>JAQPZY010001447.1:2400000-3004000 GCA_029931535.1 Margaritifera margaritifera | reverse complement strand
ATGAATTTTGAGGGGAGGGTGATGGGTTTTTTTGGGGGAAGATATGGTTTTTTGGTATGGAGTGGGAGGGAAGGTGGGGGGGGTTTTTGATGAGAAAGATGGTGTGTGAAGGGATGGATTTTGGGGGGGAAGGTGAGTTGTTGTTTTGGGGGGAAGATATGTGGTTGGGGTATGGAGTGGGAGGGGGAGTGTGGGGGGGGGTTTGATGAGAGGATTGGTGGGTGAAGGGATGGATATTGGGGGGGGGGGGGTGAAGTGGTTTTTGTGGGGAAGGTGGTGGGTTGGGGTATGGAGTTTGAGGGGGATGTGAGTGGGTTTTGATGAGATGGGGATTGGTTGGAGGGGTGGATTTTGAGGGGAAGTTGAGGGGAAGTTTGTGGGAGATGTTTTGTGTTGTGGTATTTGTGGGATGAGGAGTGTTGGGGATGGGTGATTTAGATTTGTATTAGTAAAATAAAAAGAAATAGGTGTTGGGTGATGGTTATGGGGGGGGGGGGGGATGTTAGGAGGGGGGAGAAGAGTAGGTAGTGTGGGAGGGGGGAAAAGGGATGGTGGGGTATTAGGGTTAAGGTTTGGGGGGGTGTTTTTTAGGAAGGGGAAGGGTGTGTGGAGAGAGAGGGGAAGAGGAGGTGTGGGGGTTTGTAGTAGGTAAGATAGGGGAGTTGGGTTTTGATGAAGGTTGGTGTGTGTGGGTAGAGGGGGGGGGGGGGGGGGGGGGGGGGGGGGGGGGGTTGGTTTGTGGATGGAGGAGTATATGGGGGTATGTTGATATTAAGGGGGGTGTAGGGGGGAGTGGTTTGGGGGAATAGTAGATGTGGGTTTGTTGAAGTGGGTGATATGTGTGGTTTAGGTTGATTGGGTTTGTGTGTAGGGGGGGGGGTTTGTGAGGGTTTGTATGTTGGTTGTGTTGATGGTTTTAGGTTTGGTAGGGTGGAGGATATGATGTTGTTGGTGGGAGGGGGAAGGTGGTGGAGGGGGTTTATGTTTGTGGTTGAGTGAGTTAGTGGGGTGTGGTTGAGTAGGGTTAAATATGGTGGGGGATAAAAGTGATAGTGAGAAGTTGTTGGGTAGTGGGGGAGGGGGAATGGGGGTTTTATGATAATGTGTATGGGAAGGATGTTGTGGGAATTGATTGTTTTTTGGGGAAATATGGGGTTGGGTGGAGATAGGGGAATTTGGGGTTTTTTATGATGAATGGGGGTAAAGGGGATGATTTTGAGGGAATGATTGTTTTTTGGTGAAAAGTGGGTTGGGTATGGATAGGAGGGAAGGGTTTTTTATGAGAAGGGTGGGGTGATAGGATGATTTTGTGGTAAGGTGATTGTTTTTTGGTGAGATATGGGTGGGGTAGGGATGGGAGGGTAGGTGGGTTTTTTTGAAAAGTGTGGTTAGGATGAATTTTGAGGAGTGATGTTTTTTTGGGGAAATATGTTTTTTGGTATGGAGTGGGAGGGAAGGGGTTTTTAGGGAAAGGTGTGTTAAGGATGATTTTGGGGGGGGAATGATGTGTTTTGGGACTGATGTTTAGGGTATGGAGTGGAGGGGGTTTTATATGTGGGGATTGGTGGGAGTTGATTGGGGGGGGGGGTGAATGTTTTTTGTAGGAATGGTTTTGGGTATGATTTGAGGGGGATGTGAGTGGTTTTATGGGGGAGGATTGGTTGAGGGGTGGATTTTGAGGGGGGAAGTTGAGGAGAAGTTTGTGGAGATTTTTGTGTTTGGTATTTGTGGATAGGAGTGGTTGGGGGATGGTGATTTAGATTTGTATTAGTAAAAGTAAAAATGAAATAGTTTGGTGATGTTATGGGGGGGGGGGGGGGGGGATTTAGGGAGGGGGGAGAAGAGTGGTAGTGGTGAGGGGGAAAAGGGATGGTGGTATTAGGGTTAAGGTTTGGGGGGTGTTTTTAGGGAAGGGGAAGTGTGTGGAGGGAGAGGGAAGGAGGAGGTGTGGGGGTTTTATAGGTAAGAGAGGGGGAGTGTATTTGGGGATGATGTGTGGTTTTTGGGGTAGAGGGGGGGGGGGGGGGGGGGGGGGGGGGGGGGGGGGGGGGAGGGGGGGGTTGGTTGTGGAAGGGGAAGGGAAAAGGGTGTAAGGTTGGATATTAGGGGTGGTAGGGGGGGGGGGGGAGGTTTGGGTTTGGGGGGAATGGAGGTAGAGGTGGGGAATGTGAGTGTGTATGTGAGTGTATTGTTTTGTTGATGTATTTTATGTGTTGTGTAGGGTTGAGGATATGATGTTGTTGGTGGGGAGGAAGGAGGTGGAGGGTTTATTGAGTGTTGGGGTGTGAGGTGAGGGTTGAGGGTTGAGTGTAGAATATGTGGGGATAAAAGTGATATGATGTGGGGGGGTGGGTGTGAGGGGAATGGTGGTTTTATGATAATTGGTATGTAAGGATGATTTTGTGGGAATTGATGTGTTTTTTTGGGGAAATATGGGTTGGGGTGGGAGTAGATGGGAATTGGGTTTTTTGATGATGAAGTGGTGTAGGGGATGGATTTTGAGGGAAGTGATTGTTTGTTTGGGTGAAATGTGTTGGGTATGGAGTATGAGGGAAGGGGTTTTTTGATGAGAAGGTGTGGTGTGAAGGATGATTTTGTGGGTAAGTGATTGTTTTTTTGGTGAAATATGGGTTGGGTAGGATGGGAGGGGAGGTGGGGTTTTTTATGAAAAGTGGTGGGTTAGGATGAATTTGAGGGAGTGATGTTTTTTTGGGGGAAATATGGTTTTTTGGTATGGTGTGGAGGGAATGGGGGGTTTTTATAAATGTGTAAGGGATGATTTTGGGGGGGAGGTTGGTTGTTTGGGAAGATATGTTTGGGTATGGGGAGGGTGAAGGGAGTGTGGGGGTGGGTTTATGAAGGATTGGTGGTGAAGATGATATTGGGGGGGGGGGGGGGGGGTGAATGTTGTGGGAATGTGGTTGGGTAGCATGATTTGAGGGGGATTGAGGGGGGTTTTATGAATGGGATTGGTTGGGGGGGATTTTTGAGGGAATTGAGAATTGGGGTTTGGGGGGAGATTTTTGGTTTTGTACTTTGTGGATAGGAGGTGTTGGGATGGTGGTGATTTAGATTTGTATTAGTAAAATAAAAAAGTAATAGTGTTGTATTTATGGGGGGGGGGATTTAGGAGGGGGAGAAGAGTAGGTAGTTGGAGGGGGAAAAGATGGTGGTATTAGGGTTAAGTTGGGGTTTTTTTATGGAAGGGAAGGGGGGTTGTGGAGAGAGAGGAAGAGAGTTGGGTTTGTATAGGTAAGAGAGGAGTGTATTTGGATGAATTGTTGTTTGGGGGGAGGGGGGGGGGGGGGGGGGGGGGGGGGTTTGGTTGTGTGAAGGGAAGGAAAAGGGGGTAAGGTTGATATTAAGGGTGGTAGGGAGTTTGTTTGGGGAATATGAGATGTGGTATTGTGTGAAGTGGTGATATGTGTGTTTAGTGGATGGGGTGTGATTGGTGGTGTAGGGGAATGTGATGTGTATGTGATTTGTTTTTGATGTATTTTATGTGTGTTGGTAGGGTTGAGGATATGATGTTGTTGGTGGGGAGGGAAGAGGTGGAGGGTTAGTTTGAGTGTGAGTAGGGTTAGGGTAAGGTTGGTGGGTAAATATGGTTGGGGGATAAAAGTGATATGTGAGAATGTGGTTGGGTGGGTGTGAGGGGAATGGGGGGGTTTTATGGATAATTGTATGTGAAGATGATTTTGTGGGAATGTGATTGTTTTTTTGGGGAAGATATGGGGGTTGGGGTGGGAGTAGATGGGAATGTGGGGGGTTTTTTGGGATGATGAAGGTGGGTGTTAGGGGGATGATTTGAGGGGAATGATGTGTTTTTTGGGTGAAGATGTGGGTTGGGTATGAGTATTGAGGGAAGGGGGGTTTTTATGAGAAGGTGGTGGGTGTAAGGGGATGATTTTGTGGGTAATGATTGTTTTTTTGGTGGAAGATATGGGGTTGGGTAGGGAGTGGAGGGGAGGGTGGGGGGTTTTTTATAGGGGAAATTGTGGGTGTAGGATGGAATTTTGAGGAGGGTGATGGTTTTTTTGGGGAAATATGGTTTTTTGGTATGGAGTGGGAGGGAAGGTGGGGGTTTTATGAGAAAATGTGTGAAGGGGGATGATTTTGGGGGGGGAATGATTGTTGTTTTGGGGAAGATATGTTTGGGTATGGGTGAAGTGTTTTTGTGAATTGTGGGTTGGGTTGGGGGAGGTTATGATTGTGAGGGGGATGTGAGTGGTGTTTATGATGAGGGATTGAGTGGTTATGATGGTAGGTATTTTGAGGGAATGAGGGAATTTGTGAGATTTTTTTTTGTATTGTGATAGGAGGGTTGGATGGTGATTTAGATTTGTATTAGTAAAATAAAGAAATATTTGTATGTTATGGGGGGGGATGTTAAAGGGGGAGAAGAGTAGGTATGTGGAGGGGGAAAAGGATGGTGGGTATTAGGGTTAAGTTTGGGGTTTTTTTAGGAAGGGAATTTGAGAAGAGGGAAGAGAGTTGGGTTTGTAGTAGGTAAGAGAGTGTATTTGATAATTTTGTGTTTGGGGGGGGGGGGGGGGGGGGGGGGGGGGGTTTGTGTGTGAGGAAGAAAAGGGTAAGGTTGATATTAAGGGTTTAGGGGAGTTTGTTTGGGGGAATAGTAGATGTGGTATTGTTGAAGTGGTGATATGTGTGGGTTTAGTGGATGAGTGTTGATTGGTGGTGTAGGGGGAATGTGAGTGTGTATGTGAGTGTATTTGTGTTGAGTGTATTTTATGTGAGTGAAGTTGGTAGGGTTGAGGATATGGATGTTGTTGGTGGGGAGGGAAGGAGGTGGAGGGTTTAGGTTTGTGGTGTTGGTGAGGTTGGAGGGTGAGTTGAGTGAGTGTGTAAAATATGGGTGGGGGGATAAAAGTGATATTTGGAGAATGTTTTGGGGTGGGTGTGAGGGGAATGGGGGGGTTTTATGATAATGGTATGTAAGGATGATTTTGTGGGAATTGATTGTTTTTTTGGGGAAATATGGGTTGGGTGGGAGTAGATGGGAATGTGGGTTTTTTATGATGAATGTGTGTAGGGATGATTTTGAGGGAAGTGATTGTTTGTTTGGTGAAGATGTGTTGGGTATGGATATGAGGGAAGGGTTTTTTGATGAAAGGTGTGGGTAAGGATGGGATTTTGTGGTAATGATTGTTTTTTTGGTGAAATATGGGGTTGGGGAAGGAGTGGGAGGGGAGGTGGGGGTTTTTTATGAAATGTGGTGTAGGATGAATTTTGAGGAGTGATGTTTTTTTGGGAAGATATGGTTTTTTGGTATGAATGGGAGGGAAGTGGGGGTTTTTATGAGAAATGTGTGTAAGGGATGATTTTGGGGGAATGAGGTTGTTTTTTGGAATGTTGGGTAGAGGGGTGAGGGTGGGGGGGGAGGGGAGTTGTGGGGGGATGAGAGATTGGGTGGTTGGTGTGAAGGATGATATTGGGGGGGGGGGAAGTGTTTATGGATAGGGAGTTGGGTTTATGGGTTGTGGTAAGGTGATGGTTTTTTATGGTATGATGAGGGGATTGAGTGGATGGATATTGTTGAGGTGATTTTGAGGGAATTGAGGGAAGTTTGTGAGATTTTTGTTTTGTATTTGTGGGATAGGAGGGTTGGGATGGTGATTTAGATTGTATTAGTAAAATAAAAAGAAATAGTGTTGGTATGGTTATGGGGGGGGTTTAGAGGGGAGAAGAGTAGGTAGTTGGGAGGGGGAAAGGATGGTGGTATTAGGGTTAAGTTTGGGTTTTTTTAGGAAGGGAATTTGGAGAAGAGGAAGAGAGTTGGGTTTTATAGGTAAGAGAGGAGGTGTGGGTATTTGGATGAAGTTTGTGTGTTGGTAGAAGGGGGGGGGGGGGGGGGGGGGGTTTGTTGTGGAGGATGGGAAAAGGGGGGTAAGGTTGATATTAAGGGTGTAGGGGGGGAGTTTGTTTGGGGAATGAGTAGATGGTGGTATTGTTGAAGTGGGGTGATATGTGTGGTTTAGTGGATGAGTGTAGTTGTGGTGGGGGTGGGGGAATGTGAGGTGTGTATGTGATGTATTTTTTTTGATGTATTTTTAGTGAAGTTGTTGGTAGGGTTGAGGATATGATGTTGTTGGTGGGGAGGGGGGGAAGGAGGTGGAGGGTTTATTGTTGAGGTGTTGTGAGGGTGATTGAGGGGGGTTAGGGTTGAGTGAGTGTAAATATGGGGTGGGGATAAAAGTGATATGTGGAGAAGTTGGGTTGGGGTGGGTGTGAGGGGAATGGGGGGGGGTTTTATGATAATTTATTTGAAAAGGGGGATGATTTGTGGGGGAATTGATTGTTTTTTTTGGGAAAATATGGTTGGGTGGGATAGAATGGGAATGTGGGGGTTTTTTATGATGAAGTGGGGGGTGTAGGGGATATTTTGAGGGAATGATGTGTTTTGTTTGGGTGAAGTGGTTGGTATGGGGGTATGGTATGGAGGGAAAGGGGGGTTTTTTGATGAGGGGAAGGGTGGGTGAAGGATGGATTTTGTGGGTAAGTGATTGTTTTTTTGGTGAAGATTATGGGGGGTTGGTATGGAGGATGGAGGGGAGTGGGTTTTTTATGAAAAGTGTGGGTTAGGATGAATTTTGAGGGGAGGGTGATGGGTTTTTTGGGGGGAAGATATGGTTTTTTGGTATGGAGGTGGGAGGGGAAGGTGGGGGGGGTTTTTGATGAGAAAGATGGTGTGTGAAGGGATGATTTGGGGGGGAAGTGAGGGGTTGTTGTTTTGGGGGGAAGATATGTGGTTGGGGTATGGAGTGGGAGGGGAGTGTGGGGGGGGGGTTTGATGAGAGGATTGGTGGGTGAAGGGATGGATATTGGGGGGGGGGGGTGAAGTGGTTTTTGTGGGGAAGTGGTGGGTTGGGGTATGGAGTTTGAGGGGGATGTGAGTGGGTTTTGATGAGGGATGGGGGATTGGTTGGAGGGGTGATTTTGAGGGGAAGTTGAGGGGGAAGTTTGTGGGAGATTTTTGTGTTGTGGTATTTGTGGGATGAGGAGTGTTGGGGGATGGGGTGATTTAGATTTGTATTAGTAAAATAAAAAGAAATAGGTGTTGGGTGATGGTTATGGGGGGGGGGGGATGTTAGGAGGGGGGAGAAGAGTAGGTAGTGTGGGAGGGGGGAAAAGGGATGGTGGGGTATTAGGGTTAAGGTTTGGGGGGGTGTTTTTTAGGAAGGGGAAGGTGTGGTGGAGAGAGAGGGAAGAGGAGGTGTGGGGGGTTTGTAGTAGGTAAGAGAGGGGGAGTGGTATTTGGGGATGGAAGGTTGTGGTGGTGTTTGGGGGGTAGAGGGGGGGGGCGGGGGGGGGGGGGGGGGGGGGGGGGGTTTGGTGGTGGTGGAAGGGGAGAGGGGAAAAGGGGGGTAAGGTTGGATATTAAGGGGTGGTAGGGGGGGAGTGTTGGGGGTTTGGGGGGGAATGAGGTGAGATGGTGGTATGTGTGTGAAGTGGGGTGATATGTGTGGGGGGGTTTAGTGGATGAGTGTGTGAGGTTGGTGGGGTGTAGGGGGGAATGTGAGGTGTGTATGTGAGTGTATTGTGTGGTTGTTGAGGTGTATTTTAGTGTGTTGGGTAGGGTTGAGGATGATGATGGTTGTTGGTGGGGGGAGGGGGGAAGGAGGTGGAGGGTTTAGGTGTTGAGGTGTTGGGTGAGGTGAGGTTGGAGGGGGTGAGGGTTGAGGGTGAGTGTAGAGGATATGGGGGTGGGGGGATAAAAGTGATATGTGGAGAAGTGGTGGGTTGGGGTGGGGGGGTGTGAGGGGGAATGGGGGGGGGTTTTGATGATAATGTGGTATGTGAAGGGATGGATTTTGTGGGGAATGTGATGTGTTTTTTTGGGGGGAAGATATGGGGTTGGGGTGGGGAGTAGATGGGAATGTGGGGGGGTTTTTGATGATGAAGGTGGGGGTGTGAGGGGATGGATTTTGAGGGGAAGTGATGTGTTTGTTTGGGTGAAGATGTGGGGGTTGGGGTATGAGGGGAAGAAGGGGGGGGTTTTTATGAGAAGGGTGGTGGTAAGGATGGATTTTGTGGGTAAGTGATTGTTTTTATTGTGAAGAAATGTGGGTTGGGTGTGGAGTTGAGGTAGTGGGTTTGGTATAATTGATCGCCCGGATGTGATGTGATGATCAAATTTGGGATGGTCAGGTAAAAAAATTGGTCCCCACATTAAAAAATTACATTCGTTTTCTTTCCGGATGTGGTTAAAAAGCATCGCCCGCATGATATAGCCTTGCATGCAAAATTTTGTCCGGATCGAATAATAAAATTGGTCCGCACATAGGAAGTTTACATTCGATTTCTTTTCTAGATGTGGTTGAAAGCATCGCTTCAATGATGTATCCTTGCATGCACAATTTTGTGTGGATCCGATTAAAAATATGGTCCGGATGATGGAAGTTTACATGCGAAATCTTTTTCAGATCTAGTTAAAAGCATCGCATTGGCAATGAAGGCTTGTATGCAAAATCTTGTCCGAATCTTGTCCGAAATATGGCTCAGAAAATAGAAGATTACAAATAGGTCAGCTTCTATAAGTGTCATGTATCAAACTCAAATACAACTACCCCACCCCCTCCCACGTAGAATGGAGCAGGAACATTTTGGGTGTGTCAGAACTGCTTTTTCTCCTCTACTTACGATAGTGCTTTTTCCCCTGGCATTATTGACAACTTTAACCTGAAATGGGGGTAGAAAAAACTTCCGTTTCCGAGAGATTCTCGCTCTGTCCGCTGCTGAGAGGTGTGAAAGACGACGTACCTCTCTTGGCTATGACAAAGGGTCAGGCCGAAGAGAGTAGAAATTGGACTCTTTTTTTTTTTTTTTTTTTTTTTTTTTAAATTAGGATGATTCCTGTGCGCTGGCCCCTTGTTACCTTAAGTCACAACCTGTTAGTACTTTTGGCTAGAATGGGAAATGTGTTCCAGGCTGAGCTCAGTATTACAGATAGATCCTAGTGTATCACATATAGGGGTGAAACGATTCATCGATATATCGAAGTATTGATACTTTTGCCATATCGATATACATATCGATACAAGAGATGAAGAATCGATACAAAACGATATAAGTTACTTTAATCTTCAGCAGTCATGAATAATTATTTGTCGTTTGCCTTCTTATTCTTTAAACTGAGAATCGATAATGTATCGTATCGAAGGCTGTGTATCGTTAATCGTATCGATACGCGGCACAGGTGTATGGTTTCACCCCTATCACATATGCTCCGGATGATGGAAGTTTATGTGTGATATCTTTTCCAGGTGTGGTTAAAAGCATCACCAGGATGACATAGCCTTGCATGCAAAATATTGTCCAGATCAGATAAAAAAATTGGTCCGCACATTGGAAGTTTATGTTCGACTCATTTCCAGATGTGGTAAAAAAGCATCATCCGGATGGTATAGCTTTCATGCAAAATCTTGTCCGGATCAGATAAAGAAATTGATCCGCATATGGGAAGTTTACATTCGACATCTTTCCGGGTGTGGTAAAAAAGCATCGCCTTGATGATGTAGCCTTGCATGCAAAATATTGACCGGATCAGATAAAAAAATTAGTCCGCACATTGGAAGTTTACGTTCGATTTCTTTTCTGGATGTGGTAAAAAAGCATCGCCCGGATGATGTAGACTTGCATCCAAAATCTGGTCTGGATCAGGTAAAAAAATTGGTCCGCACATTAAAAAATTACATTCGATTTCTTTCCGGATGTGGTTAAAAAGCATCGCCCGCATGATATAGCCTTGCATGCAAAATTTTGTCCGGATCGAATAATAAAATTGGTCCGCACATAGGAAGTTTACATTCGATTTCTTTTCTAGATGTGGTTGAAAGCATCGCTTCAATGATGTATCCTTGCATGCACAATTTTGTGTGGATCCGATTAAAAATATGGTCCGGATGATGGAAGTTTACATGCGAAATCTTTTCCAGATCTAGTTAAAAGCATCGCATTGGCAATGAAGGCTTGTATGCAAAATCTTGTCCGAATCTTGTCCGAAATATGGCTCAGAAAATAGAAGATTATAAATAGGTCAGCTTCTTTAAGTGTCATGTATCAAACTCAAATACAACTACCCCACCCCCCTCCCACGTAGAATGGAGCAGGAACATTTTGGGTGTGTCAGAACCGCTTTTTCTCCTCTACTTACGATAGTGCTTTTTCCCCTGGCATTATTGACAACTTTAACCTGAAATGGGGGTAGAAAAAACTTCCGTTTCCGAGAGATTCTCGCTCTGTCCTCTGCTGAGAGGTGTGAAAGACGACGTACCTCACTTGGCTATGACAAAGGGTCAGGCCGAAGAGAGTAGAACTTTTTTTTTTTTTTTTTTTTTTTTTTTTTTTAAATACTCAGGATGATTCTTGTGCGCTGGCCCCTTGTTACCTTAAGCCTTAAGTCACAACCTGTTAGTACTTTTGGCTAGAATGGAAATGTGTTCCAGGCTGAGCTCAGTATTACAGATAGATCCTAGTGTATCACATATAGGGGTGAAACGATTCATCGATATATCGAAGTATTGATACTTTAGCCATATCGATATACATATCGATACAAGAGATGAAGAATCGATACAAAACGATATCTATCCTATATAAGTTACTTTAATCTTCAGCAGTCATGAATAATTATTTGTCGTTTGCCTTCTTATTCTTTAAACTGAGAATCGATGATGTATCGTATCGTAGGCAGTGTATCGTTAATCGTATCGATACGCGGCACAGGTGTATGGTTTCACCCCTATCACATATGCTCCGGATGATGGAAGTTTATGTGTGATTTCTTTTCCAGGTGTGGTTAAAAGCATCAAAAGGATGACATAGCCTTGCATGCAAAATATTGTCCAGATCAGATAAAACAAATTGCTCCGCACATTGGAAGTTTATGTTCGACTCATTTCCAGATGTGGTAAAAAAGCATCATCCGGATGGTATAGCCTTTCATGCAAAATCTTGTCCGCATCAGATAAAGAAATTGATCCGCATATGGGAAGTTTACATTCGACATCTTTCCTGGTGTGTAAAAAAGCATCGCCTTGATGATGTAGCCTTGCATGCAAAATATTGACCGGATCAGATAAAAAAATTAGTCCGCACATTGGAAGTTTACGTTCGATTTCTTTTCTGGATGTGGTAAAAAAGCATCGCCCGGATGATGTAGACTTGCATCCAAAATCTGGTCTGGATCAGGTAAAAAAATTGGTCCGCACATTAAAACATTACATTCGATTTCTTTCCGGATGTGGTTAAAAAGCATCGCCCGGATGATATAGCCTTGCATGCAAAATTTTGTCCGGATCGAATAAAAAAATTAGTCCGCACATTGGAAGTTTACGTTCGATTTCTTTTCTGGATGTGGTAAAAAAGCATCGCCCGGATGATGTAGACTTGCATCCAAAATCTGGTCTGGATCAGGTAAAAAAATTGGTCCGCACATTAAAAAATTACATTCGATTTCTTTCCGGATGTGGTTAAAAAGCATCGCCCGGATGATATAGCCTTGCATGCCAAATTTTGTCCGGATCGAATAAAAAAATTGGTCCGCACATAGGAAGTTTACATTCGATTTCTTTTCTAGATGTGGTTGAAAGCATCGCTTCAATGATGTATCCTTGCATGCACAATTTTGTGTGGATCCGATTAAAAATATGGTCCGGATGATGGAAGTTTACATGCGAAATCTTTTCCAGATCTAGTTAAAAGCATCGCATTGGCAATGAAGGCTTGTATGCAAAATCTTGTCCGAATCTTGTCCGAAATATGGCTCAGAAAATAGAAGATTATAAATAGGTCAGCTTCTTTAAGTGTCATGTATCAAACTCAAATACAACTACCCCACCCCCCTCCCACGTAGAATGGAGCAGGAACATTTTGGGTGTGTCAGAACCGCTTTTTCTCCTCTACTTACGATAGTGCTTTTTCCCCTGGCATTATTGACAACTTTAACCTGAAATGGGGGTAGAAAAAACTTCCGTTTCCGAGAGATTCTCGCTGTCCTCTGCTGAGAGGTGTGAAAGACGACGTACCTCACTTGGCTATGACAAAGGGTCAGGCCGAAGAGAGTAGAACTTTTTTTTTTTTTTTTTTTTTTTTTTTTTTTTTTTTTTTTTAAATACTCAGGATGATTCTTGTGCGCTGGCCCCTTGTTACCTTAAGCCTTAAGTCACAACCTGTTAGTACTTTTGGCTAGAATGGAAATGTGTTCCAGGCTGAGCTCAGTATTACAGATAGATCCTAGTGTATCACATATAGGGGTGAAACGATTCATCGATATATCGAAGTATTGATACTTTAGCCATATCGATATACATATCGATACAAGAGATGAAGAATCGATACAAAACGATATCTATCCTATATAAGTTACTTTAATCTTCAGCAGTCATGAATAATTATTTGTCGTTTGCCTTCTTATTCTTTAAACTGAGAATCGATGATGTATCGTATCGTAGGCAGTGTATCGTTAATCGTATCGATACGCGGCACAGGTGTATGGTTTCACCCCTATCACATATGCTCCGGATGATGGAAGTTTATGTGTGATTTCTTTTCCAGGTGTGGTTAAAAGCATCAAAAGGATGACATAGCCTTGCATGCAAAATATTGTCCAGATCAGATAAAACAAATTGCTCCGCACATTGGAAGTTTATGTTCGACTCATTTCCAGATGTGGTAAAAAAGCATCATCCGGATGGTATAGCCTTTCATGCAAAATCTTGTCCGCATCAGATAAAGAAATTGATCCGCATATGGGAAGTTTACATTCGACATCTTTCCTGGTGTGTAAAAAAGCATCGCCTTGATGATGTAGCCTTGCATGCAAAATATTGACCGGATCAGATAAAAAAATTAGTCCGCACATTGGAAGTTTACGTTCGATTTCTTTTCTGGATGTGGTAAAAAAGCATCGCCCGGATGATGTAGACTTGCATCCAAAATCTGGTCTGGATCAGGTAAAAAAATTGGTCCGCACATTAAAACATTACATTCGATTTCTTTCCGGATGTGGTTAAAAAGCATCGCCCGGATGATATAGCCTTGCATGCAAAATTTTGTCCGGATCGAATAAAAAAATTAGTCCGCACATTGGAAGTTTACGTTCGATTTCTTTTCTGGATGTGGTAAAAAAGCATCGCCCGGATGATGTAGACTTGCATCCAAAATCTGGTCTGGATCAGGTAAAAAAATTGGTCCGCACATTAAAAAATTACATTCGATTTCTTTCCGGATGTGGTTAAAAAGCATCGCCCGGATGATATAGCCTTGCATGCCAAATTTTGTCCGGATCGAATAAAAAAATTGGTCCGCACATAGGAAGTTTACATTCGATTTCTTTTCTAGATGTGGTTGAAAGCATCGCTTCAATGATGTATCCTTGCATGCACAATTTTGTGTGGATCCGATTAAAAATATGGTCCGGATGATGGAAGTTTACATGCGAAATCTTTTCCAGATCTAGTTAAAAGCATCGCATTGGCAATGAAGGCTTGTATGCAAAATCTTGTCCGAATCTTGTCCGAAATATGGCTCAGAAAATAGAAGATTATAAATAGGTCAGCTTCTTTAAGTGTCATGTATCAAACTCAAATACAACTACCCCACCCCCCTCCCACGTAGAATGGAGCAGGAACATTTTGGGTGTGTCAGAACCGCTTTTTCTCCTCTACTTACGATAGTGCTTTTTCCCCTGGCATTATTGACAACTTTAACCTGAAATGGGGGTAGAAAAAACTTCCGTTTCCGAGAGATTCTCGCTGTCCTCTGCTGAGAGGTGTGAAAGACGACGTACCTCACTTGGCTATGACAAAGGGTCAGGCCGAAGAGAGTAGAACTTTTTTTTTTTTTTTTTTTTTTTTTTTTTTTTTTTAAATACTCAGGATGATTCTTGTGCGCTGGCCCCTTGTTACCTTAAGCCTTAAGTCACAACCTGTTAGTACTTTTGGCTAGAATGGAAATGTGTTCCAGGCTGAGCTCAGTATTACAGATAGATCCTAGTGTATCACATATAGGGGTGAAACGATTCATCGATATATCGAAGTATTGATACTTTAGCCATATCGATATACATATCGATACAAGAGATGAAGAATCGATACAAAACGATATCTATCCTATATAAGTTACTTTAATCTTCAGCAGTCATGAATAATTATTTGTCGTTTGCCTTCTTATTCTTTAAACTGAGAATCGATGATGTATCGTATCGTAGGCAGTGTATCGTTAATCGTATCGATACGCGGCACAGGTGTATGGTTTCACCCCTATCACATATGCTCCGGATGATGGAAGTTTATGTGTGATTTCTTTTCCAGGTGTGGTTAAAAGCATCAAAAGGATGACATAGCCTTGCATGCAAAATATTGTCCAGATCAGATAAAACAAATTGCTCCGCACATTGGAAGTTTATGTTCGACTCATTTCCAGATGTGGTAAAAAAGCATCATCCGGATGGTATAGCCTTTCATGCAAAATCTTGTCCGCATCAGATAAAGAAATTGATCCGCATATGGGAAGTTTACATTCGACATCTTTCCTGGTGTGTAAAAAAGCATCGCCTTGATGATGTAGCCTTGCATGCAAAATATTGACCGGATCAGATAAAAAAATTAGTCCGCACATTGGAAGTTTACGTTCGATTTCTTTTCTGGATGTGGTAAAAAAGCATCGCCCGGATGATGTAGACTTGCATCCAAAATCTGGTCTGGATCAGGTAAAAAAATTGGTCCGCACATTAAAACATTACATTCGATTTCTTTCCGGATGTGGTTAAAAAGCATCGCCCGGATGATATAGCCTTGCATGCAAAATTTTGTCCGGATCGAATAAAAAAATTAGTCCGCACATTGGAAGTTTACGTTCGATTTCTTTTCTGGATGTGGTAAAAAAGCATCGCCCGGATGATGTAGACTTGCATCCAAAATCTGGTCTGGATCAGGTAAAAAAATTGGTCCGCACATTAAAAAATTACATTCGATTTCTTTCCGGATGTGGTTAAAAAGCATCGCCCGGATGATATAGCCTTGCATGCCAAATTTTGTCCGGATCGAATAAAAAAATTGGTCCGCACATAGGAAGTTTACATTCGATTTCTTTTCTAGATGTGGTTGAAAGCATCGCTTCAATGATGTATCCTTGCATGCACAATTTTGTGTGGATCCGATTAAAAATATGGTCCGGATGATGGAAGTTTACATGCGAAATCTTTTCCAGATCTAGTTAAAAGCATCGCATTGGCAATGAAGGCTTGTATGCAAAATCTTGTCCGAAATATGGCTCAGAAAATAGAAGATTATAAATAGGTCAGCTTCTTTAAGTGTCATGTATCAAACTCAAATACAACTACCCCACCCCCCTCCCACGTAGAATGGAGCAGGAACATTTTGGGTGTGTCAGAACCGCTTTTTCTCCTCTACTTACGATAGTGCTTTTTCCCCTGGCATTATTGACAACTTTAACCTGAAATGGGGGTAGAAAAAACTTCCGTTTCCGAGAGATTCTCGCTGTCCTCTGCTGAGAGGTGTGAAAGACGACGTACCTCACTTGGCTATGACAAAGGGTCAGGCCGAAGAGAGTAGAACTTTTTTTTTTTTTTTTTTTTTTTTTTTTTTTTTTTTTTAAATACTCAGGATGATTCTTGTGCGCTGGCCCCTTGTTACCTTAAGCCTTAAGTCACAACCTGTTAGTACTTTTGGCTAGAATGGAAATGTGTTCCAGGCTGAGCTCAGTATTACAGATAGATCCTAGTGTATCACATATAGGGGTGAAACGATTCATCGATATATCGAAGTATTGATACTTTAGCCATATCGATATACATATCGATACAAGAGATGAAGAATCGATACAAAACGATATCTATCCTATATAAGTTACTTTAATCTTCAGCAGTCATGAATAATTATTTGTCGTTTGCCTTCTTATTCTTTAAACTGAGAATCGATGATGTATCGTATCGTAGGCAGTGTATCGTTAATCGTATCGATACGCGGCACAGGTGTATGGTTTCACCCCTATCACATATGCTCCGGATGATGGAAGTTTATGTGTGATTTCTTTTCCAGGTGTGGTTAAAAGCATCAAAAGGATGACATAGCCTTGCATGCAAAATATTGTCCAGATCAGATAAAACAAATTGCTCCGCACATTGGAAGTTTATGTTCGACTCATTTCCAGATGTGGTAAAAAAGCATCATCCGGATGGTATAGCCTTTCATGCAAAATCTTGTCCGCATCAGATAAAGAAATTGATCCGCATATGGGAAGTTTACATTCGACATCTTTCCTGGTGTGTAAAAAAGCATCGCCTTGATGATGTAGCCTTGCATGCAAAATATTGACCGGATCAGATAAAAAAATTAGTCCGCACATTGGAAGTTTACGTTCGATTTCTTTTCTGGATGTGGTAAAAAAGCATCGCCCGGATGATGTAGACTTGCATCCAAAATCTGGTCTGGATCAGGTAAAAAAATTGGTCCGCACATTAAAACATTACATTCGATTTCTTTCCGGATGTGGTTAAAAAGCATCGCCCGGATGATATAGCCTTGCATGCAAAATTTTGTCCGGATCGAATAAAAAAATTAGTCCGCACATTGGAAGTTTACGTTCGATTTCTTTTCTGGATGTGGTAAAAAAGCATCGCCCGGATGATGTAGACTTGCATCCAAAATCTGGTCTGGATCAGGTAAAAAAATTGGTCCGCACATTAAAAAATTACATTCGATTTCTTTCCGGATGTGGTTAAAAAGCATCGCCCGGATGATATAGCCTTGCATGCCAAATTTTGTCCGGATCGAATAAAAAAATTGGTCCGCACATAGGAAGTTTACATTCGATTTCTTTTCTAGATGTGGTTGAAAGCATCGCTTCAATGATGTATCCTTGCATGCACAATTTTGTGTGGATCCGATTAAAAATATGGTCCGGATGATGGAAGTTTACATGCGAAATCTTTTCCAGATCTAGTTAAAAGCATCGCATTGGCAATGAAGGCTTGTATGCAAAATCTTGTCCGAATCTTGTCCGAAATATGGCTCAGAAAATAGAAGATTATAAATAGGTCAGCTTCTTTAAGTGTCATGTATCAAACTCAAATACAACTACCCCACCCCCCTCCCACGTAGAATGGAGCAGGAACATTTTGGGTGTGTCAGAACCGCTTTTTCTCCTCTACTTACGATAGTGCTTTTTCCCCTGGCATTATTGACAACTTTAACCTGAAATGGGGGTAGAAAAAACTTCCGTTTCCGAGAGATTCTCGCTGTCCTCTGCTGAGAGGTGTGAAAGACGACGTACCTCACTTGGCTATGACAAAGGGTCAGGCCGAAGAGAGTAGAACTTTTTTTTTTTTTTTTTTTTTTTTTTTTTTTTAAATACTCAGGATGATTCTTGTGCGCTGGCCCCTTGTTACCTTAAGCCTTAAGTCACAACCTGTTAGTACTTTTGGCTAGAATGGAAATGTGTTCCAGGCTGAGCTCAGTATTACAGATAGATCCTAGTGTATCACATATAGGGGTGAAACGATTCATCGATATATCGAAGTATTGATACTTTAGCCATATCGATATACATATCGATACAAGAGATGAAGAATCGATACAAAACGATATCTATCCTATATAAGTTACTTTAATCTTCAGCAGTCATGAATAATTATTTGTCGTTTGCCTTCTTATTCTTTAAACTGAGAATCGATGATGTATCGTATCGTAGGCAGTGTATCGTTAATCGTATCGATACGCGGCACAGGTGTATGGTTTCACCCCTATCACATATGCTCCGGATGATGGAAGTTTATGTGTGATTTCTTTTCCAGGTGTGGTTAAAAGCATCAAAAGGATGACATAGCCTTGCATGCAAAATATTGTCCAGATCAGATAAAACAAATTGCTCCGCACATTGGAAGTTTATGTTCGACTCATTTCCAGATGTGGTAAAAAAGCATCATCCGGATGGTATAGCCTTTCATGCAAAATCTTGTCCGCATCAGATAAAGAAATTGATCCGCATATGGGAAGTTTACATTCGACATCTTTCCTGGTGTGTAAAAAAGCATCGCCTTGATGATGTAGCCTTGCATGCAAAATATTGACCGGATCAGATAAAAAAATTAGTCCGCACATTGGAAGTTTACGTTCGATTTCTTTTCTGGATGTGGTAAAAAAGCATCGCCCGGATGATGTAGACTTGCATCCAAAATCTGGTCTGGATCAGGTAAAAAAATTGGTCCGCACATTAAAACATTACATTCGATTTCTTTCCGGATGTGGTTAAAAAGCATCGCCCGGATGATATAGCCTTGCATGCAAAATTTTGTCCGGATCGAATAAAAAAATTAGTCCGCACATTGGAAGTTTACGTTCGATTTCTTTTCTGGATGTGGTAAAAAAGCATCGCCCGGATGATGTAGACTTGCATCCAAAATCTGGTCTGGATCAGGTAAAAAAATTGGTCCGCACATTAAAAAATTACATTCGATTTCTTTCCGGATGTGGTTAAAAAGCATCGCCCGGATGATATAGCCTTGCATGCCAAATTTTGTCCGGATCGAATAAAAAAATTGGTCCGCACATAGGAAGTTTACATTCGATTTCTTTTCTAGATGTGGTTGAAAGCATCGCTTCAATGATGTATCCTTGCATGCACAATTTTGTGTGGATCCGATTAAAAATATGGTCCGGATGATGGAAGTTTACATGCGAAATCTTTTCCAGATCTAGTTAAAAGCATCGCATTGGCAATGAAGGCTTGTATGCAAAATCTTGTCCGAATCTTGTCCGAAATATGGCTCAGAAAATAGAAGATTATAAATAGGTCAGCTTCTTTAAGTGTCATGTATCAAACTCAAATACAACTACCCCACCCCCCTCCCACGTAGAATGGAGCAGGAACATTTTGGGTGTGTCAGAACCGCTTTTTCTCCTCTACTTACGATAGTGCTTTTTCCCCTGGCATTATTGACAACTTTAACCTGAAATGGGGGTAGAAAAAACTTCCGTTTCCGAGAGATTCTCGCTGTCCTCTGCTGAGAGGTGTGAAAGACGACGTACCTCACTTGGCTATGACAAAGGGTCAGGCCGAAGAGAGTAGAACTTTTTTTTTTTTTTTTTTTTTTTTTTTTTAAATACTCAGGATGATTCTTGTGCGCTGGCCCCTTGTTACCTTAAGCCTTAAGTCACAACCTGTTAGTACTTTTGGCTAGAATGGAAATGTGTTCCAGGCTGAGCTCAGTATTACAGATAGATCCTAGTGTATCACATATAGGGGTGAAACGATTCATCGATATATCGAAGTATTGATACTTTAGCCATATCGATATACATATCGATACAAGAGATGAAGAATCGATACAAAACGATATCTATCCTATATAAGTTACTTTAATCTTCAGCAGTCATGAATAATTATTTGTCGTTTGCCTTCTTATTCTTTAAACTGAGAATCGATGATGTATCGTATCGTAGGCAGTGTATCGTTAATCGTATCGATACGCGGCACAGGTGTATGGTTTCACCCCTATCACATATGCTCCGGATGATGGAAGTTTATGTGTGATTTCTTTTCCAGGTGTGGTTAAAAGCATCAAAAGGATGACATAGCCTTGCATGCAAAATATTGTCCAGATCAGATAAAACAAATTGCTCCGCACATTGGAAGTTTATGTTCGACTCATTTCCAGATGTGGTAAAAAAGCATCATCCGGATGGTATAGCCTTTCATGCAAAATCTTGTCCGCATCAGATAAAGAAATTGATCCGCATATGGGAAGTTTACATTCGACATCTTTCCTGGTGTGTAAAAAAGCATCGCCTTGATGATGTAGCCTTGCATGCAAAATATTGACCGGATCAGATAAAAAAATTAGTCCGCACATTGGAAGTTTACGTTCGATTTCTTTTCTGGATGTGGTAAAAAAGCATCGCCCGGATGATGTAGACTTGCATCCAAAATCTGGTCTGGATCAGGTAAAAAAATTGGTCCGCACATTAAAACATTACATTCGATTTCTTTCCGGATGTGGTTAAAAAGCATCGCCCGGATGATATAGCCTTGCATGCAAAATTTTGTCCGGATCGAATAAAAAAATTAGTCCGCACATTGGAAGTTTACGTTCGATTTCTTTTCTGGATGTGGTAAAAAAGCATCGCCCGGATGATGTAGACTTGCATCCAAAATCTGGTCTGGATCAGGTAAAAAAATTGGTCCGCACATTAAAAAATTACATTCGATTTCTTTCCGGATGTGGTTAAAAAGCATCGCCCGGATGATATAGCCTTGCATGCCAAATTTTGTCCGGATCGAATAAAAAAATTGGTCCGCACATAGGAAGTTTACATTCGATTTCTTTTCTAGATGTGGTTGAAAGCATCGCTTCAATGATGTATCCTTGCATGCACAATTTTGTGTGGATCCGATTAAAAATATGGTCCGGATGATGGAAGTTTACATGCGAAATCTTTTCCAGATCTAGTTAAAAGCATCGCATTGGCAATGAAGGCTTGTATGCAAAATCTTGTCCGAATCTTGTCCGAAATATGGCTCAGAAAATAGAAGATTATAAATAGGTCAGCTTCTTTAAGTGTCATGTATCAAACTCAAATACAACTACCCCACCCCCCTCCCACGTAGAATGGAGCAGGAACATTTTGGGTGTGTCAGAACCGCTTTTTCTCCTCTACTTACGATAGTGCTTTTTCCCCTGGCATTATTGACAACTTTAACCTGAAATGGGGGTAGAAAAAACTTCCGTTTCCGAGAGATTCTCGCTGTCCTCTGCTGAGAGGTGTGAAAGACGACGTACCTCACTTGGCTATGACAAAGGGTCAGGCCGAAGAGAGTAGAACTTTTTTTTTTTTTTTTTTTTTTTTTTTTTTTTAAATACTCAGGATGATTCTTGTGCGCTGGCCCCTTGTTACCTTAAGCCTTAAGTCACAACCTGTTAGTACTTTTGGCTAGAATGGAAATGTGTTCCAGGCTGAGCTCAGTATTACAGATAGATCCTAGTGTATCACATATAGGGGTGAAACGATTCATCGATATATCGAAGTATTGATACTTTAGCCATATCGATATACATATCGATACAAGAGATGAAGAATCGATACAAAACGATATCTATCCTATATAAGTTACTTTAATCTTCAGCAGTCATGAATAATTATTTGTCGTTTGCCTTCTTATTCTTTAAACTGAGAATCGATGATGTATCGTATCGTAGGCAGTGTATCGTTAATCGTATCGATACGCGGCACAGGTGTATGGTTTCACCCCTATCACATATGCTCCGGATGATGGAAGTTTATGTGTGATTTCTTTTCCAGGTGTGGTTAAAAGCATCAAAAGGATGACATAGCCTTGCATGCAAAATATTGTCCAGATCAGATAAAACAAATTGCTCCGCACATTGGAAGTTTATGTTCGACTCATTTCCAGATGTGGTAAAAAAGCATCATCCGGATGGTATAGCCTTTCATGCAAAATCTTGTCCGCATCAGATAAAGAAATTGATCCGCATATGGGAAGTTTACATTCGACATCTTTCCTGGTGTGTAAAAAAGCATCGCCTTGATGATGTAGCCTTGCATGCAAAATATTGACCGGATCAGATAAAAAAATTAGTCCGCACATTGGAAGTTTACGTTCGATTTCTTTTCTGGATGTGGTAAAAAAGCATCGCCCGGATGATGTAGACTTGCATCCAAAATCTGGTCTGGATCAGGTAAAAAAATTGGTCCGCACATTAAAACATTACATTCGATTTCTTTCCGGATGTGGTTAAAAAGCATCGCCCGGATGATATAGCCTTGCATGCAAAATTTTGTCCGGATCGAATAAAAAAATTAGTCCGCACATTGGAAGTTTACGTTCGATTTCTTTTCTGGATGTGGTAAAAAAGCATCGCCCGGATGATGTAGACTTGCATCCAAAATCTGGTCTGGATCAGGTAAAAAAATTGGTCCGCACATTAAAAAATTACATTCGATTTCTTTCCGGATGTGGTTAAAAAGCATCGCCCGGATGATATAGCCTTGCATGCCAAATTTTGTCCGGATCGAATAAAAAAATTGGTCCGCACATAGGAAGTTTACATTCGATTTCTTTTCTAGATGTGGTTGAAAGCATCGCTTCAATGATGTATCCTTGCATGCACAATTTTGTGTGGATCCGATTAAAAATATGGTCCGGATGATGGAAGTTTACATGCGAAATCTTTTCCAGATCTAGTTAAAAGCATCGCATTGGCAATGAAGGCTTGTATGCAAAATCTTGTCCGAATCTTGTCCGAAATATGGCTCAGAAAATAGAAGATTATAAATAGGTCAGCTTCTTTAAGTGTCATGTATCAAACTCAAATACAACTACCCCACCCCCCTCCCACGTAGAATGGAGCAGGAACATTTTGGGTGTGTCAGAACCGCTTTTTCTCCTCTACTTACGATAGTGCTTTTTCCCCTGGCATTATTGACAACTTTAACCTGAAATGGGGGTAGAAAAAACTTCCGTTTCCGAGAGATTCTCGCTGTCCTCTGCTGAGAGGTGTGAAAGACGACGTACCTCACTTGGCTATGACAAAGGGTCAGGCCGAAGAGAGTAGAACTTTTTTTTTTTTTTTTTTTTTTTTTTTTTTTTTAAATACTCAGGATGATTCTTGTGCGCTGGCCCCTTGTTACCTTAAGCCTTAAGTCACAACCTGTTAGTACTTTTGGCTAGAATGGAAATGTGTTCCAGGCTGAGCTCAGTATTACAGATAGATCCTAGTGTATCACATATAGGGGTGAAACGATTCATCGATATATCGAAGTATTGATACTTTAGCCATATCGATATACATATCGATACAAGAGATGAAGAATCGATACAAAACGATATCTATCCTATATAAGTTACTTTAATCTTCAGCAGTCATGAATAATTATTTGTCGTTTGCCTTCTTATTCTTTAAACTGAGAATCGATGATGTATCGTATCGTAGGCAGTGTATCGTTAATCGTATCGATACGCGGCACAGGTGTATGGTTTCACCCCTATCACATATGCTCCGGATGATGGAAGTTTATGTGTGATTTCTTTTCCAGGTGTGGTTAAAAGCATCAAAAGGATGACATAGCCTTGCATGCAAAATATTGTCCAGATCAGATAAAACAAATTGCTCCGCACATTGGAAGTTTATGTTCGACTCATTTCCAGATGTGGTAAAAAAGCATCATCCGGATGGTATAGCCTTTCATGCAAAATCTTGTCCGCATCAGATAAAGAAATTGATCCGCATATGGGAAGTTTACATTCGACATCTTTCCTGGTGTGTAAAAAAGCATCGCCTTGATGATGTAGCCTTGCATGCAAAATATTGACCGGATCAGATAAAAAAATTAGTCCGCACATTGGAAGTTTACGTTCGATTTCTTTTCTGGATGTGGTAAAAAAGCATCGCCCGGATGATGTAGACTTGCATCCAAAATCTGGTCTGGATCAGGTAAAAAAATTGGTCCGCACATTAAAACATTACATTCGATTTCTTTCCGGATGTGGTTAAAAAGCATCGCCCGGATGATATAGCCTTGCATGCAAAATTTTGTCCGGATCGAATAAAAAAATTAGTCCGCACATTGGAAGTTTACGTTCGATTTCTTTTCTGGATGTGGTAAAAAAGCATCGCCCGGATGATGTAGACTTGCATCCAAAATCTGGTCTGGATCAGGTAAAAAAATTGGTCCGCACATTAAAAAATTACATTCGATTTCTTTCCGGATGTGGTTAAAAAGCATCGCCCGGATGATATAGCCTTGCATGCCAAATTTTGTCCGGATCGAATAAAAAAATTGGTCCGCACATAGGAAGTTTACATTCGATTTCTTTTCTAGATGTGGTTGAAAGCATCGCTTCAATGATGTATCCTTGCATGCACAATTTTGTGTGGATCCGATTAAAAATATGGTCCGGATGATGGAAGTTTACATGCGAAATCTTTTCCAGATCTAGTTAAAAGCATCGCATTGGCAATGAAGGCTTGTATGCAAAATCTTGTCCGAATCTTGTCCGAAATATGGCTCAGAAAATAGAAGATTATAAATAGGTCAGCTTCTTTAAGTGTCATGTATCAAACTCAAATACAACTACCCCACCCCCCTCCCACGTAGAATGGAGCAGGAACATTTTGGGTGTGTCAGAACCGCTTTTTCTCCTCTACTTACGATAGTGCTTTTTCCCCTGGCATTATTGACAACTTTAACCTGAAATGGGGGTAGAAAAAACTTCCGTTTCCGAGAGATTCTCGCTGTCCTCTGCTGAGAGGTGTGAAAGACGACGTACCTCACTTGGCTATGACAAAGGGTCAGGCCGAAGAGAGTAGAACTTTTTTTTTTTTTTTTTTTTTTTTTTTTTTTAAATACTCAGGATGATTCTTGTGCGCTGGCCCCTTGTTACCTTAAGCCTTAAGTCACAACCTGTTAGTACTTTTGGCTAGAATGGAAATGTGTTCCAGGCTGAGCTCAGTATTACAGATAGATCCTAGTGTATCACATATAGGGGTGAAACGATTCATCGATATATCGAAGTATTGATACTTTAGCCATATCGATATACATATCGATACAAGAGATGAAGAATCGATACAAAACGATATCTATCCTATATAAGTTACTTTAATCTTCAGCAGTCATGAATAATTATTTGTCGTTTGCCTTCTTATTCTTTAAACTGAGAATCGATGATGTATCGTATCGTAGGCAGTGTATCGTTAATCGTATCGATACGCGGCACAGGTGTATGGTTTCACCCCTATCACATATGCTCCGGATGATGGAAGTTTATGTGTGATTTCTTTTCCAGGTGTGGTTAAAAGCATCAAAAGGATGACATAGCCTTGCATGCAAAATATTGTCCAGATCAGATAAAACAAATTGCTCCGCACATTGGAAGTTTATGTTCGACTCATTTCCAGATGTGGTAAAAAAGCATCATCCGGATGGTATAGCCTTTCATGCAAAATCTTGTCCGCATCAGATAAAGAAATTGATCCGCATATGGGAAGTTTACATTCGACATCTTTCCTGGTGTGTAAAAAAGCATCGCCTTGATGATGTAGCCTTGCATGCAAAATATTGACCGGATCAGATAAAAAAATTAGTCCGCACATTGGAAGTTTACGTTCGATTTCTTTTCTGGATGTGGTAAAAAAGCATCGCCCGGATGATGTAGACTTGCATCCAAAATCTGGTCTGGATCAGGTAAAAAAATTGGTCCGCACATTAAAACATTACATTCGATTTCTTTCCGGATGTGGTTAAAAAGCATCGCCCGGATGATATAGCCTTGCATGCAAAATTTTGTCCGGATCGAATAAAAAAATTAGTCCGCACATTGGAAGTTTACGTTCGATTTCTTTTCTGGATGTGGTAAAAAAGCATCGCCCGGATGATGTAGACTTGCATCCAAAATCTGGTCTGGATCAGGTAAAAAAATTGGTCCGCACATTAAAAAATTACATTCGATTTCTTTCCGGATGTGGTTAAAAAGCATCGCCCGGATGATATAGCCTTGCATGCCAAATTTTGTCCGGATCGAATAAAAAAATTGGTCCGCACATAGGAAGTTTACATTCGATTTCTTTTCTAGATGTGGTTGAAAGCATCGCTTCAATGATGTATCCTTGCATGCACAATTTTGTGTGGATCCGATTAAAAATATGGTCCGGATGATGGAAGTTTACATGCGAAATCTTTTCCAGATCTAGTTAAAAGCATCGCATTGGCAATGAAGGCTTGTATGCAAAATCTTGTCCGAATCTTGTCCGAAATATGGCTCAGAAAATAGAAGATTATAAATAGGTCAGCTTCTTTAAGTGTCATGTATCAAACTCAAATACAACTACCCCACCCCCCTCCCACGTAGAATGGAGCAGGAACATTTTGGGTGTGTCAGAACCGCTTTTTCTCCTCTACTTACGATAGTGCTTTTTCCCCTGGCATTATTGACAACTTTAACCTGAAATGGGGGTAGAAAAAACTTCCGTTTCCGAGAGATTCTCGCTGTCCTCTGCTGAGAGGTGTGAAAGACGACGTACCTCACTTGGCTATGACAAAGGGTCAGGCCGAAGAGAGTAGAACTTTTTTTTTTTTTTTTTTTTTTTTTTAAAAATACTCAGGATGATTCTTGTGCGCTGGCCCCTTGTTACCTTAAGCCTTAAGTCACAACCTGTTAGTACTTTTGGCTAGAATGGAAATGTGTTCCAGGCTGAGCTCAGTATTACAGATAGATCCTAGTGTATCACATATAGGGGTGAAACGATTCATCGATATATCGAAGTATTGATACTTTAGCCATATCGATATACATATCGATACAAGAGATGAAGAATCGATACAAAACGATATCTATCCTATATAAGTTACTTTAATCTTCAGCAGTCATGAATAATTATTTGTCGTTTGCCTTCTTATTCTTTAAACTGAGAATCGATGATGTATCGTATCGTAGGCAGTGTATCGTTAATCGTATCGATACGCGGCACAGGTGTATGGTTTCACCCCTATCACATATGCTCCGGATGATGGAAGTTTATGTGTGATTTCTTTTCCAGGTGTGGTTAAAAGCATCAAAAGGATGACATAGCCTTGCATGCAAAATATTGTCCAGATCAGATAAAAAAAATTGCTCCGCACATTGGAAGTTTATGTTCGACTCATTTCCAGATGTGGTAAAAAAGCATCATCCGGATGGTATAGCCTTTCATGCAAAATCTTGTCCGCATCAGATAAAGAAATTGATCCGCATATGGGAAGTTTACATTCGACATCTTTCCTGGTGTGTAAAAAAGCATCGCCTTGATGATGTAGCCTTGCATGCAAAATATTGACCGGATCAGATAAAAAAATTAGTCCGCACATTGGAAGTTTACGTTCGATTTCTTTTCTGGATGTGGTAAAAAAGCATCGCCCGGATGATGTAGACTTGCATCCAAAATCTGGTCTGGATCAGGTAAAAAAATTGGTCCGCACATTAAAACATTACATTCGATTTCTTTCCGGATGTGGTTAAAAAGCATCGCCCGGATGATATAGCCTTGCATGCAAAATTTTGTCCGGATCGAATAAAAAAATTAGTCCGCACATTGGAAGTTTACGTTCGATTTCTTTTCTGGATGTGGTAAAAAAGCATCGCCCGGATGATGTAGACTTGCATCCAAAATCTGGTCTGGATCAGGTAAAAAAATTGGTCCGCACATTAAAAAATTACATTCGATTTCTTTCCGGATGTGGTTAAAAAGCATCGCCCGGATGATATAGCCTTGCATGCCAAATTTTGTCCGGATCGAATAAAAAAATTGGTCCGCACATAGGAAGTTTACATTCGATTTCTTTTCTAGATGTGGTTGAAAGCATCGCTTCAATGATGTATCCTTGCATGCACAATTTTGTGTGGATCCGATTAAAAATATGGTCCGGATGATGGAAGTTTACATGCGAAATCTTTTCCAGATCTAGTTAAAAGCATCGCATTGGCAATGAAGGCTTGTATGCAAAATCTTGTCCGAATCTTGTCCGAAATATGGCTCAGAAAATAGAAGATTATAAATAGGTCAGCTTCTTTAAGTGTCATGTATCAAACTCAAATACAACTACCCCACCCCCCTCCCACGTAGAATGGAGCAGGAACATTTTGGGTGTGTCAGAACCGCTTTTTCTCCTCTACTTACGATAGTGCTTTTTCCCCTGGCATTATTGACAACTTTAACCTGAAATGGGGGTAGAAAAAACTTCCGTTTCCGAGAGATTCTCGCTGTCCTCTGCTGAGAGGTGTGAAAGACGACGTACCTCACTTGGCTATGACAAAGGGTCAGGCCGAAGAGAGTAGAACTTTTTTTTTTTTTTTTTTTTTTTTTAAAAATACTCAGGATGATTCTTGTGCGCTGGCCCCTTGTTACCTTAAGCCTTAAGTCACAACCTGTTAGTACTTTTGGCTAGAATGGAAATGTGTTCCAGGCTGAGCTCAGTATTACAGATAGATCCTAGTGTATCACATATAGGGGTGAAACGATTCATCGATATATCGAAGTATTGATACTTTAGCCATATCGATATACATATCGATACAAGAGATGAAGAATCGATACAAAACGATATCTATCCTATATAAGTTACTTTAATCTTCAGCAGTCATGAATAATTATTTGTCGTTTGCCTTCTTATTCTTTAAACTGAGAATCGATGATGTATCGTATCGTAGGCAGTGTATCGTTAATCGTATCGATACGCGGCACAGGTGTATGGTTTCACCCCTATCACATATGCTCCGGATGATGGAAGTTTATGTGTGATTTCTTTTCCAGGTGTGGTTAAAAGCATCAAAAGGATGACATAGCCTTGCATGCAAAATATTGTCCAGATCAGATAAAACAAATTGCTCCGCACATTGGAAGTTTATGTTCGACTCATTTCCAGATGTGGTAAAAAAGCATCATCCGGATGGTATAGCCTTTCATGCAAAATCTTGTCCGCATCAGATAAAGAAATTGATCCGCATATGGGAAGTTTACATTCGACATCTTTCCTGGTGTGTAAAAAAGCATCGCCTTGATGATGTAGCCTTGCATGCAAAATATTGACCGGATCAGATAAAAAAATTAGTCCGCACATTGGAAGTTTACGTTCGATTTCTTTTCTGGATGTGGTAAAAAAGCATCGCCCGGATGATGTAGACTTGCATCCAAAATCTGGTCTGGATCAGGTAAAAAAATTGGTCCGCACATTAAAACATTACATTCGATTTCTTTCCGGATGTGGTTAAAAAGCATCGCCCGGATGATATAGCCTTGCATGCAAAATTTTGTCCGGATCGAATAAAAAAATTAGTCCGCACATTGGAAGTTTACGTTCGATTTCTTTTCTGGATGTGGTAAAAAAGCATCGCCCGGATGATGTAGACTTGCATCCAAAATCTGGTCTGGATCAGGTAAAAAAATTGGTCCGCACATTAAAAAATTACATTCGATTTCTTTCCGGATGTGGTTAAAAAGCATCGCCCGGATGATATAGCCTTGCATGCCAAATTTTGTCCGGATCGAATAAAAAAATTGGTCCGCACATAGGAAGTTTACATTCGATTTCTTTTCTAGATGTGGTTGAAAGCATCGCTTCAATGATGTATCCTTGCATGCACAATTTTGTGTGGATCCGATTAAAAATATGGTCCGGATGATGGAAGTTTACATGCGAAATCTTTTCCAGATCTAGTTAAAAGCATCGCATTGGCAATGAAGGCTTGTATGCAAAATCTTGTCCGAATCTTGTCCGAAATATGGCTCAGAAAATAGAAGATTATAAATAGGTCAGCTTCTTTAAGTGTCATGTATCAAACTCAAATACAACTACCCCACCCCCCTCCCACGTAGAATGGAGCAGGAACATTTTGGGTGTGTCAGAACCGCTTTTTCTCCTCTACTTACGATAGTGCTTTTTCCCCTGGCATTATTGACAACTTTAACCTGAAATGGGGGTAGAAAAAACTTCCGTTTCCGAGAGATTCTCGCTGTCCTCTGCTGAGAGGTGTGAAAGACGACGTACCTCACTTGGCTATGACAAAGGGTCAGGCCGAAGAGAGTAGAACTTTTTTTTTTTTTTTTTTTTTTTTTTTTTTTAAAATACTCAGGATGATTCTTGTGCGCTGGCCCCTTGTTACCTTAAGCCTTAAGTCACAACCTGTTAGTACTTTTGGCTAGAATGGAAATGTGTTCCAGGCTGAGCTCAGTATTACAGATAGATCCTAGTGTATCACATATAGGGGTGAAACGATTCATCGATATATCGAAGTATTGATACTTTAGCCATATCGATATACATATCGATACAAGAGATGAAGAATCGATACAAAACGATATCTATCCTATATAAGTTACTTTAATCTTCAGCAGTCATGAATAATTATTTGTCGTTTGCCTTCTTATTCTTTAAACTGAGAATCGATGATGTATCGTATCGTAGGCAGTGTATCGTTAATCGTATCGATACGCGGCACAGGTGTATGGTTTCACCCCTATCACATATGCTCCGGATGATGGAAGTTTATGTGTGATTTCTTTTCCAGGTGTGGTTAAAAGCATCAAAAGGATGACATAGCCTTGCATGCAAAATATTGTCCAGATCAGATAAAAAAAATTGCTCCGCACATTGGAAGTTTATGTTCGACTCATTTCCAGATGTGGTAAAAAAGCATCATCCGGATGGTATAGCCTTTCATGCAAAATCTTGTCCGCATCAGATAAAGAAATTGATCCGCATATGGGAAGTTTACATTCGACATCTTTCCTGGTGTGTAAAAAAGCATCGCCTTGATGATGTAGCCTTGCATGCAAAATATTGACCGGATCAGATAAAAAAATTAGTCCGCACATTGGAAGTTTACGTTCGATTTCTTTTCTGGATGTGGTAAAAAAGCATCGCCCGGATGATGTAGACTTGCATCCAAAATCTGGTCTGGATCAGGTAAAAAAATTGGTCCGCACATTAAAAAATTACATTCGATTTCTTTCCGGATGTGGTTAAAAAGCATCGCCCGGATGATATAGCCTTGCATGCAAAATTTTGTCCGGATCGAATAAAAAAATTAGTCCGCACATTGGAAGTTTACGTTCGATTTCTTTTCTGGATGTGGTAAAAAAGCATCGCCCGGATGATGTAGACTTGCATCCAAAATCTGGTCTGGATCAGGTAAAAAAATTGGTCCGCACATTAAAAAATTACATTCGATTTCTTTCCGGATGTGGTTAAAAAGCATCGCCCGGATGATATAGCCTTGCATGCCAAATTTTGTCCGGATCGAATAAAAAAATTGGTCCGCACATAGGAAGTTTACATTCGATTTCTTTTCTAGATGTGGTTGAAAGCATCGCTTCAATGATGTATCCTTGCATGCACAATTTTGTGTGGATCCGATTAAAAATATGGTCCGGATGATGGAAGTTTACATGCGAAATCTTTTCCAGATCTAGTTAAAAGCATCGCATTGGCAATGAAGGCTTGTATGCAAAATCTTGTCCGAATCTTGTCCGAAATATGGCTCAGAAAATAGAAGATTATAAATAGGTCAGCTTCTTTAAGTGTCATGTATCAAACTCAAATACAACTACCCCACCCCCCTCCCACGTAGAATGGAGCAGGAACATTTTGGGTGTGTCAGAACCGCTTTTTCTCCTCTACTTACGATAGTGCTTTTTCCCCTGGCATTATTGACAACTTTAACCTGAAATGGGGGTAGAAAAAACTTCCGTTTCCGAGAGATTCTCGCTGTCCTCTGCTGAGAGGTGTGAAAGACGACGTACCTCACTTGGCTATGACAAAGGGTCAGGCCGAAGAGAGTAGAACTTTTTTTTTTTTTTTTTTTTTTTTTTTTTTAAAATACTCAGGATGATTCTTGTGCGCTGGCCCCTTGTTACCTTAAGCCTTAAGTCACAACCTGTTAGTACTTTTGGCTAGAATGGAAATGTGTTCCAGGCTGAGCTCAGTATTACAGATAGATCCTAGTGTATCACATATAGGGGTGAAACGATTCATCGATATATCGAAGTATTGATACTTTAGCCATATCGATATACATATCGATACAAGAGATGAAGAATCGATACAAAACGATATCTATCCTATATAAGTTACTTTAATCTTCAGCAGTCATGAATAATTATTTGTCGTTTGCCTTCTTATTCTTTAAACTGAGAATCGATGATGTATCGTATCGTAGGCAGTGTATCGTTAATCGTATCGATACGCGGCACAGGTGTATGGTTTCACCCCTATCACATATGCTCCGGATGATGGAAGTTTATGTGTGATTTCTTTTCCAGGTGTGGTTAAAAGCATCAAAAGGATGACATAGCCTTGCATGCAAAATATTGTCCAGATCAGATAAAACAAATTGCTCCGCACATTGGAAGTTTATGTTCGACTCATTTCCAGATGTGGTAAAAAAGCATCATCCGGATGGTATAGCCTTTCATGCAAAATCTTGTCCGCATCAGATAAAGAAATTGATCCGCATATGGGAAGTTTACATTCGACATCTTTCCTGGTGTGTAAAAAAGCATCGCCTTGATGATGTAGCCTTGCATGCAAAATATTGACCGGATCAGATAAAAAAATTAGTCCGCACATTGGAAGTTTACGTTCGATTTCTTTTCTGGATGTGGTAAAAAAGCATCGCCCGGATGATGTAGACTTGCATCCAAAATCTGGTCTGGATCAGGTAAAAAAATTGGTCCGCACATTAAAAAATTACATTCGATTTCTTTCCGGATGTGGTTAAAAAGCATCGCCCGGATGATATAGCCTTGCATGCAAAATTTTGTCCGGATCGAATAAAAAAATTAGTCCGCACATTGGAAGTTTACGTTCGATTTCTTTTCTGGATGTGGTAAAAAAGCATCGCCCGGATGATGTAGACTTGCATCCAAAATCTGGTCTGGATCAGGTAAAAAAATTGGTCCGCACATTAAAAAATTACATTCGATTTCTTTCCGGATGTGGTTAAAAAGCATCGCCCGGATGATATAGCCTTGCATGCCAAATTTTGTCCGGATCGAATAAAAAAATTGGTCCGCACATAGGAAGTTTACATTCGATTTCTTTTCTAGATGTGGTTGAAAGCATCGCTTCAATGATGTATCCTTGCATGCACAATTTTGTGTGGATCCGATTAAAAATATGGTCCGGATGATGGAAGTTTACATGCGAAATCTTTTCCAGATCTAGTTAAAAGCATCGCATTGGCAATGAAGGCTTGTATGCAAAATCTTGTCCGAATCTTGTCCGAAATATGGCTCAGAAAATAGAAGATTATAAATAGGTCAGCTTCTTTAAGTGTCATGTATCAAACTCAAATACAACTACCCCACCCCCCTCCCACGTAGAATGGAGCAGGAACATTTTGGGTGTGTCAGAACCGCTTTTTCTCCTCTACTTACGATAGTGCTTTTTCCCCTGGCATTATTGACAACTTTAACCTGAAATGGGGGTAGAAAAAACTTCCGTTTCCGAGAGATTCTCGCTGTCCTCTGCTGAGAGGTGTGAAAGACGACGTACCTCACTTGGCTATGACAAAGGGTCAGGCCGAAGAGAGTAGAACTTTTTTTTTTTTTTTTTTTTTTTTTTAAAAATACTCAGGATGATTCTTGTGCGCTGGCCCCTTGTTACCTTAAGCCTTAAGTCACAACCTGTTAGTACTTTTGGCTAGAATGGAAATGTGTTCCAGGCTGAGCTCAGTATTACAGATAGATCCTAGTGTATCACATATAGGGGTGAAACGATTCATCGATATATCGAAGTATTGATACTTTAGCCATATCGATATACATATCGATACAAGAGATGAAGAATCGATACAAAACGATATCTATCCTATATAAGTTACTTTAATCTTCAGCAGTCATGAATAATTATTTGTCGTTTGCCTTCTTATTCTTTAAACTGAGAATCGATGATGTATCGTATCGTAGGCAGTGTATCGTTAATCGTATCGATACGCGGCACAGGTGTATGGTTTCACCCCTATCACATATGCTCCGGATGATGGAAGTTTATGTGTGATTTCTTTTCCAGGTGTGGTTAAAAGCATCAAAAGGATGACATAGCCTTGCATGCAAAATATTGTCCAGATCAGATAAAAAAAATTGCTCCGCACATTGGAAGTTTATGTTCGACTCATTTCCAGATGTGGTAAAAAAGCATCATCCGGATGGTATAGCCTTTCATGCAAAATCTTGTCCGCATCAGATAAAGAAATTGATCCGCATATGGGAAGTTTACATTCGACATCTTTCCTGGTGTGTAAAAAAGCATCGCCTTGATGATGTAGCCTTGCATGCAAAATATTGACCGGATCAGATAAAAAAATTAGTCCGCACATTGGAAGTTTACGTTCGATTTCTTTTCTGGATGTGGTAAAAAAGCATCGCCCGGATGATGTAGACTTGCATCCAAAATCTGGTCTGGATCAGGTAAAAAAATTGGTCCGCACATTAAAACATTACATTCGATTTCTTTCCGGATGTGGTTAAAAAGCATCGCCCGGATGATATAGCCTTGCATGCAAAATTTTGTCCGGATCGAATAAAAAAATTAGTCCGCACATTGGAAGTTTACGTTCGATTTCTTTTCTGGATGTGGTAAAAAAGCATCGCCCGGATGATGTAGACTTGCATCCAAAATCTGGTCTGGATCAGGTAAAAAAATTGGTCCGCACATTAAAAAATTACATTCGATTTCTTTCCGGATGTGGTTAAAAAGCATCGCCCGGATGATATAGCCTTGCATGCCAAATTTTGTCCGGATCGAATAAAAAAATTGGTCCGCACATAGGAAGTTTACATTCGATTTCTTTTCTAGATGTGGTTGAAAGCATCGCTTCAATGATGTATCCTTGCATGCACAATTTTGTGTGGATCCGATTAAAAATATGGTCCGGATGATGGAAGTTTACATGCGAAATCTTTTCCAGATCTAGTTAAAAGCATCGCATTGGCAATGAAGGCTTGTATGCAAAATCTTGTCCGAATCTTGTCCGAAATATGGCTCAGAAAATAGAAGATTATAAATAGGTCAGCTTCTTTAAGTGTCATGTATCAAACTCAAATACAACTACCCCACCCCCCTCCCACGTAGAATGGAGCAGGAACATTTTGGGTGTGTCAGAACCGCTTTTTCTCCTCTACTTACGATAGTGCTTTTTCCCCTGGCATTATTGACAACTTTAACCTGAAATGGGGGTAGAAAAAACTTCCGTTTCCGAGAGATTCTCGCTCTGTCCTCTGCTGAGAGGTGTGAAAGACGACGTACCTCACTTGGCTATGACAAAGGGTCAGGCCGAAGAGAGTAGAACTTTTTTTTTTTTTTTTTTTTTTTTAAAAATACTCAGGATGATTCTTGTGCGCTGGCCCCTTGTTACCTTAAGCCTTAAGTCACAACCTGTTAGTACTTTTGGCTAGAATGGAAATGTGTTCCAGGCTGAGCTCAGTATTACAGATAGATCCTAGTGTATCACATATAGGGGTGAAACGATTCATCGATATATCGAAGTATTGATACTTTAGCCATATCGATATACATATCGATACAAGAGATGAAGAATCGATACAAAACGATATCTATCCTATATAAGTTACTTTAATCTTCAGCAGTCATGAATAATTATTTGTCGTTTGCCTTCTTATTCTTTAAACTGAGAATCGATGATGTATCGTATCGTAGGCAGTGTATCGTTAATCGTATCGATACGCGGCACAGGTGTATGGTTTCACCCCTATCACATATGCTCCGGATGATGGAAGTTTATGTGTGATTTCTTTTCCAGGTGTGGTTAAAAGCATCAAAAGGATGACATAGCCTTGCATGCAAAATATTGTCCAGATCAGATAAAAAAAATTGCTCCGCACATTGGAAGTTTATGTTCGACTCATTTCCAGATGTGGTAAAAAAGCATCATCCGGATGGTATAGCCTTTCATGCAAAATCTTGTCCGCATCAGATAAAGAAATTGATCCGCATATGGGAAGTTTACATTCGACATCTTTCCTGGTGTGTAAAAAAGCATCGCCTTGATGATGTAGCCTTGCATGCAAAATATTGACCGGATCAGATAAAAAAATTAGTCCGCACATTGGAAGTTTACGTTCGATTTCTTTTCTGGATGTGGTAAAAAAGCATCGCCCGGATGATGTAGACTTGCATCCAAAATCTGGTCTGGATCAGGTAAAAAAATTGGTCCGCACATTAAAAAATTACATTCGATTTCTTTCCGGATGTGGTTAAAAAGCATCGCCCGGATGATATAGCCTTGCATGCAAAATTTTGTCCGGATCGAATAAAAAAATTAGTCCGCACATTGGAAGTTTACGTTCGATTTCTTTTCTGGATGTGGTAAAAAAGCATCGCCCGGATGATGTAGACTTGCATCCAAAATCTGGTCTGGATCAGGTAAAAAAATTGGTCCGCACATTAAAAAATTACATTCGATTTCTTTCCGGATGTGGTTAAAAAGCATCGCCCGGATGATATAGCCTTGCATGCCAAATTTTGTCCGGATCGAATAAAAAAATTGGTCCGCACATAGGAAGTTTACATTCGATTTCTTTTCTAGATGTGGTTGAAAGCATCGCTTCAATGATGTATCCTTGCATGCACAATTTTGTGTGGATCCGATTAAAAATATGGTCCGGATGATGGAAGTTTACATGCGAAATCTTTTCCAGATCTAGTTAAAAGCATCGCATTGGCAATGAAGGCTTGTATGCAAAATCTTGTCCGAATCTTGTCCGAAATATGGCTCAGAAAATAGAAGATTATAAATAGGTCAGCTTCTTTAAGTGTCATGTATCAAACTCAAATACAACTACCCCACCCCCCTCCCACGTAGAATGGAGCAGGAACATTTTGGGTGTGTCAGAACCGCTTTTTCTCCTCTACTTACGATAGTGCTTTTTCCCCTGGCATTATTGACAACTTTAACCTGAAATGGGGGTAGAAAAAACTTCCGTTTCCGAGAGATTCTCGCTGTCCTCTGCTGAGAGGTGTGAAAGACGACGTACCTCACTTGGCTATGACAAAGGGTCAGGCCGAAGAGAGTAGAACTTTTTTTTTTTTTTTTTAAAAAACTCAGGATGATTCTTGTGCGCTGGCCCCTTGTTACCTTAAGCCTTAAGTCACAACCTGTTAGTACTTTTGGCTAGAATGGAAATGTGTTCCAGGCTGAGCTCAGTATTACAGATAGATCCTAGTGTATCACATATAGGGGTGAAACGATTCATCGATATATCGAAGTATTGATACTTTAGCCATATCGATATACATATCGATACAAGAGATGAAGAATCGATACAAAACGATATCTATCCTATATAAGTTACTTTAATCTTCAGCAGTCATGAATAATTATTTGTCGTTTGCCTTCTTATTCTTTAAACTGAGAATCGATGATGTATCGTATCGTAGGCAGTGTATCGTTAATCGTATCGATACGCGGCACAGGTGTATGGTTTCACCCCTATCACATATGCTCCGGATGATGGAAGTTTATGTGTGATTTCTTTTCCAGGTGTGGTTAAAAGCATCAAAAGGATGACATAGCCTTGCATGCAAAATATTGTCCAGATCAGATAAAAAAAATTGCTCCGCACATTGGAAGTTTATGTTCGACTCATTTCCAGATGTGGTAAAAAAGCATCATCCGGATGGTATAGCCTTTCATGCAAAATCTTGTCCGCATCAGATAAAGAAATTGATCCGCATATGGGAAGTTTACATTCGACATCTTTCCTGGTGTGTAAAAAAGCATCGCCTTGATGATGTAGCCTTGCATGCAAAATATTGACCGGATCAGATAAAAAAATTAGTCCGCACATTGGAAGTTTACGTTCGATTTCTTTTCTGGATGTGGTAAAAAAAGCATCGCCCGGATGATGTAGACTTGCATCCAAAATCTGGTCTGGATCAGGTAAAAAAATTGGTCCGCACATTAAAAAATTACATTCGATTTCTTTCCGGATGTGGTTAAAAAGCATCGCCCGCATGATATAGCCTTGCATGCAAAATTTTGTCCGGATCGAATAAAAAAATTGGTCCGCACATTGGAAGTTTACGTTCGATTTCTTTTCTGGATGTGGTAAAAAAGCATCGCCCGGATGATGTAGACTTGCATCCAAAATCTTGTCCGGATCAGATAAAGAAATTGATCTGCTATGGGAAGTTTACATTCGACATCTTTCCGGGTGTGCTTAAAAAGCATCGCCTTGATGATGTAGCCTTGCATGCAAAATATTGACCGGATCAGATAAAAAAATTAGTCCGCACATTGGAAGTTTACGTTCGATTTCTTTTCTGGATGTGGTAAAAAAGCATCGCCCGGATGATGTAGACTTGCATCCAAAATCTGGTCTGGATCAGGTAAAAAAATTGGTCCGCACATTAAAAAATTACATTCGATTTCTTTCCGGATGTGGTTAAAAAGCATCGCCCGGATGATATAGCCTTGCATGCAAAATTTTGTCCGGATCGAATAAAAAAATTGGTCCGCACATAGGAAGTTTACATTCGATTTCTTTTCTAGATGTGGTTGAAAGCATCGCTTCAATGATGTATCCTTGCATGCACAATTTTGTGTGGATCCGATTAAAAATATGGTCCGGATGATGGAAGTTTACATGCGAAATCTTTTCCAGATCTAGTTAAAAGCATCGCATTGGCAATGAAGGCTTGTATGCAAAATCTTGTCCGAATCTTGTCCGAAATATGGCTCAGAAAATAGAAGATTATAAATAGGTCAGCTTCTTTAAGTGTCATGTATCAAACTCAAATACAACTACCCCACCCCCCTCCCACGTAGAATGGAGCAGGAACATTTTGGGTGTGTCAGAACCGCTTTTTCTCCTCTACTTACGATAGTGCTTTTTCCCCTGGCATTATTGACAACTTTAACCTGAAATGGGGGTAGAAAAAACTTCCGTTTCCGAGAGATTCTCGCTCTGTCCTCTGCTGAGAGGTGTGAAAGACGACGTACCTCACTTGGCTATGACAAAGGGTCAGGCCGAAGAGAGTAGAACTTGGACTCTTTTTTTTTTTTTTTTTTTTTTAAATAAACTCAGGATGATTCTTGTGCGCTGGCCCCTTGTTACCTTAAGCCTTAAGTCACAACCTGTTAGTACTTTTGGCTAGAATGGAAATGTGTTCCAGGCTGAGCTCAGTATTACAGATAGATCCTAGTGTATCACATATAGGGGTGAAACGATTCATCGATATATCGAAGTATTGATACTTTAGCCATATCGATATACATATCGATACAAGAGATGAAGAATCGATACAAAACGATATCTATCCTATATAAGTTACTTTAATCTTCAGCAGTCATGAATAATTATTTGTCGTTTGCCTTCTTATTCTTTAAACTGAGAATCGATGATGTATCGTATCGTAGGCAGTGTATCGTTAATCGTATCGATACGCGGCACAGGTGTATGGTTTCACCCCTATCACATATGCTCCGGATGATGGAAGTTTATGTGTGATTTCTTTTCCAGGTGTGGTTAAAAGCATCAAAAGGATGACATAGCCTTGCATGCAAAATATTGTCCAGATCAGATAAAAAAAATTGCTCCGCACATTGGAAGTTTATGTTCGACTCATTTCCAGATGTGGTAAAAAAGCATCATCCGGATGGTATAGCCTTTCATGCAAAATCTTGTCCGCATCAGATAAAGAAATTGATCCGCATATGGGAAGTTTACATTCGACATCTTTCCTGGTGTGTAAAAAAGCATCGCCTTGATGATGTAGCCTTGCATGCAAAATATTGACCGGATCAGATAAAAAAATTAGTCCGCACATTGGAAGTTTACGTTCGATTTCTTTTCTGGATGTGGTAAAAAAAGCATCGCCCGGATGATGTAGACTTGCATCCAAAATCTGGTCTGGATCAGGTAAAAAAATTGGTCCGCACATTAAAAAATTACATTCGATTTCTTTCCGGATGTGGTTAAAAAGCATCGCCCGCATGATATAGCCTTGCATGCAAAATTTTGTCCGGATCGAATAAAAAAATTAGTCCACACATTGGAAGTTTACGTTCGATTTCTTTTCTGGATGTGGTAAAAAAGCATTGCCCGGATGATGTAGACTTGCATCCAAAATCTTGTCCGCATCAGATAAAGAAATTGATCTGCATATGGGAAGTTTACATTCGACATCTTTCCGGGTGTGGTTAAAAAGCATCGCCTTGATGATGTAGCCTTGCATGCAAAATATTGACCGGATCAGATAAAAAAAATTAGTCCGCACATTGGAAGTTTACGTTCGATTTCTTTTCTGGATGTGGTAAAAAAGCATCGCCCGGATGATGTAGACTTGCATCCAAAATCTGGTCTGGATCAGGTAAAATAAGTGGTCCCCACATTAAAAAATTGTATTTGATTTTTTTCCGGATGTGGTTAAAAAGCATCGCCCGGTTGATATAGCCTTGCATGCAAAATTTTGTCCGGATCGAATAAAAAAATTAGTCCGCACATAGGAAGTTTACATTCAATTTCTTTTCTAGATGTGGTTGAAAGCATCGCTTCAATGATGTATCCTTGCATGCACAATTTTGTGTGGATCCGATTAAAAGTATGGTCCGGATGATGGAAGTTTACATGCGAAATCTTTTCCAGATCTAGTTAAAAGCATCGCATTGGCAATGAAGGCTTGTATGCAAAATCTTGTCCGAATCTTGTCCGAAATATGGCTCAGAAAATAGAAGATTATAAATAGGTCAGCTTCTTTAAGTGTCATGTATCAAACTCAAATACAACTACCCCACCCCCCTCCCACGTAGAATGGAGCAGGAACATTTTGGGTGTGTCAGAAACGCTTTTTCTCCTCTACTTACGATAGTGCTTTTTCCCCTGGCATTATTGACAACTTTAACCTGAAATGGGGGTAGAAAAAACTTCCGTTTCCGAGAGATTCTCGCTCTGTCCGCTGCTGAGAGGTGTGAAAGACGACGTACCTCACTTGGCTATGACAAAGGGTCAGGCCGAAGAGAGTAGAAATTGGACTCTTTTTTTTTTTTTTTTTTTTTTTTTTAAAAACTCAGGATGATTCTTGTGCGCTGGCCCCTTGTTACCTTAAGTCACAACCTGTTAGTACTTTTGGCTAGAATGGGAAATGTGTTCCAGGCTGAGCTCAGTATTACAGATAGATCCTAGTGTATCACATATAGGGGTGAAACGATTCATCGATATATCGAAGTATTGATACTTTTGCCATATCGATATACATATCGATACAAGAGATGAAGAATCGATACAAAACGATATCTATCCTATATAAGTTACTTTAATCTTCAGCAGTCATGAATAATTATTTGTCGTTTGCCTTCTTATTCTTTAAACTGAGAATCGATGATGTATCGTATCGTAGGCAGTGTATCGTTAATCGTATCGATACGCGGCACAGGTGTATGGTTTCACCCCTATCACATATGCTCCGGATGATGGAAGTTTATGTGTGATTTCTTTTCCAGGTGTGGTTAAAAGCATCAAAAGGATGACATAGCCTTGCATGCAAAATATTGTCCAGATCAGATAAAAAAAATTGCTCCGCACATTGGAAGTTTATCTTCGACTCATTTCCAGATGTGGTAAAAAAGCATCATCCGGATGGTATAGCCTTTCATGCAAAATCTTGTCCGCATCAGATGAAGAAATTGATCCGCATATGGGAAGTTTACATTCGACATCTTTCCTGGTGTGTAAAAAAGCATCGCCTTGATGATGTAGCCTTGCATGCAAAATATTGACCGGATCAGATAAAAAAATTAGTCCGCACATTGGAAGTTTACGTTCGATTTCTTTTCTGGATGTGGTAAAAAAAGCATCGCCCGGATGATGTAGACTTGCATCCAAAATCTGGTCTGGATCAGGTAAAAAAATTGGTCCGCACATTAAAAAATTACATTCGATTTCTTTCCGAATGTGGTTAAAAAGCATCGCCCGCATGATATAGCCTTGCATGCAAAATTTTGTCCGGATCGAATAAAAAAATTAGTCCACACATTGGAAGTTTACGTTCGATTTCTTTTCTGGATGTGGTAAAAAAGCATTGCCCGGATGATGTAGACTTGCATCCAAAATCTTGTCCGCATCAGATAAAGAAATTGATCTGCATATGGGAAGTTTACATTCGACATCTTTCCGGGTGTGGTTAAAAAGCATCGCCTTGATGATGTAGCCTTGCATGCAAAATATTGACCGGATCAGATAAAAAAATTAGTCCGCACCTTGGAAGTTTACGTTCGATTTCTTTTCTGGATGTGGTAAAAAAGCATCGCCCGGATGATGTAGACTTGCATCCAAAATCTGGTCTGGATCAGGTAAAATAAGTGATCCCCACATTAAAAAATTGTATTTGATTTTTTTCCGGATGTGGTTAAAAAGCATCGCCCGGTTGATATAGCCTTGCATGCAAAATTTTGTCCGGATCGAATAAAAAAATTAGTCCGCACATAGGAAGTTTACATTCAATTTCTTTTCTAGATGTGGTTGAAAGCATCGCTTCAATGATGTATCCTTGCATGCACAATTTTGTGTGGATCCGATTAAAAGTATGGTCCGGATGATGGAAGTTTACATGCGAAATCTTTTCCAGATCTAGTTAAAAGCATCGCATTGGCAATGAAGGCTTGTATGCAAAATCTTGTCCGAATCTTGTCCGAAATATGGCTCAGAAAATAGAAGATTATAAATAGGTCAGCTTCTTTAAGTGTCATGTATCAAACTCAAATACAACTACCCCACCCCCCTCCCACGTAGAATGGAGCAGGAACATTTTGGGTGTGTCAGAAACGCTTTTTCTCCTCTACTTACGATAGTGCTTTTTCCCCTGGCATTATTGACAACTTTAACCTGAAATGGGGGTAGAAAAAACTTCCGTTTCCGAGAGATTCTCGCTCTGTCCGCTGCTGAGAGGTGTGAAAGACGACGTACCTCACTTGGCTATGACAAAGGGTCAGGCCGAAGAGAGTAGAAATTGGACTCGTTTTTTTTTTTTTTTTTTTTTTAAAAACTCAGGATGATTCTTGTGCGCTGGCCCCTTGTTACCTTAAGTCACAACCTGTTAGTACTTTTGGCTAGAATGGGAAATGTGTTCCAGGCTGAGCTCAGTATTACAGATAGATCCTAGTGTATCACATATAGGGGTGAAACGATTCATCGATATATCGAAGTATTGATACTTTTGCCATATCGATATACATATCGATACAAGAGATGAAGAATCGATACAAAACGATATCTATCCTATATAAGTTACTTTAATCTTCAGCAGTCATGAATAATTATTTGTCGTTTGCCTTCTTATTCTTTAAACTGAGAATCGATGATGTATCGTATCGTAGGCAGTGTATCGTTAATCGTATCGATACGCGGCACAGGTGTATGGTTTCACCCCTATCACATATGCTCCGGATGATGGAAGTTTATGTGTGATTTCTTTTCCAGGTGTGGTTAAAAGCATCAAAAGGATGACATAGCCTTGCATGCAAAATATTGTCCAGATCAGATAAAAAAAATTGCTCCGCACATTGGAAGTTTATCTTCGACTCATTTCCAGATGTGGTAAAAAAGCATCATCCGGATGGTATAGCCTTTCATGCAAAATCTTGTCCGCATCAGATGAAGAAATTGATCCGCATATGGGAAGTTTACATTCGACATCTTTCCTGGTGTGTAAAAAAGCATCGCCTTGATGATGTAGCCTTGCATGCAAAATATTGACCGGATCAGATAAAAAAATTAGTCCGCACATTGGAAGTTTACGTTTGATTTCTTTTCTGGATGTGGTAAAAAAGCATCGCCCGGATGATGTAGACTTGCATCCAAAATCTGGTCTGGATCAGGTAAAAAAATTGGTCCGCACATTAAAAAATTACATTCGATTTCTTTCCGGATGTGGTTAAAAAGCATCGCCCGGATGATATAGCCTTGCATGCAAAATATTGTCCAGATCAGATAAAAAAATTGGTCCGCACATTGGAAGTTTATGTTCGACTCATTTCCAGATGTGGTAAAAAAGCATCATCCGGATGGTATAGCCTTTCATGCAAAATCTTGTCCGGATCAGATAAAGAAATTGATCCGCATATGGGAAGTTTACATTCGACATCTTTCCGGGTGTGGTAAAAAAGCATCGCCTTGATGATGTAGCCTTGCATGCAAAATATTGACCGGATCAGATAAAAAAATTAGTCCGCACATTGGAAGTTTACGTTCGATTTCTTTTCTGGATGTGGTAAAAAAGCATCGCCCGGATGATGTAGACTTGCATCCAAAATCTGGTCTGGATCAGGTAAAATAAGTGATCCCCACATTAAAAAATTGTATTTGATTTTTTTCCGGATGTGGTTAAAAAGCATCGCCCGGATGATATAGCCTTGCATGCAAAATTTTGTCCGGATCGAATAAAAAAATTGGTCCGCACATAGGAAGTTTACATTCAATTTCTTTTCTAGATGTGGTTGAAAGCATCGCTTCAATGATGTATCCTTGCATGCACAATTTTGTGTGGATCCGATTAAAAGTATGGTCCGGATGATGGAAGTTTACATGCGAAATCTTTTCCAGATCTAGTTAAAAGCATCGCATTGGCAATGAAGGCTTGTATGCAAAATCTTGTCCGAATCTTGTCCGAAATATGGCTCAGAAAATAGAAGATTATAAATAGGTCAGCTTCTTTAAGTGTCATGTATCAAACTCAAATACAACTACCCCACCCCCCCTCCCACGTAGAATGGAGCAGGAACATTTTGGGTGTGTCAGAAACGCTTTTTCTCCTCTACTTACGATAGTGCTTTTTCCCCTGGCATTATTGACAACTTTAACCTGAAATGGGGGTAGAAAAAACTTCCGTTTCTGAGAGATTCTCGCTCTGTCCTCTGCTGAGAGGTGTGAAAGACGACGTACCTCACTTGGCTATGACAAAGGGTCAGGCCGAAGAGAGTAGAAATTGGACTCGTTTTTTTTTTTTTTTTTTTTTTAAAAACTCAGGATGATTCTTGTGCGCTGGCCCCTTGTTACCTTAAGTCACAACCTGTTAGTACTTTTGGCTAGAATGGGAAATGTGTTCCAGGCTGAGCTCAGTATTACAGATAGATCCTAGTGTATCACATATAGGGGTGAAACGATTCATCGATATATCGAAGTATTGATACTTTTGCCATATCGATATACATATCGATACAAGAGATGAAGAATCGATACAAAACCATATCTATCCTATATAAGTTACTTTAATCTTCAGCAGTCATGAATAATTATTTGTCGTTTGCCTTCTTATTCTTTAAACTGAGAATCGATGATGTATCGTATCGTAGGCAGTGTATCGTTAATCGTATCGATACGCGGCACAGGTGTATGGTTTCACCCCTATCACATATGCTCCGGATGATGGAAGTTTATGTGTGATTTCTTTTCCAGGTGTGGTTAAAAGCATCACCAGGATGACATAGCCTTGCATGCAAAATATTGTCCAGATCAGATAAAAAAAATTGCTCCGCACATTGGAAGTTTATCTTCGACTCATTTCCAGATGTGGTAAAAAAGCATCATCCGGATGGTATAGCCTTTCATGCAAAATCTTGTCCGCATCTTAGAGCTGCAAGGATGGAATTGTAAGTTTTCATATAAGTGTCATTAATCTAGAGTCAAAATTTGTTTTTTTGAACCTATATGAGATTTTCTGCAGACACCTTATAATTCGATTTAGTTTGAGGATATGATTCAGCTTTAATTACCACACCAATCTCGATGTGCATTAGAAACTAAAATCTCTCCTCTCTAGGCAACTACAAATGACCTCTCTTGACTATGAACGTTTTTTCTTCTTCCTGTTTTCACTCAGATTACATGTAGTACCATTAGTGTTATTCCTGGAGCACGCCCAAAGGACATATGCCCATTATATATCTTTCACAAATTAACGCATCATCATATCTAAAAATACGGGAGAGGGAGAGGGTACAAAATAAAAAATATCGTCCTCCAGACAGTTCAAGCTAGTAACAACACTGCCCAATGACCATATGTATGTGTGTAGTTGAATGGCAGGTCTGCACACAATTCTGGATAGAGTCAATCACATATCGGGGAGGGTGATGATTGGCTGAGGGATAGTATATTCTCTCTCTCTCTGTGTAATTTAGTCATATTTATTGACTATATTTTAAAGGAAAATCATCTTTAGGGATTCCAAAGTAAAAGTAACAGATTCTAGACTCTGTAAGTAAAAATTAAAACCTATTGACAACGCCCACTCTCCCTCTACCAATAGCACAAGGTGACTAACGCGCACAGTTCCAACCCAACCCAACCCCCATTCCACGAGATGTCAATAGTTTTCCTCTTTATCTGGGCAGAAACGAGTCCAATGACAAATGTATACCAATTTTGGAGAACTTTAGTTCATACAATTCACATAACTTCTTACTGTATTTATGATGTGAACCTCTCACCCACCCAACTGTGCATTATCATCTCTCTAATGGTATACATCATGGGAATTTTGCTTTTTTGTTAATAGAAAGAGAGCACTAAATCTTGTCATTTGGCACAAATTACTACATATTTTACAAGTTGACATTTCCGACTCTCCATACACCCTCTCCAATTTGATCATCCTTGGAATATGTTCCCTTGTTTTGTCATAAGTGGTGGCAGCTACGGGTTCAGACTGATACGGCTGAATTTTTTATACTTAAGTTTCCAGTTGATATATTCAAAGACTAAACTCAAACGAACAGTCTCGCAAGTGCCATTCTACTGTAGTGGCAAATAGCCTATAGAGACCGCAACGTCACGCGATCATGTGACCAAACTACTTAATTAATATTCGCAATGGGATCTAAACCGATCGTAGGTCGTCATTTTTGTCAACTTTGACTGCTAATTACCTCTAAACACTGCTATGCATCAAGTTGCTGAATGAAATCAAAATCCTTTCCTCTGGTGGAAGCATGTATATAGTTTATCTCCCTGATATGAAAAATTGTCATAACATGTTCAATATATCAGTCTTACACACACACACACACACACACACACACACACACACACACACACACATATATATATATATAAATTTTCGCTTATTGTACAGAGCAACAAAGTTTTTGCTCTATTTGATTTTTCACTAATGTCTTTCCTTGGATCCGCTTAGTATTTCGATGTTGATATAATTTTCATTTACTTTCCTTAGGTGTACATAATTGCGATTATAAATAGTTTTCGCTGTAAAACCGGAAAGGAAACCATACATAAGAACTTCGTTATAGGATTTAAATGCATAGCATCTAGAATAAAATTCCACACTTTGAGGGTAAAACCGTCCATTGCGGATTTGCATGCCCCGCTCTTTTTTCACGCTTTAAAATGCTTTTCTGCACGGTTAATGCCCTGTATAATTTCAAAGAGTAGTCCAGTGATAATGTGTGAAAAGACATCTCAACCATCACACCATCATCGTCTCTTGCTGATATATTTTGGTGAAAGAAAGACAGAAAAGTAGGAATTAAGACCACGTGCTTGGTCTGATAGAGAAATAAACAGTAAGATATACAGACATGCAGATGGGCACAAACATCAAGACAAACATAACATTATATAGGATAGATAGATAGTCACGGAGGACGCTGAATTTATACATGTCCACTTGTACTACATGCAACACATCCGCACACAATATGTCTATATTGAGCAAGTTATTTCTAATGCAAACAGCAAAAGACCAAGGACAGGTAAATGATATTAGGAAATATAAATATCTTACCAAAAAGTACAAATAACAAAGCATCCAGGACATGTAAATGATATTAGGAAATATAAATATCTTACCAAAAAGTACTCGAAAAGTCTATCGCGGAACATTTTATACAAATAACAAAGCATCCAGGACAGGTAAATGACCAAATAGGCTATTCACTGTTTAAAGGATCACTACACTAAATGCTGTTTTGGAGCTATATATTAAATCTGTCATGTGGTGTAGCAGTTTTAATTTTAGCAGCAACATACAATTTTCCAAATTGGACAATAATTTTGAGGGAAGAATTATTGGTATAGATTTACTTCTTCACTATGTTATATATCGGGTTGTAAATATTTATGTTCCAACGTCTCATTCTGATAAAAACAAATTCTTCAACGGCCTATATCCATATTTGATTCCCCAACATAACATTATTTTTTTCTGGTGATTTTAATTGTGTCCGAAATTCGAAATTGTAGACAACATTTGGTAAACAAGATCCATATAGTGGTGGAGCTATTAAAACCTTAAAAATATTGTTAAATGAATTTTATCTAATTGACACATTTCGCAAACTAAAATATATCCAAATTTAAAACTATTCACTTGGCATAAACACACTAATAGTTGACATTCTGCTACATTGGCTAGTAGAATAGACAGAATATATGTTTTGACAAATATTGAGGAATTCATTTTAAATAACCAGGTAGCTCATTATTCTCAATCTAATTACGAATCAGTATTGTTATCCATTGTATGTAATTCCTCATTGCGTTATGGAATAGAAGCAATAATGTTATCCATTATATGTAATTCCTCATTGCGTTATGGAATAGAAGCAGTATTGTTATCCATTGTATGTAATTCCTCATTGCGTTATGGAATAGAAGCAGTAATGTTATCCATTGTATGTAATTCCTCATTGCGTTATGGAATAGAAGCAGTAATGTTATCCATTGTATGTAATTCCTCATTGCGTTATGGAATAGAAGCAGTAATGTTATCCATTGTATGTAATTCCTCATTGCGTTATGGAATAGAAGCAGTAATGTTATCCATTGTATGTAATTCCTCATTGCGTTATGGAATAGAATTTTGGAAAGGCAAGAATTCACTTTTGGAACACGTATGTATAAAAACATTGAGAAGTAGCTTATGGAAAATGGAAATTTCAAATAATGATTTTACTTTAGAATTTTGGAATGAGCTGAAATTAAAAATTAAAGAAGACTTTATCAGATATTCGAAAGAGTTATCTCGACTAAAATATCAGGAGTTGAAGCAAATAAAAAAGGATTAGCAATGCCTCGTTACTAACTTTAGTATACATCAAAATAATGAATATTTTGTCAAATTACAAGAATTAAAGAAATTCAAATTGAAAATTATAAAGGTTGAATCATTAGAGGTAAGGCTAGAACCCTGGATAATATTGATAAAAGCAGTAAGTTCTTTTTCAATTAGAAAACAAAAGAAGAAAGAAAAAAGTATAAACGAAATTGAATATCGTAATCTAATATACAAGTCTAGTACTGAAATTTTTTAGAATGTTTTCAAAAGTTTCATTCGGAACTATATACAAATGAGCCAATTTACTCAGCACATTTTTACACGATATACCTCGACTATCTAATGAACATAATAAACTTCTCATTGGTCCAATCTAGTATTATTAATATATTAGCATGCAGCAAAATAATGTATACGGCAACCTCTGGCCAGAGGTATTTATAATTCTTTTAAAGTTGGTGGTCTCAACATAATAAACACTGAATGTAAAAAAAATATTAATACAAATTCAGCATATCCAAAAGCTAATTAACAATGCTTATTTGGCTAAATGGAATTTCTTTGCGAGATACTGGGTCGGACTGCATTTAAGATTTGTGACGCAAATTTAGGATTAAACAAACACATGCACACGTTATATTTTCCCACAGTTTATCAGAATTGCATACAAGTTTTCAAAATTTTGTTGTAAACGATTCCGATTTTACATCTGGAAGTGTCCCTACAAATATCCCTATCACCTAGAATTTAAAAATTTTGTTCTAGAACCAAAAGTGAAAACATTATGTGATTTTGATTTTATTTCTATTTGGAAAAACTTTCATAACGCATTTTTTTTTTATCCTTGTTCAAAGATGTGCGCTTCAGGATTATTCATGATATATTGCCAGTCAATTATAACGTTTCTGAAAAAAATAGCAAAATCCAAATTGTGTACATTTTGTAATAATATTGAGACAGTTGATCTTTTTCTTTTTTTTTTTTTTTTTTTTGAATTTAGAATAGTGTCCCCCTTACAAAAGCTTCTGAAAAAATTTATCAAGCGATTATCCCAAAATTCTTTTAACACCTTTTACAGTTCTATCAAATTTGGTATTTTCCCAAAAGAAGCATCTTTGATCCAGAATTCAAAGATTTATTATTGGCAACATAATATGCAATCTTGTGTAAACGCCTCCTTTGATATTACCATAATGAAATTGTCTCAGATAATGCTATATTATCCTTCTTTCTATCTCAGTTGAAATGCAGAATATAACTGATTTTCAGAGATATAATTTAGTAGCATTCATCGATAAATGTTGTTTATCAAGAATATTTTGCACTTTATATAATTTCAAACCACAAAATGAGTTTAAAATGTAATAGATTTACTCACCTTGTATACTTTAATCCCGATATTCACTACTTCCCGTATGCGAATACAAACAACGGTTTTAATCCATGAATACAGTTGATTCATGTATAGCATAAAACGTCTTTGTTCCCACACATGTATGTATGATTAAAACCGTTGCACCAAAAGTGCATTTTGCTGTGTGCATGTTTCTTCCACTACATGCCGCCTGTTGAAACATGTAAACAAATGGTTCTTACCTGCGTTGCCGTACTTAATGAATGTGAAATGAAAAAGACAATTAACTGTAATTGATTCAAAATGTTTTTTCTTTTCTCGTGTGATTTGAAAAGGTCGAGTGGGGCTCTATAGTAGCATTATATAAATATTGCAAATAATTATATTTTGAAACAATGGATGTCTTGAAACGCAGACGCATATATCATGTATATATGTTGTTCATGTCTTTTAACATGTAAATATTTAATAAACTATTTTGAAAAACAGAAATAGAAAACTCTAGAAGAAATAGGCCTTTGACAGGGCTCACTCACGAATGTGTTAAATGAACTTCTATTCCAGTGGCATTGGTCGGACATTATGATAGAAAACGGAACAACAGTAACAGTGGCGAAGAAAGTGATATGGAGTTCCAAGCAGTTTTATAGACTTTCTTGTTGAAAATATGTTAACAAATATTGAACACTTACGGACTATGGAGGCGGCATATAGACCCAAAATGACATGAACAAACCACAAACAATGTATATTGATAATGGACTTTATTATTCTTGGGTGTATTTATGTTTTATTCTTTCAAGTCGGACTGAGTTTCAACATTATGGATAGTGATAATGGACTTTATTATTCTTGGGTGTATTTATGTTTTATTCTTTCAAGTCGGACTGAGTTTCAACATTATGGATATTGATAATGGACTTTATTATTCTTGGGTGTATTTATGTTTTATTCTTTCAAGTCGGAGTGAGTTTCAACATTATGGATAGTGTTTATTGTTGTTTGTGTCTAACATTCATAATTATTTCTGACCATTTCAAAGAAACCTCAAGTCTGTACCTTCTCACCCGTACTTTTTATTATTCACTAAAATTGATCTCTTTCTTTTCTTTCTATCCATTTCCATTGTACATGCATCCTACTTTTTCTATTACTCTAATAAATTGCCGTTTTTTTCGCGCGATTCGCTCATTATAATATGTCACCAATACCTTTCATGAGTTGCTTAAGACTTGAGACAATTCGTCGCGTGCTCAAATATTGCGCACGTGGCGAATGTATCACCTAATTCAGCTATCTTCTTTCAACCCCAACTCTGTCAATTATTCAGATTTTCATATACATCGTACCCTATAATCATATATTCTGTATTTTCCATTGAAATAATTAATGGCTATAAAGATAACAATTCTCACTTTAAATTGCCATAATTTATACGAAAACAATCTTTTAGTTAAATCCAGTCACATTGGTAAATAACTTTTGAGGGAAACCATATTGATAATAGATCTTCAGCAAAAGATCTTGTGGAGCAGTACTTAATGTTAACATTTATGTGAAATTTTCAAAATTTCAAACCGATTTTAATGGTAGATTAAATTTGCTTACATTTTGTATTTAATGATATTCCGTACTATCTTATCAATATATATGCCCATAATTCACACTCAGATAAAAGTTATTTTTTCAATGCTCTCTACCCCTATTTAACACAATATCATTCTTGCTGGAGATTTCAACTGCGTTATACATTCAAAATTAGATAAAATTAGTCCTTTACATCAACACAGCAATTTAGCAGTTAGAAATTTGAAAGCTATAACATCTAATTTCCATCTCAATGATTCCTTTCGTAAATTATATCCTTTCTAAAAATATATATACATGATATAAATTTGCCTACGATCAACCCATTGCTACATTAGCTAGCCTGATAGATCGAATTTATGTCTCAAAGAACATACAAGATTTTTTTTTAGATACACAAATTGACAATTTTTCCATTTCAGATCACGAAGCGATTTTCTATTTTTATAATGTAATTCTTCCATAAGTTTCGGAAAAGGATACTGGAAATGTAATAATTCACTTTCTAAAACATACTGCCGTACCGATTTTACTTTGGAATGAGTTAAAAGTTAAAATTAAAGATGAAATCATTAGATATTCAAGATAAGTATCTAAAATAAACTATTCAGCACTAAAACTTTTGAAGAAGATTATAATTCTTTGAGACATGAATATGATAACAACAATAGACTAGAATGCTTAACAAAACTGCATGAAATGTATCCATGAGAATTAAAGAAATACAAAATCAGTATTATCAGGGATAAGTTATTAGAATCATAGCAAACAATGTAGATAATGAAAATACCAGCAAATTTATTTTTCAAACAGAAAGTAAACGTGGGGGAAAAAATTGTATCATTGAGATTTAATACAATAATGTTTCAAAAAAGCTTAGTTTGGATATTTTAGAATGTTTCCAAAAGTTGTATTCTGATTTATGTACAAATGAACATATAGATGAACATCTATTTCCCGAATTCTTCAAAGATCTAGCACGTATAACTGAAAAGAAAATAAATCTTGCAGGACCCATCACTAAAGATGAGGTGTGGAAATCGATTAATGGCATGGATAATAATAAATCACCTGGACCAAACGGAGTGACAAAAGAGTTTTATCTGACATTTTTCCATATTTTTGGCGATATACTTACTAAGCTATACAATATTATATATGATTTTAATACATTATCTGATTCTCAGAAACTATTATCCTTCTTTGTAAAGACCTCCAAAATTCGACAGATATGAAGAACTGGATATATCTCTACTTAAGTTAGATTATAAAATCCTTTCTAAAATTATTACTAATGGACTTAGTAATGTGATGTCGACAAGTATCTATATAGATCAAACCTGTGGTGTCAAAGGTCATTCTATTTGTGACAATGATCACCTAATTCTAAATATTCGCGATTTTATAGAGCAAAACAAATTATCATGTGCTTATATTTGTCTTAGATCAGGAAAAATTCTTTGACAGGGTAAATTAAAAATTCATGATAAAAACAGTAGAATCTTTTGGGTTTCATTCAGAATTTATCAAATGGGTTTCTATATTATATACTGACATAATTTTATCTGTTATTGTAAATAATTACATTTCCAATCCGTTTTCATTTTTGAGAGGAGTGTGACAGGGTTGCGGTCTTTCTTCCCTTCTGTATGTAATAATATATGAAGCTTTTGCTGTTAAAATTCGTTCTGACTGTGAAATAATAGACATAAAAGTTCCGGGTGCGACAGAGACCTATAAAATCCCCTGTATACGGATTATAGTACATGTTGGTTTCTGTTGCAGGGACAAATCCATTGAATGATATCTATTTTGGGCAAAAACATATGAAACAATATCTGGAGCAAAAATTATTTTTAGTCAATCAAATGGGACATTTTTGACAAAATGGCGAAATAGCAGTGAGCACCCTTTCGGTACATCATGAATTTAGAGACAAAAAATAGTTGGGGTTTTTTTGTGTGTGACAATTTAACAAATGACGATCACTGAAATAAACATTCCCCTAAACTTCACAATACTTTATTTATTTATAAAATCAAAAAAATATCTCTCGTTTCTAAATCTAACTTTGTAAACCTTTTAGCAACCAGTAAAATTTGGTGCACTGCAACTGTGATGGATTTGTCTAAACACTATACTACTTTGATTAATAGAAACATTTTCACATTTATATGGAACTAAAAATTTGAACCCCTTGCAAGAGCTATGTTATTATTCTTTTAAAGAAGGTAGACAAAATATAATGCAAAATAAGACATTTAAGAATCTATCATATTAAAAAATTACTTAATGATGATTACTTAGCAAATTGGACATTTTTGAAAAGTTATTGCATTGGTTTATAATTAAAAATTTTTAATCCAAATTTATGCTTAAATAAATATATGCACACTCTATATGTCCAAAAATTTTTTTATGAAAAGAGCATGAACATTTTTAAGAAATTAACGGAAAACAATCCAGGTTTTATTTTCGGCGAAGTATCTACTAACATTATTTACCAATTAGAATTGAAACATTTCGTTTTAGAACCCAAGATCAAAACACTATATGATATTGATTTTTGTAGTGTGTGGAGTAATTTTGCACAACAAATTTATTGACCTTATTACTAGAGATGTGTGCTTTAAAATTATACATGATATTTTGCCATAAATTACAATATGTTCCTAAAACGAATCTCTCAACCCAAGTTATGCACTTTTTGCGGCAGCATTGAAACTATAGACCACCTATTTTTTGAACGTAAATTAATACACCAATTACAACATCTTGTGAATTCAATGGATCAAGAAACTTTCCGGAAACTCCTTTAATATCTTTTATACTTTCCTTCTTCAAATCTAAAAGTTTTATTTAAATTTGGTTATTCTTCAAATCTGAAAGCTTGACTTCGATTATTTATGTTGTTACGATTCTAGGTCTTACAAAGAAAGAAAGTGAAACCAACCTTAAAAATATGTAACAGAAAGAAAGTGAAACCAACAATGTATGTAATATCAACAAGCAATCTATTTCCCTATAATACGAAGTGAAATTCAAGAGATACTTACAATATTGTGAATCAAATTCCAAATAATCCTAAATGTCCTAATCACAAGTCCAAAAATATAGAATGTTCAGAATGAGTTCCAATAGTCTTGAATGTCCTGATATAACACAATGATATAATCCAGAATGTCTTTGAATGAGTTCACAAAAGTCCAGAGTAATGTATTAATTCAAAAGTCAATGAGCACTTTAGTAATTCCAATGAATATATATTAAATGAATAATTAATCTCGAATTATATCTGATTTCAAAGCCACACTGTAAAATCTGATCACAAATGGATTCCTACAGACTTATCCAAAACAGGAATTAATTATTTATTTACCAAATCCCTATTTATATACATTTTTGCTTGACCTATATCCTAACAGGATGTTAAGCAATCCAATGGTAAAAAAACAGTCTAACTGTAAATAAGAATGGCCTTGAACTCAAATTCTTGTAAACATTCTGTTTGCAAGTGACCAGAATCTTAAGTACAACTAACCTTCATGGACAAGATTTAAACACACATTACATTACAATGTAAGCCCAAATGTTTTACATGTACATGTACTTTACGGATGAGAAAGTTGTGTTTTTACAAGGACAACAATTTTCAAGATTTTGGTTTCATTATAAAATTTTACTGTTTCATTTACATGTGAAATGATACACGTAAATATCCACAAAACATATAAATGATATATCTGTCCTATACCATCACCATAGATGCATCAACCAAGGAATATATAACTCACATAGTTTTCGCAAAGCAAACTGAAACCAGACACATACAACACAGGTACATATAATGTATTTCTATGATTGACACATGTAATATTATGATAAAATATTAGGGTTTTACAACGAAAGTTTCAATCAGCAAGTGCTTCATAAAGCAAGCGAACAAACAGGTAAAAGCATAATTGAATAATTGAAAGGCTTCGGTATAGAAGATAGAGATGTGAGGATAATCTTACAAAAACGTGAGTTTATTACATATTAAATCAATTTCTAATTCAAAAATGTTGACGAAATAGAATATTCTTGATAAACACCACATGTCAATAAATTCGAGGTTGTATCTATGAAAATCGGTTCGTATCCTGCATTTTAATCTGGATAGAAAGAAATATAATAAGGTGTTGTTAGTAACTGTTTCTTTATGAAAATAAGAACGAAATCCATTAAACCAAATGAAATATTTATATTCGGTTGATAATAGGAGACAAAGGTTCTCGAACTCAGGCTCCAGGATAATTTCAATTTGTTGCAAGGGTCATATATTCCTCAACGGTTTTCACCGGTCTTTATGCATGACTGTTTATGTGCAGTAGCACGAACTCATGCTACACTGCTACACTGGCAACTCTGTTGATCCCATATCTAGACGCAGACTCTAGAAACTGGGATTCTGTTCCACCAGCAGTGACTTTTACTATGTGCAGTGCAGTGAATTCATCTTTTGGTTATTCACCGTTTGAAATATTGTTTGCCCAGAGGCCCAAGTTTTCTTTGTCTACACACATTTCGCTAATCGGGTTTGCAACCTTGCCGAAATACAGTCATGACTATATAAATAAAGGTACAAGGGTCAAGGTTAAATGTAATCCATGTACAGGTAAAAGAGAATGCTCTAAAACCACAAATGTAATCCATGTACAGGTAAAAGAGAATGCTCTAAAACCACAAAATGTAATCCATGTACAGGTAAAAGAGAATGCTCTAAAACCACAAAATGTAATCCATGTACAGGTAAAAGAGAATGCTCTAAAACCACAAAATGTAATCCATGTACAGGTAAAAGAGTATGTTCAAAAACCACAAGAGATTATGCCTAAGGTTAAATGTAATCCATGTACAGGTAAAAGAGAATGCTCTAAAACCACAAGAGGTTATGCCTAAGGTTAAATGTAATCCATGTACAGGTAAAAGAGAATGCTCTAAAACCACAACAGGTTATGGCTAAGGTTAAATGTAATCCATGTACAGGTAAAAGAGAATGCTCTAAAACCACAAAAGGTTATGGCTATCAGAGCAAATTCGGACTCAAATCCGTTCAAATTTGCTCCTTGTGATTATGTTTATCTGCGAACAGGACCTAATGGTCCAGCACAAAATTATGTTTGAGTCCCTGGTTTATTGATGTGAAAATTTGAGTGTTTTGAGTATTCGGTCACGTATTTTGTGGAATTTTCATCACCTTTGTGTGCATGTAGCTATAGCAGTATGGGGTTAATAATGTATAAAAGGGAAGGGCATGCAGACATGCCTTTCTGAAGATTTCTATTTTACAATAAATTTCCATAAGTTCAATATGACACAACCTTTGGTACCAAATAACTCCTCACATAAACAAATTTTTTAAATAGGCATATAAATTTTTGAAATTTCCAACTACCAGGAACTTCATAGAAAGTGAGACAAGACACAAACAATATCGTACATTGTTCATTTGTTATAGAATGACAAAACCAGATCAAAAATATATTTTGAGATTGAAATAGCCATATTTGATCAAACTTTCCATGACTATTTTAGGCAATTTTTATTTGTGATGGCTTCCATAGCAACCATTAAACCTCCATAGCAACCAAGTAGAAAATATATTTTTCACATCTCAAAAATAAAATAAAATAAAATAAAATACACTAGTAAAATTTTAATCAAAGAATTGGAGGGAATATTTATCATGACATGATCTACAAACAAATGTGTATCTCTTGGTTTAGATGACAGCAAGGTGATAAGCAGTATTTTGACATCTTCTCCCAAACCATTTCATTTAATGTTATGAAACTTTCGGAAATGTTTCATGTGACATGTTCTAGTCAATGTTGTGTCTTATAGCCCTATTTATCATTTACGTCAAGCTGGTGGAAACATATTTCAATAATTTTAAAACTGCTATGGCACTTTAAGTAAAACTTAAAAATAAAATATTTTTTTACATTTTCTACAATCGTTGGATCTTTGGAGGTCTAGAAAGTGTCTAGAATGGGACCAACAATTTACTTTGGCAGGCGGTGGGGGGCCTTGGATTTATTTTCGGGCCAGATTTTGTTTCTTTTTTCCTCAAGATAATTTTATTTTTAAAAAATAATATAATGGCTATAATAACTTTTTTGTCTACAAATCAGAAAAAGATTTTTTTTTAAAGCTATTCGGAGCCCGAGAAAAATCTCTGAATCATGTTTAACCTGCAAATTTATATTATTGTTTACTTTAATTTGATGCGAGCCTAGTGAGCCGTCATGCCTGCTTGGGCCTTTTATACTTACTTGACTTTTTAAAGTATGTTTTATTAAGCCTAATACAAACCACTTCATTTTTTAAAAAAAAGGAGCTAATAGCCATTATTCAAGAGCTGCATCCTGTTGAGAATGCTTCCTTTTTATACTTTCATGTCAATAAGCAGGCAGTATATGGGATTTACTTTGTCCATGTGTGTGTGTGTCCATCTATCTGTCGTGCTTGTTCATGTCAATAAGAAGGCAGTATATGGGATTTACTTTGTCCATTTGTGTGTGTGTCCATCTATCTGTCTTGCTTGTTCATGTCAATAAGAAGGCAGTATATGGGATTTACTTTGTCCATTTGTGTGTGTGTGTGTCCATCTATCTGTTTTGCTTGTTCGTGTCAATAAGAAGGCAGTATATGGGATTTACTTTTTCCATTTGTGTATGTGCCCATCTATCTGTCTTGTGTGTCCATGCAATTCATCCTGCACTGCTTCACTTATTGACATTAAACTTGCACTATGGGTGAACTTGGGATGAGCATGTATTGTGCATTAAATGTGGGTCACTGTGACCTACTTTCCAGGATTTATCGAGAACCAAAACAGTGGTTACAAATTGTGCTTGGCCTCTATTTACACTACTTTTTCACCTATTGCCACCAGACTGTTGCTTACCAGAGCTAGATTACTGTGACCTAATTTCCATGTCATAATACAATTGCTTACAAATTGTGTTCATCCTTCTTGTCTGGGCTGCAACTCTTATATATTAAATACATTTACAATAAACTTGCACTGTGTACCCTACTTTTAAGAATTTATTACCAATTGCTGACATTTTGTACCCATGCTGTAATGCTAACACTTAACCTATTGTAACCAAACTAATACTGAGAGTGCAACTTAAGATGGGCATGTTTCAAACAAACAATTGGGTCGCTATAATGTATTTTTCAGGATTTGTGTCAAAATTGCTATAAATATGTGTCCATCCTCCCTGTTCGAGCTGCATTTTTTTAGACAACTACATCTATTGATATTGAACTTACCCTTTTTGTACATTTTGGGATGGGATGGATATGTGTCGCTCATCAACACTGGGTCACGATGACCTACTATTAAGTACAAAAAAGTGGTGACAATTATTTCTTGGTTCTAATTCCAATACCTCTTCACCTATTGCTAAAAAATTACTCTATGAATGCATCTTAGAATTAAAACATTTCATACATTTTCTAAAACCACTTAAATATGGTGTCTGTGCTAAAATTATAACACCTCCTAGCTGAACAATTACACTAAGAATGCATCTTAGAATGAAAACATTTCAGATTAAAATTGGGTCACTATGACCTCTTTTCCAGCATTTCGAACACTGCATAAAAATGGTGTATGTGTTCAAATTATAACATCTTTTAACCAATTACACCAAACGTGCATGACAAGTGCCTGTGGGAAATCAGTTATGTCACCGATCAAAACTATGTTGTGTTGTGACCTATATTCTATGGTTAGTTGGCCACTCTCAAAGATACTGACTGGTGTCATAGAAGTGGCGGTTATCTAAGCTCCTGCACACTAACAACTCTAGTTCACTAGTTCAGTTCTAGTTTTTACGAGTAAGACATGAAAATAGTCAGGGGAGGTGTAACGAGTACACTTTCACCCGTACAATTTCACCAAATTTTCAATTTGTAAAAGATAGAAAAAAATTATGAAGAACATACCAAACTGGCACAAATAATGAGTGTAAACTGTCAATTGTCCTTTGCTAACACAATTCCCAACAGATTTTCATATATTTAGTATTTTGATTTTACAGCTGAATACAACTTAATTAATTTTTACATAAATGCACCTAAAAAATAAATCTCTGGTATTTCAAAACCAATCTAAATGGGATTTTACTTCATGGTCTAGATTTTTGTGCAAAATTAGATGTTAGGTTTTATCCTGTCTTAAATTTCTGGTATTCTTTATAATTTTCAAGGAATGAAAATGTGAATAAAATTCGGTAACTTAATAAATTTTTCAGTTTCCATAAGGAGTTTTTCATAGGTGTAAGAGAAACTTATTAAAATGGGTACGGATGACAAGAGCGTATTATTTGATATAAAAAATGTGTCTTTAGTTTTTCTTAAAAAAAATAAAATCTCCAAGCATTACTCTTGGTATTTCAAGAACTCTAATGGATATCATACTATTTAATTTACTTAAAATAAACTGATACACATAGAACAATTTATTTAGGATATTCTTATCTTGAAACTATCATTTTTCATCCACAATACATTCTTCATAATTTTAAAAATATTAATCTCTTTATTAGATCTTTTGCGCTATCTTCACCGATAATATTATCAAAATAGGTTGAATATATCTTGATGTCAGCCATGATTCCATCTTTACCATCAAATAAATAAATAGAAGCTCATGCTTTTATTATTTTATTTTATTTTACGAGAGAGAGAGAGAGATGGGTGTTATAACGTAAACGTTCACTCGATACTATTTTGAAATGACCCTTGACCCATTACACAACAAATGGCTTGCTTTATCTATTGCTTCAGAAATGAGTATAAAAAAATGATTTACTTCTAGGAGAATACATTACTATGTATTAGAACTATTTCATCCCATTGGCAACAGCAGCAGATAGTCTTTTATTATAACGGAATTTATGTAAAAGCATCAACACCCTTGCGATGCCTTCCTCCCATTTGCGCCTTAGATTACCATTTTGATTCTTCCTCGTGACCATATTACGCGCAGTCAAGTTCTCTTTGAGGAAACCCCTACGTACGTCGAAGTTTGACCTTCTTTAAACGCGATTTTCAGCTTTTTTGCATTAAACACAAGCTTAATTTTAAAATATTTCGACATTTTTAATCAAACAGACAAAAATTAATGCAAAGTAAAATTTATGAAAATGTAGGTGAAAAATTAGTCATATCGGTGCTTCTGACGAATTTTCAGGCCTAAATTTTGGCAGGTTGTTCTAAGAGTAATTAGTCTATGGGCATGCGAAGTACAAAGGATCTTCTTTACATATACAAGAAAATTGATACAAATTTAAAATTCGTACCTGTCAGGAATTTAAAATAAAAATAAAAATCGAGAACTCCAAAATGTTTTCTCTTTTATGCCTACCAGGAAAAACTGGATGGTAATTTTTCATGTAAGTTTCGCCTATTACAAGACTCATCTATTATAGAAATGTCATGGTTACTGAGTAAATTGTAAAACACTGGAGAAATCCAGCGAGTAACAAAAGTAAAGAATTTAGACTTAAAATTTTGTTTAAAGCACAGATTTATCGAATTTATGTGAAAAGGTAAATAAAGCTTACCGAATGCTCAGATCGTCTTGACAGTGGCGGCGCGAGGGGCGTGGAGTGGGGTGGGGGCAATTGCCTTTGGGCGCCTGGCGAGGGGGGGGGCGCAGTCGGGAGCTTTTTTAATAGCTGTAAAGGGGACTTAGATGGGGGTGGGGGGTGGGGGATAGGATGGAGGTTGGGAACTGACATAAGAACTGTAGGGGCGCCTCTCAAGAACATTGATCCCGGGCGCCTTGAACACTCGCGCCGCCACTGCGTCTTGAAGATTTAGGTCAGCCATCTCAAGTGGACAGGTTTTGTCACATGTATACTTAGAAACGAAAGATATTAATTTTTGTGATGATGATGATGATGACAACGTAGACGATAATGATGCTGGTAAAAGGGGAAAAGAATATCCTAAGAATTAATAGGAGCGCACGCATGAGGAAAAATATATTCATAAAAATCTAAACCATTGAGAATGTTTTTTTGTTTTTTTTTTTTTGTTTTTTTTTGTTTTGTTTTTTTCATATGGGATTTTTGTCGTACTTTCATATATTAATTGTATTGTTTAAGTGAATAATTATTATAAAGGTATTGCACACATCGGTGGTAAATTATAATTATCTATTTTGGTGGAATGTTCATGATGATGAAAACTTTATTTTAAAAAAAAATTTTATTTTAAAATAAAAGTTATATATTAGGTGCATATTAAAAATTTGACTTTTTGATTCACGTGTACATTATTCCATTTTTTATGCTGACCCAAAATAAAGGACTGGACCTTTTAACCAGAACTTGTTTTTCCATCTCAACATTTCAAGCAGCTATACATATACATTGCGGTAACGACAAATTATGCAACCTCGTTCTGTGACCTCGACCTTGAAGAAATGCTATAATGTCAGCGAGTGACACACCCTGTCTTGATGATGTACCATTGTATCGGATAACATGCCTTAACGTTAATTATGATGGTACATTTAATTTTTTCCAAAAAGTATATAAACACACACATATATATATATATATATATATATATATATATATATATATATATATATATATATATATATATATATGTGTGTGTGTGTGTGTGTGTGTGTGTGTGTAATTATTAAAACACGTCGTATGTTCTATCGAAAGGGTACTTTTCACCAGGGATATTGTGTATGAATATGCACATCGTTCGAGCTGTTTATTCCTCTCTGTGTGTGTGTATGTGTATGTGCGTGTGTGTGTATGTTTCAGCTGAGGACATCTTAGCGCTTAACGCCGATCTTTGACTTCTTGATTTAGACGTTCGACGTTAGTTTTAAGGTCCATGACGTCATTGAATCTTACATGATTCCCAGATAGCTAAAATCTGGATCTTTCCAATACGATATGATTCTAAATATGCTACTAGCATGTACCACGATGAAACTCCAGGATTATGTTTTCCAATAATTTCTTAGCCAAACTGTCAATTTGGTTTGGTTTTGTAGGGTCTAACGCCATTTTTCAGTACAAGATAGTCTTTGCATGACAGAGCTGAGGACGCATGGGGCTAAATTTTACTAGCTTGCGAGATTCGCCAGTCTGCATACACATACAAAATTCGGCAGGCGGAGTAAAAAAAGCTCGACTCGCCGGTTTATTTAACTGCTCATGTGAAAATAAATTAGGAAACATGATGTGTCCATACCACAGATGTGGTGAGAAATGGTTGAAGAACATGTCTATGATGTTTCTTGCTAATACGTGTTATTTTTACGATGTATGTGTGTGTGTGTGTGTGTGTGTGTGTGTGTGTGTGTGTGTGTTTATGTGTTCTTTCAGTTTTGTTTATAAGTTAATAATAGTTGAGGTGTGTTGAACCTAAACTGTCCTTTTTATTGCTTCATTTGTTACATCTCTTCAAAAAATACTTACTCCGTCATTCGCTCTTTACCTTGTGTGAAAACTATTTGCTGTAGTAACAGAAAGTACTTTGATATTTTTCATTTTGCGGATATACACAGGTATTAAAATATAAAAATCAGAACAACAAAGATGATTTTTTTTAATATACTACAAGTGTTTACATGAGACAGTATAATGTGAAAAAAGAAAGAATAACAGAAGAGAGTATAATAAAAATTATTGATATTTTAGATCGTCCGTTCGTATCGGACGATATGAAATATTTCCTTTATAAGAAAGAGCATGTACACGACGAAAGAAATAGATGAGTAGAGGGCAGTAAAAGAATACAGAACAATACACCAAGGCACCCCCATGCTCTGGATACTAATTTCACTTTCTTCAGCTTGATCAATAACGTTCATGTTAGCAATTGGAGCCATTAGGATCCACTGTAGAACGCCTGAAAGGAAGTAAATAACAGATTTTATTTCAAATAATCTGTACGGAGCCTAACCGTTTGTTATATCGGAGGACTAGTTAATCTATCCATCTGTCTATCTGTCTATCTATCTATCTATTTATCTATCAATTCAACCATCCATCCATCCTATACATATAGCTACCACTCATACACGTTCGAGCTTTCTTTTTGTCTCCCCTACCTTAAGCGAATTTTAAAGATTTTCTTCAAAACGTGGCGAATAACTCCTGACACTTCTTTACTGAGAATCTACTTTATCACTAAGAACTGCAAACATTTCTGCATGATGTGACTTTTCTCTCCGCGTTCGTGCTACAATTACCCTCGGATCAGATCAATGTGTTTGTGCATATAACAACAAATTGAGGAGAAGAAAAACAACATAATATTCAACAACTCTTAGCTGGCATGTAATTAATTTGTGAATAAGCTAAAAACCATTCCTTTTAATATTCTTTGCGTTCCTCATTTTGCTGGTTGATTTACATGACCACTTTTTGTTTATAACGTGAACCATGCTTAACAAATACCGCCCAGATCTCCCTTTGCTTCGGAAATGGAATACGATAAGCCCAAACAAGTTGCGTCCTGTACTGCAACGTATTAACCGTTAATGCCTATTCTGTTTGCAGTGGCATAGTTAGATGTACCTACACATGAACATAATGAGTCCCTACCATGTTTATCTGGCATATATATATATATATATATATATATATATATATATATATATATATATATATATATATATATATATATATATATATAGTGCTGGATTGCCCAATAGGCAGATTAAGCACGTGCTTAGGGCAACAGCAAAGCGGGGGCAGGAAAAGAAAATGAGAAAGTTCGGGGTTTTTTTTAAGTACATATGGGGGGTGGGGTACCATAATCTTTTCAGTGCTTAGGGCCTCTAAAGGTCCTAATCCGGCCATATATATATATATATATGTATATATATATATATATATATATATATATATATATATATATATATTTATATATATATATATATATATATATATATGTGTGTGTGTGTGTGTGTGTGTGTGTGTGTGTGTGTGTGTTATGCACGTGAAGCAGCAGCACAACGAGACTGTTAATAGTAGCAATAGTAGTAGTGGTAGCTGCATCATCTCTGCATACAGCTCTACTGCTACTGCTGCCTCTAATAATACCGCCACAAATAGCTTTAAAGTGGGAAATATACAGACCTACAGCTATTGAGAGACAGAGACAGAGAGAGGAAGTGAGAAAAACAATTGCTAAACAGAGCCGATTATTAACAGCATGTAGTTATTAGTATCAGTAAACAAGAACAAATCCACGAAACTAGGTAAACAATTAAGATTTATGACTAACAATAATATCTGCAATTATACGTTGTTTAATCTATAAAATAGTATTAATCAAACAGCTACTGGTAATGTATATATAACATACGTTGTGATATTTCACTGATGTACATGCATTGATTTAAATTAGTGTGTGTGTGTGTGTGTGTGTGTGTGTGTGTGTGTGTGTGTGTGTGTGTGTTGAAACAATATAAATAGGTATGCTTTAGATACAACTGGAGTAAAGTGCCTCCCCTCAAGGACACATCATGGTAGCCATCCTGGGCTGATCTTATGGTAGGATTCGAACCCGCGCCCTTGCAGTCGCAAGTCGAGCCCGCTAACCACTGAGCCAAGCGGAACACGGATGCCCACCACATCGCCTAAAAACTAACGTAAACGCAAAACTGAACCAGATTGACAGAAGGACAGACAAGGGTAACACTACATGCCTCCATATGTCGTGGCTTTTTTTCAGGTCGACGAATGTCGTGTACATGTTGGAGTTCTGTTCCTGTCATTTCTCCCGGAGTTGACGAGCTGCAAACACCATGTATGTGGTTCCTCGTCTTTTCATGAAGCCACACTGACTTTCAGGCAGGAACCCTTGATTGATGGGATGCACAAGGCGATTCAGCAGAATTCTGGCGAGGATTTTTCCCCAGGAGTACAAGGACCCATCCACCGTCCACTTGTACAAGCGGAAAGGCAACAGACAATCCTGTAGACAACCATCGGGCAATCTCCTTGCTGTCAATAGCCGACAGACATACTTACATACATGCAAGGAAAGGAAAGCACAGATTACTGATAGATTGTATACAATATCTAGATAAGTATCGACTTACAGAATATCAGGTACAAACGGACATAGACTAACAGACGGATGTCCAGCACTCTAACTTACCAGATAACATGGAAAAAACGGCGCAGAACAAATAGAAAATCAACCACCATTGATTGATACAAACTGTCATTATGTACAAGCCCAAAACAACTGTGCTGAAGATGATCGACAGACCGCCTTTGAAAGCCATGTCCACCATATGAAAGATCTCTTCTGAAATGAAAATCTTGAGTCTTCAAAATGTTCGTCACTTATTTCAGAAAAATTTACGTTATCAAAAGGGCTTACACTACGTCTCAAATGCTAGATCTACAAGGAAGTTTTTCGTTTGTTCGACACAATATCTGGTTCATCTGTAAAGGCTACACAATTTAAAAATATAAATTATACACAAATATAAATTATACAAGTTTAATGTAAGTCAAGAACGCATAAAATTATTTACTAAATAACGAATGAAGGACAATTTTATATAGTAATAGGAATCTCACATTTGAGTAAAAAAAAGATGAACAATCTTTTTGATCGTTATCGTATTCTCTGATTATTTCTCAAAACAAACGGCTAGAACCATGAAGGTACGAACTCATAACAAACGGCTAGAACCATGAAGGTACGAACTCATAACAAACGGCTAGAACCATGAAGGTACGAACTCATAACAAACGGCTAGAACCATGAAGGTACGAACTCATAACAAACGGCTAGAACCATGAAGGTACGAACTCATAACAAACGGCTAGAACCATGAAGGTACGAACTCATAACAAACGGCTAGAACCATGAAGGTACGAACATTTTTATTGTTAATGTATTTTCAATGTGTTCCTGATTTGACTTTCCAGTCAATTATCTCCTACTACTGAGAGAGAGAGAGAGAGAGAGAGAGAGAGAGAGAGAGAGAGAGAGAGAGAGAGAGAGAGAGAGAGAGAGAGACCTTTCCGAGCAATTGGATTATTTGGAAGTAAATCCAGATTTGACTTGTCTTCACAAGGTCCCTGAGCAGAACATATCCTCTGATAAAATAGTCCACCCATAATAACTTGTCCATTATTCAAATACTGAACATTCCAACCAGGGGAGGAAAATGAAACGATTTGTAAGACAATTGATAGAACTTGAAGGAGAATAATAAATACGATCTTCAGTCCCATGTTATAGGCACAGTAGTTTGTTAATCAAAGATAACATATATTATGTTTCCTCTTGAAGTTGACAGAATTAGAATTATCCCGTAGTCGAATTATACAACCTTAACTCTTTGTCAAAATTGTAGTTCATCCCACATATATTACTTGTACGTGTATGAGTAAATATCTATGTGTAAGACGGGTCAAGTGATTTCGAGATCATATCTATATTGGTATCAGTAGTTCAGGCATAGTTTGTGGTTGCCTAGCGTTTGTACGACATTACCTGTAAGCTACGTCACACAGCACTGATATCATGTTTTATAAATCGTCGGCCGTATGCTTTCAGACAAGGAGAAACAGGCAAATTAACTTATTTTTTAAATTTCGAGTAAAATTTAAAGTTTGAAAACACTTGTTTCGTAAAATAAGTAAGTAACCGAATTGCCTATCTAAAGTAACTAAGTTTCGAGAGCTTGAGACAACCCCTCTATTTCGTTTCTTTAAAAAAAACAACATATCAACATTAACATTACATACGTACATATATACAGCATGCATACATGCATACATTTTTTAGTTTTTTATTTTGTTGGTTTTAACGGCACTTTTAACACATTATTGTCTATATCATGCCGCGGAAATGGGAGCTAAGTACCTTTCCCAAGGGCACGCCGAGGCAGCAGACCCGGCCTGGATTGGGCGGGTATCGAACCCGCAACGCTCTACCACCATACATATATACATGCATATACATAAAGTCAAGGTAGATTTTCCATACTCAGAATAGGACCAACTTTAAAAAAACTAATGAGACCAATAATACGCAAGTTGAATTTAAAAAATGTAGAAATTACTCAAATGAAAACAGCACAATCACAAGACTTAATACATATACAATTTGGAGCTTTCTTCTTCTTTGTTATAATCTTAATCATCATCGTCATCATCATCAATTTATTACTTGTTTTCCTTTTATTAAGAAACATTTTCAAATTTACTACGTTAGCTGACTGAGTGATAAAAAATAGACAAGGATCATCGTGTTGATTATGATTATGGTGTTGATGATGACAATAGTATTTATAATAATATTACTTATTACTATCATCATTTACAAAATGTTACACTTATGATATTATTATTATTATTATTATTATTATTATTATTATTATTATTATTATTATTATTAAAACTAAGCTGTATAACTACTCTGTTTAAACAGGCATACATAATATGTAGTTTAGGAATTTTCTAAATGAACTGATTGATTAAAGAACAATATGCTTTCACCTTATCTTCGCCAGTTTTTAATGGTTATTTCGTTGTTTCTGCATATAATACAACTATCAGTAGTCTCAATGATATAGAGGATATCTTCGTTTTTGTTGTTTTTTTGTTTTTTTTAGTCATAGGAAAATATTTCACTAGTGAAGTGGAAACATTGTATTTTTTGTCCCCCCCCCCCCCCCATTTAAGCCCCATTTTTCAATGGGGTGGGGGGTTGGAGGCTGGCAACTGACATAAAAACTGTTCTCTGCGGCAAAGTAGGGACGCCACTAAAGAAATTGCCCCCGGGCGCCCCTGTAGGGGGGCGCCATTAAAGAACACTGCCCCCGGTGCTTCAAACCCTCGCGCAGCCACTGCCACTAACAATTCTAAATCATTTCCGCTAGCTCACGACAATTAAATAGCTTCAATATAAATAATTTTAAGTGCTCTCTAATGCAGAGATTAAAACTTTTGCTGAACAATTTAGCGATACTGGTTGATTTTGCTAACGTGTGTTTCCTGCTGTGATTTCCAGTAATTGACATTCCAGGAGTTTCTATATATACATAGGAAAGTAAAAAAAAAAATTCTTATGAAATGTGACAGCATATATTTTTCAGCTGAAATCTAGTCCAACTGAAAGAGAAGAGTGATTCTTTATCACACTACAAATTAGGATGAATGTAAACGTGTATGAAATCAAGATTGAGTTATATCTACGTGCACCGTGCTTGGTCAAGGTGTTGCTGTCGGAATTGACATCGGCCATTGAGGGTTCTCTGCAAAACAGGGTACTGCAACCTGATGTAGATAACAGACTATGGCGGAAATGCAAATGCTGCTTCAGTCATAGGCTGAACTGCTAGTTTTGTAATGTGTATGATTGTGCAAAATCGAGATGGATGACACCTATTCAGCTCCCATTAAAAAGCATATGTGAACAGAGTTTAATTTTCTGTTAATTCGGACTATGAGTCTCTGCAGGAAAATGCCCACCAAGCTGCGACGTTTGGTGTCGGTCATCAAAATTGTGTATTTGAGATCAGCGTTTGTGTTAGCAAAGAAATGGTATAGGATAGAAATTACTGATCCCCCGTGCTAAAGCAATGTCATGTGTAAGAGAGTAACTTCAAAACTGTATTAGTAATTTCATGTTACATTGTTGAAAACGTTGTTTAGTCAACTAGATTTCCAATTATCTAAGACAGTATCATTTTGCCATGTACACTACGTGTCTGAGCAAAAGAAAAGAGATAGCCATAATGTTCACAAACCCATCTTTCTTTTTATCATCTTTTCTAGAGTACTCACTATCAAAACGAGTCACTAAATGTTTTAAGGGAAATCCAAGACTGCGCTGATGAAGAAAATACACACAATATTGTCCACACACCACGAAATCTTATCCTTGTAATCTCACAATACTGAATCGAGTCGATACCGCATTTCTTCTCAACAATCTCGTCTTCCAGAGGAGGTAATCCATGGAGTCAAACTAGATTTCCAATAATCTAAGACAGTATCATTTTGACATGGATGTACACTACGTTTCTGTGCTAAAGAAGATAGATAACCATAATGTTCACAAAACTTGAATATCTTTTCTTAAATTCCCATATATATGTATAGTCGTGTTTTCCTCTGTATAACACAGTTACAAGGTAGCTCTAACAGTCCCTCTCACAAGTCGTTTCACGCTGATTGACCACGCTACACTATGTACTATAAAGCAAGCAGTGGTTGAAGTTAAATGTCTCTTAAAACTCGCAGTTTCGTACTGGCTGAGCTAGCTACAGTACTAAACAGCCATCAGGCCTTTTCGCACTGACTGGCCTAGCTAAATATTTGTTAGCCAATTAAATCACTTATAATGAGTAAAGAAGTGTTTTTGTTCTAGATTCAATACAGCCAGTGTGGCAAAATAATGCTTATGATTTGGCTTTGTACGATAGCAGTGGAGACAGACTATAGTGAATTTGCAATCATGTTAAGAATTCGCGAACTGTAACATTTTTCTCGACACGCTAAATACTGAATAGTAACATTATTGGTTCGCGTTTTGAAACTGACAAAACTTGTTGTCACTTAGTCATTTTGACATACACACATGTATAGGTAGAGAGAGAAAGGTTAAAATATTTAGTGGCAGTTTTTTCAAACTAGTGAATTTGGGGGCTTGTATGAAGTTAAGATTTCTGGTCAAGTTGCAAGTGTGTGGGAAAAGTCATCGTGAAACTACATTTTCAAAAAAGATTCTCCAGTGAATTGTAACAGATGTATCATGTGTACCGAGGAGTCGCTCGACAAGGAGGACATGGTTTAAGGATATATGTTAAAATCTGCTTTTCGTACGGTAGCACCAATTTTAAAACCGATTGTGACTCGAGGATTGCATGCTTTAAAAAATGCCGTTTGGACACATGGAAAGGAATTTCTCCAAAGCAACGTACTAATCGACCAACAAAGTCTTAAAGTCCCTTCCTTTTTTCATGTACAAAAGATTAAGCAGGAACATATTTACAAGGTTGACAAAGTTGTGGAGTCAAACTAAATTTCAAATGATCTAAGATAGTATCATTTTATCATCGATGTACACTACCTTTCTGAGCTAAAGAAAATAGATATCCATTAGGTTCACAAAACTTGAATATCTTTTCTTAAATTCCCATATATGTGTATCATCGTCGTTTCCCCTTTATAACACAGGTACAGGATAGCTCATAGCGAATCGACAATATTTCAACATTTTTACTTGAAAATCAAAAGGGTCTGAAGAGTGAGTTTGGTACCAAGCGTACAAAGCTTCTCGTTGTTCTGTTCGCATGCTATCTGGGTCGCGGTCTATAGCGAACTAATGGGGGGAACGACGGGGGTGGTTGCCCCGGGCGCCAGAGGTCTAGGGGCGCCAAAACAGCTGATAAAAATTCGGGCCTCGTATTCTGGCCCTTTGGACCATCATCGTCCCCCCCCCCCCCCCGGGGCGCCATTTACCCTTAGTACGCTACTGGTCGTAGTAGTGAACTTCAGGCAAATGCGGGAGCGCGATGTATTGATTGGCTTCGGTATTGAAAAAGTGTGGAAATAGCCGTTAGCCATTTATGTCATTCACAGGGTTTTAGGCATTCATCACAATGGCATAGCCAAATAACTCATGGAATCTTTAAGCTGTACTTTTCCCACTTTCATGTAAATGATTTTGGCTCCTTTCATGGTGACTGTTGCAAATTCGGTTCCTTGTTCTGAATAATATTTCAAAAGAAAGTGTCCGTCGTGTTCTGAGAAATTGTGCGACATGATTGTATCATATCGATGAGAGTTCCTGTAACGATGTACCTCCTCTTCGCTCCAAGTGTCGTCGGTGGGGTCTAAAGCCCACTCAGCCAAATCAAAAATAGTATAAGAGCCACGAAATATCTTTTCACGTTCCCCTGGAATTACGTTATAATTCTGTCAGTGATTAAATAGCGGTCCTTGAATTCAGTTGTTGCAAGGGCGATGAGCACACAAATGTAGTGAATGTAACATTGATCATCAAACTTGACGACTTGATCACAAGAACAACATCTTTTCTTTCCTGGACAAACGCGTAACTTTTTGTTATTTGTCGAACAATATGTTCACAGGTGGAACACATTGTCAATAATTCTCAAGAACTTTTCTGTTGCTTCAATTGTTTCATGTGATGTCGCTCGTAACAGGCTGGGCTCACGGGTGTTCTCTTGCTAGTAAAGCATAGAGTACCTTTTCCGTCGGTTATGTCAAACTCATCATTGGATTGTTGAAAGTGTTGAATTTTGTCCAAGATTTTGGAAGAAGTTAATTCTGTGGGTGTACTAAATTCGATCCAAACAGGAGACTTCAAAATGTCGTGTGTGGTGGATAGTCTCAAACGATCATGTTCTTGAGCTTGGCACTGTCCTTTCAATTCCTGTAACATTAACTTCAGTAAATTCGTAATGAAGATAGCTCATTTCTCTGCTGGAACTCGAGACTTGAACTCTTTAAATTTGACCGTATAGGTGTAGGCAGCAGTTCTAAATTTTCTGGAAGTCATTTTTGGGGTAGCTCGAATGTGAAAATAATCTTCTTTCGTGGCTGATTTTGACTCTCTCGGTCTTGTGGTGGAGATAGATAGTATCGGATCTTGATCACTCATGTCTTCTTCACAATCGGTAGCGTGAACTTCGTAGTCGCTTGGCTTCTGGCTTTTCCTTGGAAAGGTTTGATCGTTTAATGATAATTCTAAATTTTATTTTACTAGGGTACGCACTCTTTCCCTATATATAGAGAGCGCCCCTCAGCTTACGAGAATACACACATTTAGTTTCAGTTTAGGAAGATGGAAGAGCCACGACAGATCGCACTTCTCGTCAGAGATTTACAGAGAGTAATTCGAAAGTACACTTCCAACAAAACTTCAGACTACTCCACTCGAGATAAAAGTCAAGATACTTGCTTTGTCTGTCAGGAAAATGGATATTGGGCTCCAGGACGTTCACAACGTCAAAGAAAAGGAATCTTTAAAACAGGAAAAAAGAGAGACAAAAAGACAAAAGTTAAGATATCTTTTATCAATGTCAAGAAAGAGGACATTGGTCTTCAGAATGTCCAAAGAAAAAAGAAAATAAGAAGGAGTGTTCAGAAGCAAAAACAGACAAAGCACCCATTCCAGTAAAGAAATTCAAAACGATGAGACAAACAGAAAAACAGCAGAAGAACCCATGTCAGTGAAGAAATTCAAAATGGAAAGTAAAAAAGGAATACAATGGACCTTTTTTTATGTGTTTTGCAATTTGATTGTGATGCTTAATTCAAGAAATATATACCAATAAACGTAAGTGTATCTTTGCCTTGATTTGCTTTTATAAAGCGTGGATAGGATAACACACACACACATTGTTGTAATGGGATTTAAGTTTTGTTTGATCTGGCAATCATTGAATAGTATCTCTTTTCTAAGAGATTTGGGTAGCCCTGACTAAGGTCGTTTGGGTTTTGAATTTAAAAATTATGAACTTTTCAACATCAACTGCACCTGTCATAAACCTTTTCCAAGGCCTACTCCTGCTGTGGTGGTGGTAGTAGTGACTTCTGCCGCTGCTGGCGTCTCGGTGGTGAACGTCGACGTAGTCATAGAAGGTTTAGAAGTTTTGGATTGTGAAGGTCTCTTTCTCTTAGGTTTCGCCAAAAAAGTTTAATACATTTCTCTCAATTGTTTTAACTCTGCTAAAATGTCTTGTAACAGGCTGACAATTTTGGTTTCACTCTCTTCATTCTTCTCACTGTTCAAAGTTGTTCTCTTCTCTTCTTGTTGCTTTTCTTTCCCTCTTGTTGTTATTGTTGCTGTTGTTGAACAAATGTTTGTGTTCTTCTTCTGTCTGACGTTTAAAAAAACTCTCTAAATCTTCCTTTTTTCCTTCTTTTTTGTTTTGTTTTTGTTTTTGCTTTTGTTTTGTTTTTTTCTTCTGAAATCATCATAGACTTGTAATGATGGAGAAGGAGATAAAAAAAATCGCACAAAGTCAAATTTAAGTTATTTCCCACTGGAAGAATACTCACAAAACAGCAGTAGTAGTAGCCTCACTCTGAATAGTAGTACTATCAATCTGAGTACATGAGGTATTCACTGCAGGCGCACTCCAATACGTCGTCTTCATTTCAGCCATTTATTTGTAGACATCCTGCATCCCGGCCCCAACACATATAGCAGGTCGGAACTTTAGAGATGGCTTCTCATATTGTCTAAAATCAAAGATTGCTATGTCTGTAAACCCTTCTATTGATGTAGTGGGTATTTTCACTACAAAAAAAAAAGAATTTTGAAAAAGAATTATTTGGAATGATATTGTTCTTGTTTCTTTTTTTCGTCATCTTATTTACTTGATGTCTAAATTTGTGTTTCTTGGCTCGTACTCCACTCCCTTTAGATATAGAATCCTGTTGGGCGAGTTTCCTTGCCTTGCTTCTCCGTTTATTGAGTTTTGAATCACTGGTGAACTTTGCCCTTAAAGTCGATGAGTTGAATATACTATGTTGTGTCCCCTTTTGTTTGGGATGCATTAGTGCAAGCATTTGATGAATGTGCCTAATCTTGTGTTTCTGTCAGGGGAAAGGTTTATATCAGCCATATTGCTTGGGCTGTATACTATCTATTCTTCCTATTAAAAAATATTCTTTGGTGCGGTGTGTTGTTTTGTATTACGCGTGGGTGTTTGCATTTTTTTTTACACAGACTTACACATATCCATGTAAATATACAGTTATAGTTCTCTATATTGAGCCGTTTCCTTGTGTTATGGGAGGCTTTTATACATAAAGGTCCAGTATTGGAATTGTGTCATTCATGTTGGCACCTATTACTTTGTTTGTTTGTTTGTTGTTTTTTGTTTGTCTGTTTGTTTTGTTTTGCGTTTTGTTTGTTGTTGTTTTTTTACACATACTTACTTACATATACCACGTGTACATGCACATTTATATGATTCTTACTTCGGTCATCTTCATTAATTTGGGTAGGGTTTACGCACGTATGAACTTGTATGATTGAGTGTAAGGCTTGCCAAGTTAATTTGTATAGTTTTGTAATTTTAGATTCTTTTGCAGTTGGGGATGATAATCTTCCTGTTGTAATGGAGATTATCATATTAGTTCTCTGGTTTTAAATTCTATTTTACGCGTACGTAACGGAAAGCATTCCATGATGAGGTTATGTATTGTACTCGAACTCTTCAACAACAGTACATCGTAGGAAAGTGACGTCGCGCGTCCTCTGTATTCTGATTGGAAGAGAGAAAACACGCCCTGACTGAATTATGTTATACGCGTTCTGATTGGCGGAACTTCCCAATCAGTTTCGATCTGGTCTTGGACCATACATAGAGGCGCGTTGGTCCGCTCCACACTGTCATCTGTTCTCAAGACAAACCCAGCAAGATGTTGCCAAACGTTGAATCCCCCACAATCATTTCCAGCATGCTGTTTAAGCCGGAGTACCCCATATATGCTAAGGCAACGTGGGCGATCACATACATTACAGACACAGCTATTTGGAAGAGAAGGGTATATGTGGAGAGACAAGGATGCCTCGAACGAATATTAGTTTATGGACCAGGTGTAAGGAGAAGCTTGAAAAGAATAATTTTGAAGCGATGTCATCTGTCATCTGTGTTAGCCCTCTTTGGTTAACCACTCGAACGGCCCTTTTCAGGGCCACATCCCTCCCAAAAATAAATCTTTGTGCGTGTATGTTTGTGTATGGCTGTGTCTATTCATTTAACAAAAAATTAAACCCCTTACCTCTCTCTGTGTGATAGCTTGTATGTGTGTATAGTGTGTATATAAACACTCCTACCCTTTTGTGTGATAGTATGCTTGTGTGTGTGTGTAAGTATAGTATGTGTGTATTAGTATTTATACCTTCTTACGTGTCAATGTGTGTGAATTCATCCTACCCTTTTCTTTGGATATGAGATGTGGGGTATTGGTCACTACACACGTCGTGTTGGATAGTAAATATGAGGTACTGGATAGTATGTGTGATGTATTGGTCACTACACACGGTGTGTTGGATAATATATGTGGGGTATTAGATAGTAGATCACTAAGTGTTGGATAGTATATAACTATTTCACATTATATTTCTAGTTTGTCCCGATAAGTTTTTCAACATGGAGGCCTAATGTTAAAATTCCCTTTTGTCCCTATAGTGACATTTCCATGTTAAATTCCCGTTTGTCCCCCAAGTGACATCTCAATGTCAAATTCTCGTTTGTCCCCATAGTGACATGTCCATGTAAACATACGGCGTAATGTTAATTCCCATTTGTTCCCATACCGAGACTTATTACTGTTATGGCACCCTAAAGAAGAAGGCAAGGGGTCTGTGGGATGAAACCCCTAATCTGAGGGCCCAGGGGACGAAACCCAAGGAAGCTACTGCATTTTAAGTGTTACCAGAGCGTTGCCCCCCTCCCGATCCGCCCATGTTGATGATAGAAACTTACACACCAAATCTGGTCAAAAATCTTATCAGAAATCTGGCCTCCAGATTGTTCACAAGCTCAGCCAATCAGATGCAAGATCGAATAATAATAATAATAATAATAATAATAATAATAATAATTTATTTCAAGAGGATAACACAATTAGTGGTACAACACTAATCGCCCGTGTCCCTCATTATAAAACAAAAACAAAAACAAAATAAAAACGATCAAAATGTTCTTAAAACTCGTGCACACTTTACAAATTCAGTACTTGATTTTACTCTCTCTCTCTCTCTCTCACTTACTCTCTCTCTCTCTCTCTCTCTTTTGAACACACACACACACACACACACACACACAGGACAGAAGAAACGTTTCTATATACTTAGAAGAACTTCAAACATATTGATGTTCAAGAAAGTACTTTTTGCAACCATGCTTAAACTCTTTAATATTTCTCCCAACTTTCATATTAGCCGGTAGTGAATGACTTGTCTTGAAAAAATCTGAGTTTGCTTTTGGGAGAAAAAGATTGTTGCTTTCCAGTGATCTTAATTAATTAAGTGGAGTCAGTAATCAGTGTAAAGTTTTCATTCAGATATTCAGGAGACAAGTTATAAACGGATTTGAACACATAAATAAATTTGTGGTAGGTGATTCTATTGTTGACAGTGAGTCCGTTTAATTTTTTTAACAACTGCGGGAATGGTGCACATACATTGGCATCAAGAATCAAATGCGCTGCTCTTTTTTTGTAGTTTGGAAACTTTATCAATTTTCTTTGTTGCATACATTGCCCCAAATAGTACAAGTATAATCAATCACAAATTATAGTATAATTCTCTTGCTTTTAGTGGATTGTGGGCCTTAATTATACCTAACATGGCAGGGCGGGATGAAATACTAGAACATAAATTGTTTATATGAATGAACCAAGATAAAGTTTCACCCACATAAATTCCTAAAAGCTTTTCATTGCTCGGATAATATAAATCAACTCCATTAAGTGATACATTCGGGTTAGCAGCATCGAATTTTAACATATTATTTGAACCTATTAATATTACGTTTGATTTCTTCAGGTTGATTCTCACTTAATTAGTCAGACACCAATCAGTCATATTCTAGTCAGTGTTTAGATCAGCTTTAATGTCATGAAGGTTGCTTGAGGAAGTGTGCAATGATACATATCAGAGTCACTCAATCTGCGTGGTATACATAATCTGCGTGGTATTCGGACCAATGTCACTAGAGTCAGTCTGCGTGGTATACATATCAGTCACTAGAATCAATCTGCGTGGTATATATAATCTGCGTGGTATACGTATCAAGTCACTAGACTCAATCTGTGTGATATACACATCAGAGTCACTAGACTCAATCTGTGTGGTATACATATCAGAGTCACTAGACTCAATCTGCGTGGTATACATAATCTGCGTGGTATACGTATCGAGTCACTAGACTCAATCTGCGTGATATACACATCAGAGTCACTAGACTCAATCTGTGTGGTATACATATCAGAGTCACTAGACTCAATCTGCGTGGTATACGTATCAAAGTCACTAGACTCAGTCTGCGTGGTTATCGTTGATGATATAAGTTAGCATACTAAATCTGATCAGAAATGAAGACTCGAGAGTGTTTACAAACAGGTATTAACGGGCGGACGGAAAATAGATGCAGGGTCATACCATAAGGTAACTTGGCCTTTGGCCAGGTGAAAAACTAATAACGTGTTAGATCTAGATCTTTAACCCATCAGCGATTTTTTTTTTTTTTTTTTTTTTTTTTTTCGTGGTGACTGACATGAATGGTTACTATGTTAAAGACTTACTACAATAATTTTGTTTAAATGCTATATGTCATAGCTCCAGCTATTACATTTTATGGTGGGAATAAGAGGGACACTATTTACCACAGGCTGTCGGTGGTCGAAGTATTCAAGACAACTTTTTAACCCGATCCCGGTTTCAATAGACATTTTAAGTTCAGCCTCAACCGCGAGTCTGGAATTTAGGCATCCGAAATGATAAAATCATAATCAATCAAAAGTTCTAAATACATTTTAAATGTTTAATGAAATAAGGGCCAGCCGAGCTGTTCATCAGAAAATGGCAGGATCGAACCAGATTGGCTCTCATCGCCTAATTGCTTTTGATTAGTATTATCCATACAAATGTGAAGTATGTAGTAAAATGTGTAATATACTTGACACGGCTTTTGATTAGTATTATCCATACAAACTTGAAGTGTGTAGTAAAATGTGTAATATACTGGACACGGCTTATGATTAGTTTACCCATACAAATGTGAAGTATGTAGTAAAATTTTGAATATACCGGACACTTAAATATTTTAAAATGAATATACGCTGGAGATGGCGGCGTAGTACTTAATTAACACACTGCAAAGCTGTCGGGTTCAAACCTTAGTGGGGACGAGAGCATGTGTTTCCGTATGCTTTCCATTAGCATCATTTTTCAAACTGCACTTAGGGACCGACCATTTAATTTTCGGGGGGGGGGGAGGGGTCCTGAAATATTTTTATTTAAAAAAATTCAGGACCCTGAAAATTTTAGAAAAAAAACCCCAAAACATTGTTCTGATTTGTAGAGCGAAAAAATACATATACATTATCTTGAGATTTAATAAAACAACCCAAAACAAGAAGATATCCTGATAGGAAAGAAAATTCCAGCCTAAACCCCCCAAAAATTAAATGGTTTGTCCGTTTATAAAAAATTCATGAGAACACACTCTGAAAGGGAAATATTGCCAATGTGAAGTATTTGATTTGAAACAAAAATTGTGGAATGAGCACATAAGTTCCTTTCCACAGTTTCATATTTCGCAGAGGAATGAATTTCTAAATAAAAAGTGAATCCCGACATTTGAGCAATAGGGTAATATGTTATTAAAGTACGATACATGAATGCTTATGTTGGCATGAATCAGTTTTTTTTGTAAGCATTCAATATGTTACAGGTGCTACGAATATCTGCGATACTATGCGCTTAGAATGACTGTCCGGTTTTAAAAGCAAAATTGTGTATCAAATGTTTGAGATGAAATTTTGTATAGAGAACGGCAAATTCAGGTACTAAAATTTGCATATGAGTATAGTTGTAGAAAAATTGGTTTGTCAGAACAGGGACAGGACAAATATACCGAATTTCGTCTATTTTCGACACATTTGTGAACATTTCATGTGCTGGATTTAACCGGGTGCGGAATAATTCTGGCTTAAAAATGCGATAAAACAATAGACTAGAGTCCAGGGGTCTCCAAACTTTATAAGACGAGGGCCATGTTAGATTTTTGAAGGGGGTTTGCGGGCCGAAGCGACTGTGAAAAATTTAAATATATGCAAAATCGTTTTTAAAAAGTACAACACTTTGCGGTCCGGAAAAATCGAAGCCGAGTTTGGAGACCCCTGGACTAGACAGATCGAGATAATTTTGAATCGTAAGAGATGATAAAGGTTCCAATATTGGGCAGTTTTCATCGCAAAGATTGAACATCATGCAATCGACATACGTGTGAGAAAGTGAGATTTTTTGAAAACTGTGGAGCGTAACATAATGCACACGGGTCTCCATGTTTGTTTTTTTGTTTTTTTGTTTTTTTAATCATAACTAAGTTAATCAAGTAATTATTTGCCCATGTCTATGGTTCTGGATGTTTTTCGCCCTTATAATTACGGTTCATTTGGGTTTATCGACGCTCACTTCCAAAATGCATTATTGGCATGATTTTCAAAGTGACTGGATTACTGGAATTAGTCAGTAACTTTGACTATAAAGCAACAGAAATATTAGATTTACTTTCATCGTGGTACATGCATAACGGATTAAAAATGGAGGCAACTAGTACAATTTCTATCATGCCCACAAGCGCATGTGGAAAATATGACCTCTTGATAGGAATGACCCGATGATATTATACTAGAAATGCCCCCGTGCTATAAAAAATTACCTTATTGTATAAAATGTCTATATCTTTCCCCCAAAATAATTTTTAACTTAAACACTGACATAATAAAAGTTAATAGACTACAGTACAGTATTGCAAATTTTTAGAAACTGTAATAATAAACCGATACAATAACGTTGATCAAACAGGATCGAACACAATTACCTGGCCCTGATGATCCAAGCAGACTTATTACATGGCCATTTTATTTCACAAGCATCTTTTACGAGACATGTGCCATCAGATAACCCATAATGCAAATTATGGCTTCTGGATAGGCCATTTACTTTTAAATTACCCCAAAGCAGCCATACTCCTTTACAGTGGGTTACCTCCTTTCGGAAGGAAAACACCTGCCACAACGCTGTAAATTTTGTGGTAAAATGCCACTTGGAGAAAACCGTAAGCTATAACTACACTCAATTGATATTGAATTATCTGTGATCTTTTCTCTTCGAAAACCATAAGCTATGATAACTGTACTAAATTGATATTGAATTATCTGCGATCTTTTCTCTTCGAAAACCATAAGCTATGATAACTGCACTCAATTGATATTGAATTATCTGTGATCTTTTCTCTTCGATGGTTTTAGTACAGACTGTGAAGATTGTACCTAATATGTTGAAGAAAAAGTAAGCAATTTATTTTTCTTTCTTTGCAGAGGTGGGGCACGGGACTAACGAAGGTGGCACGCGGCAGACGTCATAATATACTGACGTTAACGTCAACATGAAGCGCATCTGAGCCGCCATACATAGTCTGGTTATTTATCCCTCGTTTCTGAATAGATTTGAAAGTGTACTTGTAGAAAAAAGGTAAGATCCAGTCAATGTGCTCGTGTACTAATGCGCGGAGACAATAGACTAAGGTTTAGATGACCTACGGGTCCAACAGTCATATGGCAGCAATCTATTATGATAGAATATGATCTGTGATGGGCGTGATAAGCATCATTTACCAGGCAGATGTCATCAAATCACCTAAAATGCAAATTATCGAATATGAATAAAATGTACTATTGCACATGAAAGAAATGTAAATGGAATTTACTGGATATGAATGAGAAATATCGGTTATGAATGCAAAATATCGCATAAAAATATAGCTATCGCATACAGATTGCAAATATCGAATGTGAATTTACAAGTTATAGAATGTGAATGAAATTTATTGCGTATCAATTGATTCTATTGAATTTTGCTACGTTTGGCACGCAATAATGTAGTATTTTATTTTAGCTATCTATAGTTCTTGAAGTTGTGAACAAAAGAATCTGAGCTTTTTAAAATTATTGTGCACTCCACCTATCACAACAACAATAACAACTACTACTACTAATACTATTACTAGGAAAAATGGAACAAGGTTAGAAACGTGCTATAGAGTGTCATGCTGCTTCAAATCCTGTTAAAGTCCATTTTCAGTTGCAGAAAGAGTTTTGACATCAGAAGAATCTTTTCAAGTCACTCTGCAATGATTAAAATATGACGAAATTTCGGCTGTGTCAGCCTAATAGTGATTTCGTGATTGACAGGATGACGTCACAGCGCAGTTGTAGAATATATAGTGGCTGTGAAGGGTGATGACGAATTAGACTAAAAAAATAAAAATACAAATTATCCAGATTTTACATGTTTTATTACACGTCAAATTTAAATGTTTGAGCATAGTTTTACTCAACTAGAAAACAAATTTTGATTGTTTTTTTTTTCTAAACTTAAGCAGATATGACTCCTTTCCGCACCAGTGGCGTAGCGACGGGGGAGTGGGGCGAAGGGGGCGGTGGCCCCGGGCGGCACTTTCTAGGGGGCGGCAATTTGGTAAGAGTACCGTATATATCATAAATAATTAAATAATACGAATGGAGTGGGGCGTAATTTTAGTAGTTGGCCCTGGGAGGCACTTTGCCTCGCTACGCCACTGATCCGCACTGAGTTCGCATATTTCTGCCATCCAGGGTCATATTCGAATGACAGATCACGTGGCCATCTTAACTAGTGCTTTATAATAACGTAAGAAGTTTCAGATCATAGTCGTCTTGTTTATTAAATAAAAAGTTACAAATTACAAATTTTCTTGAAAAAAATATAATGGATTTTAATTTTGTTATTCAAGAAAGGGATCAGATGGAAAAAGAAAAAAAAAAAAAAAAAAACGGTGGGTGTTGGCGGGACACTACACGAGAAGCTTAAAGCAAGTGTTGGCACACACATATACGCACACACACATACACGAGAAAATTGAAATTCCAACGTATACGATGTGCAAAATAGTTTAGAAGTATTTCAGTCAGTTGTAAAACATTTGAAATTAAAGGTCAGCTCGGTTTAAAATTTCAGTGCGGCGGTGTCTGTTTATACCACAATATATATATATATATATATATATATATATATATATATATATATATATATATATATATATATATATATATATATATATCAGTGTGTGTGTGTGTTATAAAATCCGAGTCCAAAATTTCTTTTTATATTTCATCTTTTATACCGATACACCTCTTAGTTTTAAAAACGTGTTGAACAATGTGCTGAAAGTGTTGCTAAACTTTCTTTGTTTAGTAGGCTTATATGTTTTCCACTATGTTTGTTTCATGCGCGGTACTTTCCAAATACGGCATTCTCATTGTATTAAATCGTGTATTACAGCCAAAAAGTGTTTATGTTTATTTGTAACAGCAGGGACAGTATATAACATACGTTAGTCTCAAGTAACAGCTAAAGTATGGATATGTAATATTAAATATACAATACTCAAAATTATTTCCTTTTTGTTTTTTTCTTCACTTTATTAAATTTCCGTGACAAAGTTTCGCACATACATCTTTCTTGTATCTTGGTGCTCTTAGTACATGGAGCAAACCGGATGAAAGGGACGAAGCTGGTGTTGCAAGCGAATTTTTAGTTTGTATGCATCGTTAATGCTGGTCTGTTATTTTGGGTGATTGAAAATTATCAAACAGATTCATATTTTTTATTCTTTGGGTTGAAGCACTGTGCAATTGTGCAAAAAGAATGGAGTAAAACTGTAGAGTTTTGGAATTACCGCCACTGAAATGGGGGAAGGGTAGGAGGGAAAATGGGTCGCAAATCAAGTAAATTTTATTTAAAGTTGGCTATATCAACACGCAACATAAATTTGTATCGATTCTATCTAAAACGCTTACAATTGTAATATAGCATGCCAGTTAAGTGGAAAGTTTCAAGTTCGAGGACGTCCTAAAATTCCACGAGGTTCTTTTTGACCATGGCAGTTACTTCAGTGGCACCTAGCGGTCAAAACCAACTTCCGGTTTCGGAAAAATTTACCTCGCGTCCCTCGAGTTTTCTTGTCAGTAACCGTAAACATCGTTTTTTACTGCCCGAAAGACATACAAATAATAAAGGAAATTGTCTTTAAATTTAGTTAGGGTCAAGTGTAACCCCTTAAGGTGTTAAGGGCTATTGGTAATGCACAATTCAGTGCTGGTGGGTGGGGGATGGTACTCTGATTGTGAAGAAATGGCTACAAATTATGGTAACATTGATGCCCCATTTTCTTCAGTTAAGTATCCTGTGACATGTAGCAGTGATTGTGTGTGAAAGAATGATTTATGATTAAAAAAATTCCATAACTATTTTTCTACCGACTTTGATGCAGTATATATAAGTCCTACAATGTAAGACGTCTACACTGATATTTTATGTTGTTTGGCTCGATGTCTTACTGCTTAAATAAATGGTGTTGTGTAGCGTGATGCCTGGTCGACTGACGGGAACTAGAGGCTAGATTATAATTCATTTTCGAGTGGTTATCTGAAGTGTATTTTCCAAAGGCAACTTTACATAATTTTTTGGTGCCAAGCGCATGGCTTGCCAATGAGCCTGATTCTCACACAACTGGATGACAGAATATAGTTTGCATCTGGTTTTGATAAGGCAAACAAAACGTCAAAGAGACTAAGATTTGTGGAATTAATAGGACATTCCCATGTGCTGCAAAAAGAGAAAACAGTGGAACATTGTTAGCTTTATGCACTCAGACTTGTTGCCAGATATTATTGTAATTACAAATAGGTAATCATATTTAATCAACTGCCACTTAAACAATTTAATTTTTGTCTAGGTTTCTAAAACTTAAGCAGAAATTGAAAAAGTTTATAACATTTCAAAACATTTTTGACACAACCCCTATAAATGTACATGAAGCAGATGCACAGGTATTTTCACACCAAGGTGTTCATCTTTTAAAACTATAGCGGTCACTGACATTACAGATGAGTAATCTCAAGTTTACAACTACATGTTTAGGGGCTAATTCATAAGAAAATATAGATCTTTTGGACATGGTTGATGTTTGGTGAAGTTTTGAAAACTACAACAACAAAAAATTGCTTGTTCTAGTTGCAGTTGGTTAACATTTATATCTATTTGTGATTGCATCACTGTAATCTAGGAACTCCTATCAGTTAGAATTAGTTGCAGTGTTTCTTCTGTTCTCATATAAAGTCATATGGCCAAAATACATGGTGTAATGACCAAGAAGGGCATATAAACCTTAAAGTTTGTTTAAGACAAAAAGTGAATATTGTAAAAGTGAATGGAATTTGGTCATTTTTTTTTCTTCTTTCAGTGTCTAGGCAAATTTATTGTTTTGAAATGGAATTAATCTAAATAAATTAATATAGAAAAGAAAATGTAATCTCGTCCTTGATTCTTTCTGGCTATCACACAAAAATAACGAATGGCAAGGTAAAGCGATTGAGCTTATAGTTTTTCATTCCATTACTATAATATTTAATATTTAACAATGAGCGAGCAGCAATCTGATTACTTATATATTGATTACCCAACAATATGCACATAATGTTCAGAATTATTGCAAGGAGAGAAAAAACAATGTTATTGGGACTCCTTTTTTTAGGGCTGGGACTGCAACATTTTTCAACAAAGGAATTCTGGACTGAAACTTTCAAAATCCTATGGAGAACCCTGATAACCTTCATCGTTTTATGGGTATATTTTTGCATTTAAAATGATTTGAGGAGTTAAAAATAGAATATGTTGATAAAAAAAATCCACTTTCTGTTTATTATACCAAATATTCACAGTCATGCATAATTAGAAAGAGAAACACTTATACAAAAATCAGTAATGGCCATGTCTGTCTGCATGTCTGTTTCTTCAAAATACTGTACAAGTATTTCTCTTTATTGAACATGAGACAAGAAATCTTAAATATCAGTTTGCTCTATGAATAACAGACATTCCCAGCTGTGAGCTCATCACTGTCAAAAACTAATGACTATTGAGATTTCAGTTTTGACTCTTGAGATTTTTATTTTGACTCTGGAGATTATGGGGTTAAGGGTCTAATGACTCTTTAGTTTTTAAATCTATTGAGAACCCTGTGCTATACAAGAGAGTGGTAATTATAGGTAACCAATGAAACACGGAGAACATAATAGTACTATTCCCCATTCATAAGTCACATGCTTCGCTTTGTACAGGGAAAGTTTATAGTTTTTTATACAATTAAGCAGACGATCTTCATAATGTGGAGGAATCTATAGATGGGGCCCAGCATGAAGCTGAGTATTAATTAATTTACCAGTGTCTTTCAAGAACATCAAAATAAAAATGCAGCATTTCATCAGAGGGCTCAAGGTATCATTCAGGCAAATAACTTTTTTTTGGATAGGCCCGAATGGCAACTTTAATAGGAGAGGGGCCCGATCTAGATTTAGAGGGGCATCAGGCTATTTGATTTTTTTATCTCTTCATATGGAGTCTGTATGCATTGAAAAAGAAATGTAATTGACACTTATGAATAATCCATTTAGTGGCAAGGAGAAGTGGATTTTATATAAAACTTGGAGAAATTGAACATAAGCTGTTTTTCTGCACATAGTATTTGCAAATAAAATGCATTTTTGTCAGTCCTGAACAACCTTGACTAGTTCCAAAAAATAAAAGGTAGGCAGGTATGTACTGGCCATAAGCTGCATTATGTGATGAAGACAATGGCACATCTATCTATCTATCTATCTATCTATCTAATCTAATCTAATCTAATCTAATCTATCAGGTTGAATCTTCTGGATCACAATTGGTAATTTTCTTTTAACCACTTTCTTGGTATCCTTGTATTGCATTCAATGCAAAATGTACAAAATGTAAGAGTGTGGACTAATATTTTCTTTTTATTTTTCTTTGATGAAAGAAAGCACGTGGAAACCCATCCTGACAATACAATGAATATTTGTGATGAATGTGATGTTGCAGGATGTGGACTGACACTTAAACACTTAGGGAAAATAAAAGGGTCCTGGATTGTGAGGTGTCACACATTTACTATTGTGTAAGAAATACACGAAACAGTATGTAAGGAACATGAAGCTTCAGGAATGTTGATATTGAGCCATAAGTTACCATGAATTGCCCCATATTACAAATATAACTTCGTTATTAATGGGTAACCCCTTGCAATCAGTTGAGGTCAGCAAGATCTTCAAGGTGGTCCAAAAAAGTACATAATTACAACTAAGAGATTTGTTTGATCACTACTTATGTCTTCATTTAAACTGTTATACCTCCGGTACGCATTTTGTTAATATAACTATATACCACCCAAGCTGAAGTTAAAAGTCCTTTATTAACCCCCCCCCCCCATTCCATCAATGCCAACATCTTCATATTTTTGCTTTCTTTCTTTCTTTATTTTTCTCCATTTGTTGATTTGCAAGTATACAGAAACATGTTTCTGCTGTAGATGTTTATAAGTTACTGTCTGACATTATTACAATATTGCATGTACAGTTTCTTTTAATACCTCATTAGCATGTTAGCAATACATGTATTATGCCATCAATAATCACATCAGCCACATTATAAAAGTAAATATTACTGTTAATGAGGAGAGAACTCGAAATAAGCTTATACTTGTTGCTTAGTTCTCTGTATCTTGTTTGATTTTATCGACTTTCCACAATGACTTCTCTAAATAAATACTGTTTAAATCAATTACCATGAATACACACATTACATTGTACAGAAACATTGTGCACTCTCTTCAATCCTACCCTGTGGACACTTGCACCTTAAACTACAATATAAAAATACTTTAGATGACCGCTTTCGATCTATGTACTATACAGTTAGTGACCTTGTTAATATGAGGTTAAACATGTGACAAACATTGGCCCTTGCAGTTTATCTACATGTATCCCAGCCCTTCCATGGGGCATAGCCCAGTTCATAATTTGGACATTATTGCATTTGCCATCTTATTATCATATATGCATATACTAAGCATTAAAAGAAAAATGTTTAGACAGTAATAATAATGGCCATTGTGACCAATGTAACTCTCTGGTACTTAACAAAATTAAATTCACTTGTAAATGACAGGCGTCTCTGATATTAATGTATATTCCAGGCTCCAGAAAGAGGGAGAGTTCAGTGGTGACCCATTATTGATCTGTTAATTTCTGCTTTTACCATAGTTTCTTTCCACTGAAACCACCACACTATGGCAACGTATGTGCTGTTGAAGGTTCTTGATATACATGTATGCAGGGGACAACAATTACCAAGCCCAAGCAGTCTGGATCGATATAATCATTGTTGGGTACATGACATTTCATGTAATTACCATAAAGTGACATATAAACATAAATAACATGCTAGTTTCCATATCATTTGTTGCACATCACTTTTGTCATGTTAGTAGGTCAATATTTGAATTGGTGCCCCATGTAGACCACCAGCTCATTAAATCACCTTCTTATATCCTGCTTTCTAAAGCACCCCATGTATTTACAAATGACTATACTGTATGATGATAACAACTAACTTACCCAGTTTTCAAATGTCACGCACAAAAACAATATCAATAACTATTTATAAAATATACTGAAAGGTGTCACTAAATTGCCACTAATTTGTATATAACTAATTAAATAAGTGTCAACTCTTTCCCTACACATATCATATTTGACACAACCTAGAATACACTGTAGAAAAACACACGGATGTATACACGTATATTAGGGGTGAAATGATTCATCAATATATCGATCCATCGATACTTTTGCCATTTCGATACATGTATCGATGCAAGAGGTGAAGAATCGATACAAAATGATTCTTACCCTTTAGAAGTTACTTTAATCTTCAGCAGTCATGAATAATTATTAGTTGTTTGCCTTTTTATTCTTTAAACTGAGAATTTATCGGAGATGGCCTTTGCAGGCACAGGCACTAATGTTTGTCAGTAAAAAAGAAAATTAAAACTGTTCAAAACACCCACTCACCTTTTGCAAATTAACACAAGGTTACGTGGTTTGAAATGCGTCCCCCACCCCTTTCGCCGATTACATGGCAATTATTTTATCCCATCAGCATGTTCAGCCACTGATAATATATATCATCGTAAAGGAAACTTTCCAAATTTGTTCCCCATGTATGATTTAAGTGCTTTACTGATCATTTAATATCTACTTTTATGTGAAGTTTCTCTGTTGCTTCGTATCTTGTCTATATGGATCAAATTTAAAGGCTACACTTCCGGTGTGTCACTCAGTGAAATATGTTACATTAAATTTTGATTGGTGGTTATTGTTTGTTGCAGTTCAGGGTAAACAGTAACCACCAATCAGAATTGACTGCAGCTTATTCGCTATGTGACACACCGGAAGTATTGGCATCCAAACTCGATCCAGGTATATACAAAGCAACAGAGAAACTTTGTTCAAAATGGTTATTAAATGATCTGTAAATTACTAACGTCGTACATGGAGAACAAGTTTGGAATGTTTCCTTTTATGTTGTTATAGGTAATCAGTAACTAAATGTGCCAACAGAATAAATGAAATTACCACAGAATCACCAAGGAAGCAGATTTCAAACCATGCAGGTTTGTCACCTTGTGTTAATTTGTTAATTTTGTATAGAAGGGGATTGGACATTGTCAATAGTTTTCCTTTTTACTAACAGAAACGAGTGCCTGCAATGTGATAGATTTTGGTTGTTAGTCATCTCCACTCCCACACCTGCACTTGCTCTAGATAAGATTTTCCTTGCAGGTGGATATTGCACTATTTCTTCTGTGTTGAAGATAACACTGTCATGTATTTCAAATTTAATTGAAGACATGAAATTGATAATAAGATGTTTTAGAAGCATTCATGCAGTGCAAAAAACAATGGGTGTGGTTACCAAGATGAGTCCTGGATCCGATCAAATGGAGTAGCCTCAAATGGCCTAAATGATTGAATTAAAATCACTAACAACTAATATGTAGTCTGTTTGGATGTACTTTTTTTATCTTGTCAGGTATGTAGATGGCATATGAACAGATGCTAAATCTATGTCTGTCTGTAATCTGCATACTAGAAATACAACCAATATGTCAACACATATAAAACAGCACAACCCTACCACTGACAGACCTTCTAAAGATGAAAAGACCATCAAGTTGATATGTGTATCGATAATGTATTGTATCATAGGCTGTGTATCGTGAATCATATTGATACATGGCACAGGTGTATCGTTTCACCCCTAACGTATATATGTTATATTCACCATCACTAAGCATGTTGCGATATACCTAAACATTCACAATTAGTGACAATCCTAACATCCAACAGAACTGAATGAAGTACCTTGTTCTAAAATGTGCAGCTGCTCATATATCTTACCTGATTGGTTTGTAATTTTATTAACATTTGTATTTTGCTTATTTTGAACAACACTCTTGCCTTGCAGGAAGTGCCTTTTTACACACTAGCGGAAAGACGCAACTACAATAGTTCTCATACTTTCAAGCAAACATTTGTGTATAAATATAGGGTTTAATTAGGATAATTAGCTAATGTCAAGTACTTTTCATTATCTTTACATGGGTATTAAGAACAAATGACTGATGAAGATACAAACTTCGCCGGATTAATATTTACAGAACTACATGCGGTGAGAGGACAAAAAGTTAAATGTAAACAAGTAAATAAGTCATTTCATAGTACATGTATGCATTTCAGGAATGTTGGTAATTTTCTTTCTATTAACAGTACCGACCTCAACTGTACTTTCTATATGGAAAGTTTGATAGCCATCAGGTTACAGATATGTGTGTCATATGACTGTCAGTCATGGGACTTGGTTGACTGGAAGAATACCATTATGGCAGCCTCCATTACATGGCATCATGATATTTGCCACATGCAGTGTACACAAGGCCCATTGTATATGCAAAATGTAGTGCTCACTGCATCTTGCTTAGTCTATATGCAACATGATAATTACAATGCAATTACACAATTTAATATCAGCTATATATTACCTGTCACTATTGTTTAGGTTGCTTTTTTCTGCAATGGAAAAACCCTCTCCGTGCTAGATGCACCGTCTTCCTGTTCTATGAATTCTAATAACACTGGCACTGACCCAGTCTGACATGCCGTCATTAGCCCATGCACAGTAGCGCATCCTCTTTCTTTTTTCAGACATCTTAAGTCGGATGTGGAAAAAATACTCACTTGAAGAAAAAATGCCTACAGTGATGGTTATGCTATATCAGGACTTTGATATTCATATTTCTTTTTAACGAAAAGTTATCCCTCAGTCTGTAATTATAAAAAGATATCATTTGAGAGTCCAGTGATAATTTATTTAGTGCATTTTGCACAATGGCCACCTACCCTCCCTACTCATGGGTTTGGAAATTACTTGTAGGAATATGTATAATTACTTATGGGTCATCAAAATTGTCCATTCATTGTTTACATGTTGTATGGGGGTTTGTCTATTAGTCTCTTTATTGTTATTAATGCATTGAGCGTTATTAACAGCAATTATTCTCCTAACATTACTTAGTATGCTTATAGTTCATTTAGTGAAATTCGAATAAACTGATGTTTTTTCATTTAAGAAAAATAAGTAGTAACTATAACAATGCGGTTGATGCTACCTTTGTTGTTATTATACATCATCAGTTGTTTTGGTGATCCAAACATTTATTGTTTCAGAAATTTCTTTTCAGGTATCACAAGTGTGGGTAGGTATGGTTATAAGAAAAAGACCGCAAGTGACACTCACACCACATGTATGTCATGTACAAAGTGTACACTAATAGACTAATGTCCAATTTGTTGTCGTGTTCCAACAATACAATCGTACATAATAAAAGGAAGAAAGAAGTGCATTCTTCTTACTTTCCCTATGAATCCTTAAGATCTCAGGGTGTACATACTATAGCTGGAATCGACTGCATCTTCCCAAATAATTTGGAGAGACAGCATTTTCCAGGAGAGATTTACTGTTACCACCATTAAGGAGGTAACAACTGTTTTTCAGATGATTGATTGGACTCCCCCAAATAAAAGAGGGAGGAGCAGCAGCATCCCTGATATGCTAGTGTGTCTTCTAAGAAGAGGGCCACATCTATCTGTAGACTACTGTCTCCTCCCCCTTTCCCAAGAAAGGGAAGGGAGGCATCCCTAGGAACACCTCACCTCTCGTGCAGTTCACACCTCTTTAATACAAGTAAGTGCTCGATTAGTTGTCTTTCAGAGGCCTGGTTGAGCATCAAGGAACAGTGGTGGGTCCATTTCCATAATGAAGGAGGATTTACATGTGTGATTCACAGAACCATTTCCTCTCTCAAGGACACCCATCCTCATTTATCAGTCAAATGTAATCAAGTTAAAGGAAGAGGTGCACATTCTTCTTCAGAAGGGTACAGTAGATAGGGTTCAGAGATCCATTTGCCAGCATTCTACTCCTGGTTATTTCTGGTCTCCATAAAGGTGGAAAACTGAGGTTGATTATAGATCTTTACCCTTTACCCCCTAAACAAATTCTGCGAGAGGAAACATTAAGGGTGGAAACTGAAACATTAGTTCAGAATGCTCTCAGACCCGTAGACTGAGCGGTTTCCATCAATCTTCAGGATGCGTATTCCTCATCCTGATCTTTCCTCTGCACAAGAAATCCATCAGACAGGCCAAGTGGTCTAAGGTGCTCGCCTTTACTGATCACTGCAATCTCACCTATGTCTGCGTAGGTTTGAGTCTTGGACTCGGCCAATGTGGATATGTGAGAAAGCTTGCCAGTAGCTTCCCTTGGGTTGGTATCTTTTCCCAGGGTTTGCCCGGGTTCTTCTTCGACCAGATAAAACTGGCCGCCGTGTATAGCCTATCATATGCTGAAAAATGGCATTAAACCAACAACAACAACAACATCAGTTAGACAGTAGGTATTCAGTTCTGAGCCATGCCATTCAGTCCAGCCTCAGCGCTCAAGATCTTCACCAGAGTTATGGAAGTAGTAGCTGCGCACTTGTGGTATCTGGGGATTCAGCTCATCCAGTACTTAAGCAACTGGCTGCTGCACAACAGCAGCAAACGGTCCCTATTATGTCATATGACCTGCTGTTGGTCAGTAGTGACAGATTTAGGACTTATTCCCAACCTAGAGAAATCAAATCACATTCCTTCTCAGGATTTTATGTACGTAGGAATGAATTTCCTTACCTTTCTGGGTTGGGTTGGTATTCACCCAGAAAGGATACACAAAATCCTGGAATTGTTGTGGAATTTACAGGCCAAGACTTTCTTGTCAGCTCACCTTTATCTCGCTTCTGGGAACATTGAATTCTATGGCAGACCAGGTATCTCTATGGGAGACTCCTTTACATCCTCTTGAGTTCTCTTGTTATGGTCTGGAAACCACGCAAGGATTCGCTGTCAGGTCGAATTTCTATTGGGTTGGCTTTTCAGTACCACCTAAAGTGATGGAGACAAGATTCTGATGGGAGTTCCTATGCATGCCCCTGAACTCCGCTCCGATCTGTTTACTGATGTATCAGATTCACGGTGGGGAGAGACTAGGAGACAGGTCCCAGGATGAGAGCCTCCTAAACATAAACAATTTGGACTGTGTTCTTCGCCAAGATTATGTCAAAGGGCATTGCATCATGGTCTCCTCACAAAACACATAGGTGGTTGCATACCTCAGATGACAAGAAGGTACTCGTGCTCCTTCTCTCTGCGTTCATGGCTGGGTAGAGTCAAAATGGATTACACTCTGAGTTCATCACATTCCAGGAAGAAAATATCCTTGCAGACAGTTTGTCCAGAACAAGCAAGGTAGTCCTAACAGAATTGTCTCTACATCAAGACAGTTGCAGAGTCTCTGTTCATTCTATGGGAGAAACTTTTAGTGGACATGTTTGCAGTGAAAGGGCATTGCATGGTCTCCTCACAAAACACATAGGTGGTTGCATACCTCAGATGACAAGAAGGTTCTCGTGCTCCTTCTCTCTGCGTTCATGGCTGGGTAGAGTCAAAATGGATTACACTCTGAGTTCATCACATTCCAGGAAGAAAATATCCTTGCAGACAGTTTGTCCAGAACAAGCAAGGTAGTCCTAACAGAATTGTCTCTACATCAAGACAGTTGCAGAGTCTCTGTTCATTCTATGGGAGAAACTTTTAGTGGACATGTTTGCAATGAAACTCAACAATAAGCTTCTGTTTATGTTTCCCCAGTCCCAGACTCAAAAGCTTGGGCAGTGGACTCCTTCTGCCTGAGGTGGGATCGACTCTTTCCTTGTGCATTCCCTCCCTTCAGGTTGACTCCACAGGTACTTCACAAGGTCACGACATCCACAGCCTCAAAGGTCTTGGTTCAACACTCTCCTCAACCTTTTGGTCGACCAACCCAGGGTGTTACTTCAGTGGAAGAAATTGTTTTTGCAACACAAAAGTACTTTGTTTCACACCAATCCTCAGATGCTCCATCTTCACTCTTAGCTCATCTCATGATCTATATGCCAGGCAAAGTTTTCAAGAAATGTTGCCAACAGCATTGTCCAGGCTTTGAGACGTTCTACATCTTAGGCCTATGATACAAAGTGGAGAATCTTTTGTGATTGGTGCACTTGGAAACATTAATCCTAGCTCCCCCTCTCTTGCTTCAGTAGCAGATTTTCTACTCTTCCTTCTTAGAGAGATCTTGTTCAATCTCCACAATCAAAGGTTATATGGCTGCCCTTTAAACATTCTTAAATTCTTGAGGTCATTCCATTGGCTCAGATCCTCCTTTGGCAGATCTTATTAAGTACATTGAACTTCAGACACTGATGTCTTGCTCATTGGTGCCAAGATTGAATTTCTCATGTGTTTTGTTGGTCTAACAAAAACAACCCTTCTAACCTTTGACTGGGGTTTCATTCGAAAATCTTACTCTTAAAACCATCTTTCTTCTAGATGTATTGTCAGCGTGGAGAAGAAATGAACTACATGTTTTATCAATAGAGGAGGGATGTTATGGTTGAATTAGAATTATGATTACCGTATATACTCGTGTATATGCCGGGTCCAATTGCTAACAACATAGACCCTGATCTGCCTGTGCATAATGCGATGGCAGATCTGGGTCTCTGCGGTTTGCAGTTGGTATCGGCTTATATGCGAGTATATACAGTGTGTCTCCCTGGTTATGTCAGCCAGGTTTACTTGCAAAAAACCAGCTTCCATCCCCAGTAAAGATCCACAGTCTCAGTTTTATCTATGCTGGGGACGTTTAGGATAGACTCCTTTGTCCAGATATGGCACTTCTATTTAGCAGTTGCTAAGGGAGAAGGAAAGGTAGGAAAATGTTTCTGCTCTCCTTAAGGGGCTCAGCTGATATTTCAGCAACCACCATCTCAAGATGGAATTTGCTCAAACCATCAAAGAGAGTTTAAAGCCTCTCACTGAGAGAGACCTTTCATTCATGAGGATAAAGACCATGAAGTTAGGGCTATTGCTACTTCTTGGGCCTGCCTCAATCACTTATCTCTGGAGGATATTATGAAGGCTACGTTTTGATGATCACACATGACCATCTCTTTTTACCTTCAGTCCATATCAAACCAGAGCCGTGGTATTTTTTCTCTTGGTCCAGTTGTTGCTACACAAACAGTGAAAATTGCAAGAAAAATATGTCATCCTGGAATAACTTTTGGTTTTCCGATGTGTACTTTGATACCAATTTTCAAATTAGTTCAAATGTTAATGAGTTCAAATATACACAATTCTCCCAAAAACATTCGTTAGAACTTGCAAAAAAAATTTGATGATGGTGAAAATAAAAATCCAATAAAAAAATAATCCTGTGTCAAAATCCCTGAAGCGCAGTTGTGCAGTATCAAAGCATTTTCCTCACAGGACAGTAAAAAAGTGAAAACTATTCATAACACCCACTCTCCTTCTCCCAATCAACTATTCATAACACCCACTCCCCTTCCCCCAATCAACATAAGGTGGCTAACTCATGTGGTTTGAAATCTGATCCCTCGCTGATTCCATGCTAATTTTCATATACCATTGGTGTGTTCAGCTATCCATAAGTTGTATCACCATAAAGGAAACATTCTAAGTTTTTTCCCCATGTACATTTTAAGTACCTTACAGATCATATTAGGACACTTTTACTTGTTGCTTCATGTCTGATCACAGGGATTTTTCTTGACCCAATTCCAAAAACTGCCTATTTTTCCTAGTTTGACTTTAAAAAAATTCCCAATCAGAATTTTAAAAAATTCTGATGTAATTTGTATTGAAAATTACTATAATGAGTGTAGCTAGGGATTTAAAGAGTTGAAATAACCTAGGCTATTGACAGTGTTGCACCCTGGTTGAACTATTATGGGGGCATTTTATTGATCTCCACCTCCCACATATGATCAAAATGGAAGGATTTGTTACATTTAGGGGGACATTGGAATTTTAGGGTAGGAGTGTTACGACTCTATGGTCTAAGAAAAATGTAACAGAAAGAAAGTGAAACCAACAAATCAAGTTAAAAATCAACAAGCAATTTATTACTAGATAATTAAAATGAAAAATCAAAAAGTCACTTACAGTAATGTGTTTTGAAATCCTAATAATCCAATAAGAATGATTGTTCTAATCACAAGTCCTAAATATAGAATGTTTCGAATTCACGGCTGTGTCCTTGAATGTTATGATGTGCTAATGGTCTCCAAAGTCCTGATGTACTAGAAATCTTGATGTGCTGATGTCAAAATGAAGTATTCCAAAATCTCTGAATAAGTTCAGTTAAATTCCAAAATCATTAATTAAAAATCCAAAATCCAAAAGTTTATGAGCACTGTTATAATCCAATGAATATTTAAAATAATTCCTCTCTTAGAATTTGGAATGAATTTTCACAACTGTAATAGCTCTTTACAAGACTGATGGTAATGTCAAAACTGAATAAATGTCCACCAAACATGGCATATATAAAGATTGGTCACATGACAGAATGTTCTAGAACATGTGTCATCTTAATGGAATTTTACTTGTAAACAAAATTCAACCTTGACCTTCAAATTGAGAAAACATATTGATCAAAACAACCTAATTCAAGGACACTAGTTAAACATGTTTTTCCTGATAACATTAAGATTTAAGCAAATATCAAAGTGAAGAAACATTTATAATTTCCTAAAATATTTATAATATTATATAAATATCATACATAACACCTCCCCTCATAAAGAAAAAGAAAGATTTATATAATAAAGCTTTCTTTTGAATATACATCTAATACTATAATAACCAAAATTACATAAGAATATGTTTTATGATACTGGACTTAATTACATCAAGCAATATTAGATTTCTAGGCACGTGAGAGTGCATCTGCAATCACATTGTCTTTTCCCCTGATGTGTCTAATGTCAGTGTTATATTCCTGCAATATCAAACTCCATCTCAACAATCTCCGATTTTTATCTTTCATTTTGTTGATGAAAGTAAGGGGATTGTGATCACTGTACACAATAATTGGAGAAAGAGCTGAGGTGACATACACTTCAAAATGCTGTAAAGCCAATATCAAAGCCAAACATTCCTTCTCAATTGTGGAATAATTTTTCTGGTGCTTGTTTAGTTTTTTAGAAAAATAACACACAGGGTGATCCACACCACTTTTGTCTTCCTGAATCAATACTCCACCAACCCCTACATCACTTGCATCAACAGATAATTTAAATGATTGGCTAAAATTTGGTGCAGAAAGAACTGGTGCATTCTTAAGCATGGCCTTTAACTTGTCAAAAGATTCCTGACACTTGTCAGACCAATGAAATTTGGTTTTCTTACTCAATAAACTTGTCAAAGGTTCAGCAATTTTGGAAAAATTGGAACAAAATTTCCGATAATATCCAGCCATACCTAGAAATCGCATCAGTTGCTTTTTACAAATTGGAACTTGAAATTCAGAGATAGCTTTGACCTTAGCTTCTATAGGTTTAACTTGACCTTGTCCCACAATATGTCCTAAAAATGTGACACAAGCATGGCAAAACTCACTTTTGCTCAAATTAATTGTCAGATTCGCATCACTGAGTCGATCGAAGAATTTTCGAATGGTTTCCAAATGATCTTCCCAGGTGTTGTTGTAGATAATGACGTCATCGATATAAGAGTCACAATTATCAAGACCAAATGTTATCATGTTCATCAGACGTTGAAACGTTGCAGGCGAATTTTTCATTCCAAACGGCATGACTTTATATTGATAAAGTCCATCTGGAGTTACAAATGCTGAAATTTCTTTTGCCCTTTCCGTCAGTGGAATTTGCCAGAATCCTTTTAAAAGGTCAAACTTGGTGACATATTCCGCATTTCCAATTTTATCAATGCAATCGTCCATTCTTGGGATTGGAAATGAATCAGTTTTGGTGACACTGTTGACTTTTCTATAGTCAGTACACATACGGAATGTATTATCTGGCTTGGGAACAAGAATACATGGTGGACTCCAGTTACTTTTACTTGGTTCTATGAAATCATTCTCCAGTAGATACTGAATTTCTTTCTTCAGATAGTTCTGTTTGAGAGGATTCATCCTATAAGGATGCTGTTTCACAGGCGCAGAATCTACAATGTCAACGTCATGATAAATTTTACTTGTTTGTGTTGGAACATCAGGAAACAAGTGCTCATAGTCATGTAATAGCTGTTTTAGTTCATTTCTTTCATGTTGTTGTAGATGTGAAAGTTTCTGGTCTAGGTTGTTCAATATTTCTGAATTCCGAAGATTGGTTATACCAGAGTCACTATAGTCTGATTGTACTCCATCGTTGATATCTTCACTGTGTGGGACAGGTACAACTAAATTAACTAAATAATTAGCTGGGCTATCTCTGTCAAAATATTCCTTTAACATATTTATGACAAAGTTGTTTCTGTTTCCGTCTCCCAGGAGTGTTAATGATATAATTTAAGTCATTTACTTTCTTTTCAACGGTATAAGGACCATAAAATTTAGCCTGAAGAGGATTCTGAGGTATGGGAAAGAGAGCCAGAACTTTGTCACCAGGTTTAAAACTCCTTTCCTGTGTATTTCTGTCATACCTTAATTTCATATTTGACTGAGTAGTGTGAAGATTAGTTCTTGCTACTTCACAGGCCTTTGACAACTTGTATTTGAAATCAGAAACATAATCAAGAAGATTAATCTTTGAATCTTCATTTGAAAGAAGTTTCTCTTTCAATAATTTCAGTGGTCCACGGACAGTATGACCAAAAACTAGTTCAAAGGGACTAAAACCCAACGACTCTTGAACTGATTCCCTAACAGCAAACAACAACAAATGAACACCCTCATCCCAATCCTTTTCTGTATCAAAGCAATATGATCGAATCATATTCTTCAAAGTTTGATGAAATCTTTCCAAAGCACCTTGTCTTTCAGGGTGATAGGCAGAAGATTTAAACTATTGGATGCCTAATTCATGCATAACTTGTTGGAAAATTCCAGACATAAAATTTGACCCTTGATCCGACTGGACAGATTTGGGAAGGCCAACAAGTGTAAAAAACTTCACCAAAGCTTTCACAATAGTTTTAGTTTTTATATTTCTCAGAGGAATTGCCTCTGGAAATCTTGTAGATGCACACATGATGGTCAACAAGTATTGGTTGCCTAACTTGGCTTTAGGTAAAGGACCAACACAGTCTACTATTATTCTACTAAATGGTTCATCAAATGCAGGAATAGGTTGCAGATGAGCCTTAGGTATCTTCTGATTGGGTTTTCCTACCATTTGACAAGTGTGACAAGATCTGCAGTATTTAGAAACATCACTTTTGAGTTTCGGCCAATAAAAATGATTCAAGATTTTGTGATAAGTCTTACGGACTCCTAAATGACCAGCCAAAGGAGTTTCATGGGCTAAATTAAGAATTTCCTGTCGATATGACTTAGGAACAACAATTTGATAGCTCACTGACCACTTGTCACCAGCGGGTACATCAGGTGGTCTCCATTTCCTCATAAGGACCCCATTTTCCACAAAGTAACACACTGGAACTTGTGTGGCTTCAGTTTCACTAATAGCCCTCTGAAACAAACAAGATATCTCGGGATCTTGCTCCTGTTCAACGACAAGGAATTGTCGTTTGTCACCCTGAGTAGGACAAAGAGAATGAGTTGCCAAAAGAGGATCACTGTGATCAATACCATTTGATTGATCAATACCTGAGGAAAAAGTGACCTCATCAAAAGACTGACCAATACATGTGTCAGCTAAAGGAATAATATCCTGATCAACATCACTCTCAAGAGCTCTTTTTGCCATAGCTCTAGTAACTGCACAAGCAGGGTACAAATCAGGGATTTCAGTTTCGACAGGATCAACTTTCTGATCCAAACAAGGCTTGTCAGTTACAAGTGGATTAACCACAACCTTATCTCCAGCTAGGTCATTGCCTAGCAATAAATGAACACCCTCTATGGGTAAAGAAGTCACTGCCCCAACAGTCACAGGTCCAGAAACTAAGTCTGATGCCAAATTTACACAATGAAGAGGAATATTTACAAAGCCGCACTCTACTCCCTGAACAAGAACACTTTCACTTGAAGAAGACTCCTCAGACAAAGGCAAAGTACCTGATAATAAAATACTCTGAGAAGCTCCAGTGTCCCTTAATATTTTAATTGGGATAGGTTTGGCAGAATCACCAATAAGTGATATAGAACCTTCTGACATGAATGGTTCATAAGCCTCTAAAATAGAATCAGACTGGGGTTTGTTTGACCCAACAAATGTATTGCTTTCAATACAAGACCGTGACCTTGACCTCGTAGAAATAAGAGCATTAGGAAAAGCTCTGTCTTTTCTCTGTTGCTTATTTTTCAACTTGAAGCAATCAGAAATAACGTGCCCTTTCGTTTTACAATAAGTGCACGTAGGAAGAGATAAGGATTTCTGATCAGTCTTATCAGATGTTTGATTCCTAACAGCTGTGCTGTTGTGAAATTTGGAAGTACTCGAATGAGATTGAAATGGTTTTTTACCAGAAAACTGCTGAGAGGACGATTTATTACCAAATGAAATTTTGTGAGTCAAGGAATAATCATCAGCCATACGAGCAGCATTTTCCAAAGTTTCCACATTCTGCTCGTCAAGATAGGTTTTAACATCACTATGGATGCACCTCTTGAACTCTTCAATTAATACGAGCTGTCTGAGGTTATCATAAGCTTGATCAACTTTCTTGGCTGAGCACCACCTATCAAATAGTTGTTCTTTATCCCTTGCAAATTCGACATGAGTTTGTCCAGTTTCTTTTCTACAATTCCTAAACCTTTGTCGATATGCCTCTGGTACCAACTCATAAGCTTTCAAGATGTACTCCTTAGCCACATCATAATCAGTGCTTTGTTGTACTGACAGTGAAATGTAGACTTCACGAGCTTTGCCAATAAGTACACTTTGTAATAACAAAGTCCAATGCTCTCTGGGCCATTTCAAGTTTTCAGCTATTTTCTCGAAATGAAGAAAGTATTTATCTACTTCTTTTTCCTGAAAAGGGGGTACTAACCTAATATATCTAGTAACATCAAAACCTGGACTTGTGTTTAAAGGAGTGGAGTGTGCTCTGTTTGCCAGTTCTAATTCTCTTAACTTAAATTGCATTTCCCTTTCTTCTCTTTGCATCTGCATCTGCATTTGTATTTGCCTCTCTTCCTTCTGCATTTGTAGCTGCCTCTCTTCTTTCTCTCTCTCTCTCTGAATCTGAAGCTTTGCCAATTCTAAATCCATCTGGTTCTTTAACTCTAATTCCCTTAATTTCCTGTCAGAACCAGATACAGGCTTTCTCTTCAAACTTAAAGCACTATTTTCAAAAATTCCCTTTCCTACTAAATACTGAATTAAAATAATCTTTATCTCCTGTTTTGTCAATGATACTTTTGCCTCAGATAGACTGTATTTTCTGGCAAGCTCGTGCAACTCATTCTTTCTCATGCACTCTAACCCCTCCTGGGTAGGTTTTGAAATGAAATTCTGAACATTAGATGCCATTGTAAATGCTTGTTGGTTTCACACAAAAAAATTTCTCTGTTTAAAAATCTTTGCCAAAGACAAAAAAAAATTCTCCGAGACAAAATCAATATGAATTTCAAAGATAAATTTAATATCTCTAATATGCTTTAAAGAAATTCATATCCCAGACGACGAGCCCCCAATTTCTGTTACGACTCTATGGTCTAAGAAAAATGTAACAGAAAGAAAGTGAAACCAACAAATCGAGTAAAAAATCAACAAGCAATTTATTACTAGATAATTAAAATGAAAAATCAAAAAGTCACTTACAGTAATGTGTTTTGAAATCCTAATAATCCAATAAGAATGATTGTTCTAATCACAAGTCCTAAATATAGAATGTTTCGAATTCACGGCTGTGTCCTTGAATGTTATGATGTGCTAATGGTCTCCAAAGTCCTGATGTACTAGAAATCTTGATGTGCTGATGTCAAAATGAAGTATTCCAAAATCTCTGAATAAGTTCAGTTAAATTCCAAAATCATTAATTAAAAATCCAAAATCCAAAAGTTTATGAGCACTGTTATAATCCAATGAATATTTAAAATAATTCCTCTCTTAGAATATGGAATGAATTTTCACAACTGTAATAGCTCTTTACAAGACTGATGGTAATGTCAAAACTGAATAAATGTCCACCAAACATGGCATATATAAAGATTGGTCACATGACAGAATGTTCAGAACATGTGTCATCTTAATGGAATTTTACTTGTAAACAAAATTCAACCTTGACCTTCAAATTGAGAAAACATATTGATCAAAACAACCTAATTCAAGGACACTAGTTAAACATGTTTTTCCTGATAACATTAAGATTTAAGCAAATATCAAAGTGAAGAAACATTTATAATTTCCTAAAATGTTTATATTATATAAACATCATACATAACAGGAGAATGTCCCCTGAGCTTGCTCAAGGTGCAACACTGTATTGGGTTATTTATTTGTTCAAGAATCTTTTCTTTGTAAAGTTTTGTGAATTAACTATGTAGACAAATTCAAAAGTTTTGTGTGTAAAAGTTGCCAGTTCCATGGACCCAAGACCCTGTTTTGAAAATGGTAAAAAGATTGATCTGTCTACATGGATCCAGTTTGGAGGGTATATGCTTGCACTATGTCTGCCCCAAACCTGCAAAACTAACTTTATTATTTTGGGGCCCCCTCCCAATAAAATAAAGTTCTTTGATTGGAATTTTGGCGCCCCCCCCCCCCCCCCAACTCTCAAATTGTGGGGTTTGCTTGGGTGGTTGCTACGCCACTGCATGCATTGAATTGGCTACATTCAATTCTGATTGGTTGTTATAGTTTGATACCAATTTATTCCAGTCCTGGGTAAACAATAACCATTGATCAGATAATTAAATAACATGGGGAAGAAATTTATTCAGAATTCCTTAGTGGCCTGGTAGTTTCCAAAAAATGGCAGGTGCAAGACACTTCGTTGACAAGAACCTTCATTGAACACTTCAGAACTTTCTAAATCTAGCAGACAGAGAAATTATTGTATGTGTGACAATAAGCTAGATATTGAGTATGTGTGACAAGAAGCTAGATATTGAGTATGTGTGACAAGAAGCTACATATTTAGTATGTGTGACAAGAAGCTACATACTGAGTGTGTGACAAGAAGCAACATATTGAGTACATGTGACAAGAAGCTACATATTGAGTATGTGTGACAAGCTACATATTGAGTATGTGTGACAAGAAGCTACATATTGAGTGTGTGACAAGAAGCTACATATTGAGTATGTGTGACAAGAAGCTACATTATGAGTGTGTGACAAGAAGCTACATATTGAGTGTGACAAGAAGCTACATACTGAATGTGACAAGAAGCAACATATTGAGTGTGTGACAGGAAGCTACATATTGAGTGTGACAATAAGCTACATATTGAGTATGTGTGACAAGAAGCTACATATTGAGTAAGATGCTTGACGTTTTGGTGAATGACAATTTGATGTAAACTTATGTACACAGTGACAGTTGTTGAAGTGTCTTGAAGCAACCAAATTTGTGTATCTTGTGTTTTGTTTTTTTATATGAGATGGTTAATAGAATTGTTTATTTCTATAAGTCTCAAATGTTTTATGTCATTATTTGTTGTTTCAAATCTTTTTGTTAGCTTGAAATTCGGGATTGAAAAAAAATCTCATGTTTATCATCATTGTCAATGTCTTCGAGGTAAAGTGTTTTAAATGTATTTTTTTCAGACAGTAAGTCAGTTTGCCACTTTAAGTTGTCACCCATTATACAATTTTAATTTTCAACATAAAAAAGCATCTGTATTTACTGGTGATCACTAAATCAAATATGGGAGTTTGGAAGGGGAACTAAAAAAAAATATAAGATAGAAATGGATACAATCCTGTGTGTCCAGTTGTGGCAACAAACTAAAAACACTGAAATTCCAACTTGATTGGCAGAATATTGCCAGCTATGTTCCTCGTCATCAACATGTTTGACTTTTGTGTACAAATATCATAGTCAAGTATCTTAATGGCCAGGACTAGATTACATGAGAGCTAATTGTTTATTGAGTGTTACAAATGGCTGTCCCCTCAAGATAGCACATATTTTGAATGTTGTGATTGATCACAGGAATCAGATGTTCTATCTTTAAAATGCCCCTTGAACTAAAATTTACCGCCCCACCCCCCTTTTAATCCAAATCCCATGGCAGCCCAAGCTCCACTGCATTTTTGGCATATCTTTTAATTCTATGCCCATTTGATTCATGTGTCATGATGAAGAAGCATCTGACGAAAACCTACCACAAATTTCGAGTTAATGTCCCAGGGACTAGTAATTTTGAACCTAGACTGGTCCCCAGGGCTAGTGAACAATTTCAGCAGTTGTTGATCCTGTTGAGTGGATAATTGATGCTTTTTAAGTGTCTTGTCAGTATCAGAGTAGAAGTGATATATATATATATATATATATATATATATATATATATATATATATATATATATATATTCAGTCAAACCTATATACAGTGACCACCCATGGGAAAAGGCCAGAGTGGCCTTTGTAGACAGGTGACCTCTGAAGGCAGGTTCAACTCTCAAACTTGGTTCTATGACAAATGCATGTACTATGCACCGAATAGCATTAGTATTATTATTATTAGTAGTAGTATGCTATCAAGATATATGGATTTAGTTTAGATATTTAGCAATAAGAAAAATAACAAAATAATTTTTAAAAAGTTCCACACAGGATTACTGTATCCTCACTTTAATCCATCATGTACATGTACATTAAATCACCACTGACTCTTGAAAAAATCACTGATCTTTGTTTTGTGCATATCTCGGTCCATCCACATTTCAATTGCAATGTCTGAAACTTCCATCACTGATTTCAGCATGTTTGAATGTCCATAATGAATTGCAAACCCTTGCAGTTTCTGTATGGATTCCAGTACAACTGTGGACATGCACTAATTTATACAACTCTCTCTCACACACACACGCACGCAAACACTTTCATCTCATTATCAGTAGAAACTGTGTCTAAATAAAATTACTACTTGACAGCTTACCTGTGAATATCAAACACAGGACTGACTTTTTATTAGGCCAGCTGGTATATTTAGGCTTGAAAACAGGTGTTCACACTTAAAACAATTGATGGATTAAACAGTTGCTGAAACTCACCAAGATCAAAAGACAGTCACATTTTTGATGATTAGGGAATGAAATGAAGCTTCCTGTGGCTATTGTTAGTAGCATATAAACCATAAGGGATATCACAAGTGTAGTGTACATGCAGGTTGTAGCATCCTGGAACCATTTCCAGCATCGTTCATTAATCATCATTTGATGTGATTGTACATAATCTCTTACACTCCAGATTAACGTTGTTCTCAAAATCGGCTATAATATCTCGCTTACGCTTCTCTCAGTATGTCATTATTGACATAAACAAGTGCCCATGAGTTCCATCATAAGAGCCAGTCCAGTTGCAATACATAGTGTTTGCTAGCTCCTTTAGGTTTTTGGCTCAGGGTAAGTTTTTATTGGCTATATATTGTTCCCCCAAATCAAAATCCCATCAGATGTCCGAAATAGTATATCGGGGAAACTGTGTACTTTTGACTCCATCAGCATTCTAACAAATTTCAGTGCAAGTACAAAAGTCTACATCAGAAAACCAAAAGTGGTTGAGGAGATATTTGTATCATTTAATTATCACTATTGTTCTTAATCTTGTAGCACTTAGATACCAGAGTTAAATTTCAACCCATTTCAAATCTCCATGAATTGCTGACATTTTGAAAACAAGCAAGACTAGTCACATAGTCACATAAATGTTCAAAGCTGGCTATAGTCCATTTCAAAATTCCCATTAGTTTGCATCATTATGCACATTGTTAAGTTTTATAGTGTGTTTTTGTTGTGATTTGAATTGATAGTATAAATTCTGTTGAAAATATAACTTGTAAACTTGAGAAATAAGAAAAATGTTCAGATTAGTGGTCATCTTGATATTTGACTACAACAAGAACAACAAATTAGGAGAATAGAGTACAGGTCAGTGACGTGTACACGATCAGTCCATATGTTCAGAAAAATTTAGGAAGTCTTCGTAATCTACATGATACAATAGAAAGATTTTCTTAAAGTACATGTAATACATATATAAACTAGAGGCTTTGTAGAATGCATATTCCAGTTTTTCCCAGTTTTTTCTCCCCCATCTCCATTTTGTATCCCTATGGCTATGTCTCTGGCAGGCAAGGATAGGCCCAATGGCTAGTGTCAGTTGCATATATCTGAATTTGCCTTTTTTAAGCTCAGTATATGTTGGGTTAGGATCTAAATAGTTTCTAAGTTATGACCCACATGTCTTGTATATTGGTCCACAGGACAGCTCCCTGGGGTGTCATTTAAGAACCCATCTGATACATGTTGACACATGAGTCTGTGATTATATTTACAGTTCACAAATATGTAAGAATTACAACTAACAATTGTTGCATTTTTATGTAAAACCATCCTGATTAAGGGAGGGGGGCAGCATGTCAATGGACTATCCCCAATTGTATCCCAAAGTTTTAGGTCTCTGTCTTGAATGGCATAAGAGGAGTTATGCAACTTTATGAATGCACTTGCCTACACACGGGTGTGTAAGACAACATAATCCCCAGTTTTCAGATAGGGTTTAAAAAACTGAGATAAAAAAATATAACTTGATACTATATAATTTTTTTTATTTTTCAGGCACATTTGTTTTCCATGTATTGGCTACTGAGTGTTGTTTAGGACATCTAGAGGTGAAACATATCAAGATGGATATCTATTTGCTCACCATATATGCCACTCTAGAACAGGAGGAGGCAATCAAGGAACTCTTCCATAGAATGGATTGGGAGTTCAAAAAAAAAGTGGATGGTAATGTAGATAACATTTTGTGTCGATATTAATAGAATTGTTTTTTTATGGGAATATCTAAAGTCTAACCTGTTACTGTGACCAGTTGCATACAACATCTGGATGTGTGAAGGTTGAGTTTTTAAAAAATCCATTTACCATATATACTCACTATAATCCGATACAACTGCAAACTGCATAGACCCAGATCTGCCGGTGCATAATGTGCCGAACAAACAACATAGACTCTGATCTGCTGACGTATTGTGCAATGGCAGATCAGGGCTATGTTGTTTGCATTTGGACTTGGCTTATACGCGAGTATATATGGTATACATGATTCAGTGCAATATTTACCTCATTATAAGGACCACTTCTTCATAATGAGTGCTTCCAGCTTGTCCCTTATGTGGTCTCTGGTTAAAGAGTTTACTATAGAGTTTGCTATTGTATATAGTACAGTCAAACATTACTGGCTTGGATGGTTAGCTTAAACACCCAGAATTGTTTGAACTTGCATGAAAGTCTCAGCTGATTCCCTTTTACCATATATAATCGCGTAGAAGCCAGGTCCAAATGCAAACAACATAGACCCTGATCTGTCGGCGCATTATGCAACGGCAGATCAGGGTCTCTGTTGTTTGTTCTACTGATTAGTCCTTACAAACTTATAGACCCAGATCTGCTGGCGCATTATGCGAAAGCAGATCTGGGTTTATGCAGTTTGTATCGGCTTATACACGAATATATATGGTAATTTATGGAAAAAAATTGATGATGGTTTAAACAGCTCTACCTGAATTCCTGAACTGTACTCTTGACTACTTGTGTGATAAATTTGTGGCTAGATTATGCAGTGACCCATATTATGGAGTGTGAGATTCAAGGTAAGCAAGATAAAATGAGCTCAGTTTTGCAAATTAAATGAGCTGAGATCCAGGAAACTTGGTTGCTGTTAGATAGGTTACAGTCTGTATTCACTAGACTAATTTTAACATTCTCATAAATTCCAGACACTTGCAAACAAAATTATAAATGAATTTATCCCCACATTGTTCTCATTCGTGTCTAACACCAACAGCCCTGCTCCATGGAGAAGAATTACACAATTCTAAAACCATTTTTCACATCTGTAGATCACTCAGTCATATCCCAAGGTTTAAATTCCAGTGTCTGTTCTAGAACTGAAAATTATGGGGTGGAAATTCCCCCTTTATTTGAAAAAAGGAAATTTTCTATATAAAGGGGGATTTATTGAAGTAAACAGTGGTAGAGCTTGCAAATATGTATGTTTCTTGTTCATTCAGTTTCATTTTTGGCATGACTTTTGAGAAATTAGCATAAATGCCACAATAACACATCACAGAATAGACCTGAAATCCATCTTGAATGGTGTAGGAGGAGGTGCATGACATTACATACACAGAGGCACATTACTACAGTCATGCAGTACATATCACAAGAATTCTATCTTTTCTTTGAAAATTATGAGGGTAATAATACTATCAAATTTGAGTAAACTAGAAACCTTTCATCTGGTTCTTTATCCAAAGGAGATTTGTGATTATTGAACTGATATTAAAGAACCATGAATCTTGTCCCTACCCCATTGTAGCTTTGCTATGTTATGATATTGTCTTACACATGTTGTTTTCTGATGAAATTTTATCTGGGTTTGAATAAGAATAAATCATATGTGATACAACTGTTTTGTACATCTTTTAGCTACTGTAAGTTTCTGTTCTTTATCTTTGTATTCTTTTTATAATTGTACACTAATGTAATTCCCATTCTTACAGATGGAGAAATTAGGAGTAGAACAGCAGGGACAGATATTCATGCTGTTCCCTACAAATTCATATCGGTAAGTACATCGTTGAACATCTACAAATGTAAGGTAATTTGTGATTGGCAAAGAGTCAAAATTGCAGTGCTCAAGTCCATGAAAAAACTCAAAGCAACATAAATGCCTTTTTAACATTGTGACACTCTTCATGTAGTGCTACAATGTCTCAATAATGTTTTAGATGTGTTAGAAATGTGTTAGAATTTTGGACAATTGTTATATATTTGAGCATTGAAGACATAAATGTGGTTTAACTGTTGCATATGGAGGCGTTACTGTAAAATAAATATATTAGTTTGCAAAGTCACCATGAGCATTCTCAAGTATCCCAATGCAAGCTGAGGACTATTATCCCCTAATTATATAATCTGCTTAGTACAGATGATAGAGACCAAACCTGATGTACAGTTTTACTCTACTTACAAATGTCACAGAGCACTATCCTTTCATGAAAATTACATCTTATGAAATCCCTGATTAAAAATATTTCACCATTGGACTTGAGCCAAAGTGTAAACAGATGGATTTCTTTTTCAATTTAATAACTTTTCTTTTTTATTGGACAGAGAGAGCTCATTGTGTTGCATGAAACTTTAATATTATCATATAAAGGAGACTAATATCACCCTGATGTTGGCATAAACAATGTCACCATCATGTGTATATACATGCTATAAGATTTAGATCCCTTGTCGTATTGGGAGCTCAGCACTGAGGAAGAGAATTCTCTTGTCCAATATGGTCACACTGAATACATCACATATGGTAGCACTAAAGAGTTTCATATGATTGGCCATGGTGTAAATGTTTGTAAAGGTATGATTTACAGTATCTCCATCATTATTACAATCATGAATGTATACCCATCTATGATAGGTCTTGTGCAACATAAGTTTTGTGTGGAACAAAATTTGGGTTTGAGATCAAGTTCAAGGTTACAGTTGTTATGAGTGGCTGTCTAACTTGGATTACCTCTGCATGGGCACCTGCTTGGCAATTCTCCAAATAAATGTTTGCAGAAAAACAGTCCTTTCTATTGATTTTTGTTTTTCATTTTTGCGTCTTGCTTGGTAAGCCATTACTACTGTTGTTTCCATGATCTCATTTGGTATTGATCTGTAATGGGGTTTAAAATGTAGTTTTACAGATTTTCACAAACTGCTGGAGAGTGGGTAGGTGTGAAAATAAATGGGTGAATTAACCAGAGGAAATGTTTGTCATGCAAATATTTTATTTATGCGTTTCTTTGCCCTCTTACAAGCATAAAAATATATACATGTTGATTGCATTGTAATGTATGGCAGTGGTAGATTTTTATTTGACATGATGCTTGCAGACACATGACTCTTGCCTGATACTATTTATTGCTACCTGTAAGATCAGTTTTTGAGACCGATTTCACCCACAGAGTTAGGTGGTAACAAGAAACCAGACATGCATGGTGGTAAAAAAAAGTGTATGTGTGCTTATTAAAGCATGTGCAAGTATTACATCAAATGTGGTGTTGGAATTTAACCTGCATAGCACTGGGGTTTTTTTTGGGTAAGAGTCCTATGAAATCTAAGAAGATGAAAATACATAGAATGATTATTCCTAATTACAGAACAATATTCCAGTTGGCAATGTTTACATAAAAAGGACAAATATTGCACAACTTCCCTGTTGTGAGTGCAACCCATTGATGGAAAATCCCTGCTCCTTTGAGTCAAGCTGTTATAACCGGCTGATGTGGTATGAGTGTCACCCAGCGACTTGTCCATCAGGAAAGAAATGTCAAAACCAGAACTTCCAAACCAAGGAATATCCACCACAGGAGCCATTTCAAACAGTTAACAGAGGGTTGGGTCTTAGAACTGTTGTGGATATCAAAAGGGTAAAGCTTGTCAAAATGTTGATATTGATTCTTACTGTTTAAGTATAATTTTAATTATCTGTACCCTTTAGCAGAAGATAATGTGATACCCTCCATCCATCTGCCCATCTGTCTGAGTGGAAATTCCCAAAACTCTGTAGTTATTCCCCACCCGATGGAGTTGGCTGAGGGACATAGAAATGAGTTCTGTCAGTCCACCCGTCACACTTTCTGGACTATAATTAAAAATTATTCTAGATATCTATAAAAACCTGGTACACATGTTAGACTAGTGGTCCAGATATGCCTTTTCCAGTTCACAATTCTTTAGTTTCAATATTTTATTGTTTTTGTCTGTTTTTCTGTCCAACCATCCATTATACATGCTTTCACAGAGATGCCAGAAATTCCAGATTTTGCAGAATTATTATGAATATTTTGTAAAAATTATGCATTTAAAAGTAAATTGACAGAATTCAGAAAAATCGAAATACTGTTTGGTTTAACATTTTGAACAGGCATTTTGTATGTGGACACGAGTATGGAGAAAAGTACTTTATCCCCATAACGATTAGAGCTGCATATCACCAGCCATTTTGTATCACAGTACATATCAAAGTAATTGCTTTGATACGATATGTATAACAATGGTATCACATACATAAAATAAACTGAAAAAATATACCAGTGAGTCCATGTTTGCAAAACAAATATCGCTCATATCATTGTAGGATATGCTAGATTCCCAGAACAAAGAAAAACCAATTGTGGTCAGCCTTCTTAATAGTTGCTAAACATTGATTAGATACACTAAAATAATTGCACATTTATTATCGTATTCTGCTGAATAGATGTACCCAGTGCATTTCATTAAATGAGGAGGGTGCGTCTATTTAAGACCCCACACAGCTAACATATCTTGTTCTCTCTAAGTGCGCCTTTAGGTACATATACTTTACAGTTATCAGTTGTTGATATTGTCTACTCAAGATAAAAATAAAATGTTACTCAAGGTCTGGAAACTAAACAAAATTTGCTGATGTCATTTACTTGCCAAAATATACATGTGTATTGAGTAGAATTGCAAAGGTCAAGTTGGTATGGCACCTTCAAGGTCATGATTTTTTTTGTGTTGAATTTGTTTATCCAAGGATATCTCGTGTAAAGTTGGAAAGTTAAAGGCTGTGGATTGTGCTTTCTTGATAGAATTCCTTTATTGGATATATATGTAAGTCAAAGGTAGGCATATGCTTATATTTAAATTGGGTAGAGAGCATTTATTTAAACAGAATATGATATGCACTTTGAAGGAATATAGATTATTAATCACTCCATAGTATGGAGTAAGTGTGCTAATACAAAAATATTTATGTGATTTAAATATTAACGAAACTAATGTATTTTAACAAATTCTTGAAAGTATTGATAACTGCTATCTCATGATAGATTTAGCATTCTTTGAATTTACAAAGAACATGTATAAATTAGGTTGATATAGTGCATAGAAGGAAACAGTTTGTAATCTTGTTTAAACATTTATAGATTTTTACTTGTGGTTATTTTTTTATTGGATTTTTATTGTTTCATTTTGTTGAAATCCCTTTGCAGATTCTAAAGAAAGTGTTTGAGAAAATTCTGTGCCTTTGACCTGGTTAACATTTAAGAAATGTCAATGTTGGTATGTAAGTCTCTATCATAAAACTGATTACTTACCTTGTTTGCAGTAAATTTCAAACTCAAACAGCACTCTTAATGAAAATGTACCTGTACTGCTGACATTTAAAAACAGGCTAAGACTGATCACATAATCATGTCCAACTGTATATAGTCTTCATTGCTATAATAATGAGTACTGTTTTACAAACTGCTACAAACTGACAATGTGTACTTCCACCAAAACTATTTCTATTAAAAAATATATCTTAATAACAAATGAAAATGTTAAAAACAGCCTCTTGTATAATGTTACAAATCAGGTGAAAGTGTATAACATACTATATCCAGTTTTACATGATCACATTGAAATTAGATCAGATGCACACAGTTCTCCTGAACACCTTCAAAGAGGTTTTGACAAGAGTGAACAATGAAAATCCAGTAAAGAAATGACTCCAAGCAAAAATCCCTAAAGGGATTATTTTGTTATAAAGGGCCTTATTCAAAGAGGTTTTCTCTAGGATTCCTGATAAGCATGCAGATTGGTTGGCATCTCTGTATTTCCAGCTGACAACTCCAAAACTGTTCAGGATATCTCTGTGAAAGTTAGTACACATATTAGAATAGCAGTGCAGATATCTCTGTGAAAGTTTGTACACATATTAGAATGGTAGTGCCGATATCTCTGTGAAAGTTAGTACACATATTAGAATAGCAGTGCAGATATCTCTGTGAAAGTTAGTACACATATTAGAATGGTAGTACCGATATCTCTGTGAAAGTTAGTACACATATTAGAATGGTAGTGCCGATATCTCTATGAAAGTTAGTACACATATTAGAATGGTAGTGCCGATATCTCTGTGAAAGTTAGTACACATATTAGAATGGTAGTGCCGATGTGCTTTTTGCTATTCTTCACTTTCAATATTTTTAAGAGGAGTTGCAGTTGTGCAGTAGTTGGCATGCTGGACTTGTGACCAAAAGAGTGCAGATTTGAATCCTACCATTGGATCAGCTTAGTAGTCTACCCTTTTGTGGCCTTTGGTAAAGCACTTGACTCAAATTGCCTCAGCACTAAATAACTTACTTGTGTTGCTGTGCTGTAAAGCACCAAACCAAACTAATATTTGTAATGCTTTTGTCCTATTTTCTGGCCATCCTTCCATCCATCTATTATCCACACTTTGGGTTTCCATTGCAAAACTCCAAAACAGTTTAAGATATCTCTATGAAATTTGATACACATATTAGACTAGAGGTGTAACTGTGTCTTTTGCTATTTACAGTTCTTCAGTTTCAGTATTTTTTTGTATTCATCAGCTCATCCATCCATCCATCTTTCACACTTTTGTTTCTTCTTCACATATGTTTCCCGATCATAATACATTAGAGCAGATATATACTGTGGGTCCTAGGCCACTCAATCACTTTAAATTGGTTTCAGAGTTTTTCCAAAAAAACTACCACTAACATGTTACTCTCCACCATTTTCAAAGTTCACTAATAATTCAGTAATCTCTTAAATTCACTTTTATATAATACAACAACCTTATATAAATGTTGTAAACATATGAAATAACTATTATCTTATGATATAGGTGATATTAGTAGTCTAAAATAATCAAAAAAGATTTTATTAGTTTCACATTTAGTAATATATTTTGTTTGTAGCTCTACTGGTCATAGACCCAGAATAGCTTTTGGCATGGCCTGCTGTCTGTCATCCGACATTTTTCATATAAAAAATAAAACTATAAATTTTGCAAGACGTAATTAACAATTATAACTACTTATTATTCCTCTTTAGGTATGACCCCAGTTGAAGCAAGAAAAGAGGAAATCAGATCAAAAGTGGAGAAAAGAACAATTCTGTGATTTTTAACTTTTATGAATTTGTTTTTCAAAAACATCTTACCCTAATATGCTTCCAAGGATGCCTAGGTTTGTGTCACCTAGGTCTTTTTCTTTTTTTGGGTGAGGTGAGGATGTGTGCATGTTGTTGTTTTTTTTTTCATTTGAATCCCAATCCTGCTTGCATCATGTATATTACATCATAGCACAAGGTAGAGAAGTGAGCTTTACAAATCACCAAATACTTCGTAGCTGACCAGAGCTTTTCTTGGTTACTTTCCTGAACTGTTCCCACTTCCTAAATCTTGAGAAATAAGTGTAGAGTGTACCTGATACTTGTGCCCTTGCTGTAATCTGCTATGACATCACTTTCCCGTGCAGGAGAACTAATCATGTAAATGAAATGGTCGACACCTTGCACTACCGAGTCTGTGTTCAGCTCACTATATCACAGGTCATTAGGGTCACAGAAACTGCTTAAAGCCATTTATAAAGAAGTGCCTTTTTAAAAAGCATGTACACAAAATAGAGAATATCTCAAAAACAACTCAACAAATATTTGGGGGAGAGTGATCATCATTTTTGCTATCTCAGAAACATCTGTCATGCAGCTATAACAAAATTTTTGCCTCAGTTCTATCATTAAATAAAAATGTGATGCATAAATGCATATGTAAATAATTTGATGAAATCAAGTGCTAATAGAAATCTGCATGCAGATACATATAACGACTACATAAGACACATTTAGTCACATAAATTTATCAGCAAAAGAGATTACTCCTATATTTTGTTTACACACACAATGAACCTTGCCTCTTTTGTTTGCTTTAACTGATTAACTATATTAAAAAAATTATTCCATCAGCAAAGATTAACAATGTTTAGTGGTAATTACTGTTTCATCAACATGCTTGGCAGATGACCAGGGTGGTGGGTGAACATGGGAATTAAAGAACAAAACAATTGGGACATGACAATTTATTAGCAAAAAGTGACATTGGCAGGAGATCAAAGGGAGTGAGCACTGTAGTTACAAATGATGTGTACAGTGAATGGACTGGTTTGAGTGAAACACGAGTACCCTTTCGGAGACACAATTAGAGGTCAAAAGGTCATGTAATCCATCTAGTTGACTATCAATCCCAAAGTGCATGTAAATTAATGGGACCATTGCAGCTTTAGAGAATCTGTACATTCTAGTATTTGTTATTATTTCATTTTGTTCACCATCTAGGGACAGTTTGTGAATGAATATGTTGGAGAGATTATCGACAATGAACTCTGTCGGGAGAGAATAACTCAAGCTCAACAGAACAAGTGTACAAACTTCTACCTGCTGGCACTGGATAAATACAGGTATAAATTCATGACCATTGTAGTTTTAGAAGGCCTTACCAAAGGTCCAGATAATAAATATGAAATTTACACAAAAAAATCAGACCCTTTAGAGAAAAACAAAATGAAAACTTTCAGCATGTTAGTTTAATGCCCAAAGGATTCTTAAATTATTTAAAGTACAAATTCTGATATCAGTTTTATTAGCAAATGGTCTTAGAGCTGTTACAGTAAAACATAATTTGGACCCAGGGAAGTCACTTCAGTATGGAGTAGTCATCCATAGATGCAATTTAGAATATCATTTTCATTTGAATTCTGAGTAATTAGTGTTCTCTGGCATATATTGTTTTTAAAAAAAATGCGTTCCATGGATGCCATTTCATATTTAAATAGAACAGCCCTAATGAAAAGACAACTAATCACAACATTTTTATTTCTCGGTTGAAAACAATGAGTTTGAAATATAAGAAACATTTATAGAGACATGTATCATATAGCAGGAATTTCTTTTGCAGTGGCAAAATATTAGTGGTATAGCAGTCTCAGAGTAAAATTATGATAAATGCTGTCAAAATTTACCACTTTAAATATCGTAATATCCGCAATCGCTACAATATAACTAGCACAACTTATATTTAAAGAAAAAAAATTATGTAAATTTACATCTGCAAAAAATACATGCTACACCTTTTTTTATGTCCCTGAGATGAGGAAGACGACTAGCATTTGGTTTTTATGTTTGTGTGTAGGTATGTCTGTGGACAGTTTTGGTTATAAAAAAATTCCAGCACTTGTATCTCAATAATCCCATAACTGATTCACATTCATACTTGCCTTCTCTCAGTACCATTCTTTTCCCTGTGGATTCAGGAATTATAATTGCTGAAAGTTTTTGACTAAAATTATTTTATAACTTATCTTTCCATAACCCCTTTACTAATTCACTTCGTGTTTAGAATATAACATCATCACATACATCCCTTATGTGAATACCACTCCTGCCCCTGTGTTCTGTGCCTGTATGGGGTCATGGAGTGGAGACTTGTACTGGGGACACATTGTGGTTTAAGTTTTTTGTTTCGTCAGTTGTCTTTCTATAACCCCTTTACCAATTACATACCTGCTAACCATTATGCTAAATCCTAATCATTATGAAATTCTTCGCTGATTTATATCTTACACTTGCCTGCATATGGATTGTGCTTATTTGGTACATTTATATAAAAAAAACAATAAAAAGTTGGGTTTGTATTATCTCTTTAATCTCTCACATCATATAAATTTGAGAATATTTCAGAAAAGAAGGCTTCTACATAAAAACAGCATAAGAGTACACTTGTCCATAGTAGAGCTATATGTACTTTTCTAACACTATCATTATGTTTTATTTATAACAGCTGTATATGACAAATCTCCAAGAAAACAGACTGATTTCTTCAATTTGAAACTTGAATTACAGATTCATTATATTAATGAAACAAGTTGGTTAGTGAACCAGTCTGTACTGTAACATATATTGGTGCAAGATGCTAAGTGAAGCAGACATTATCAATGTGACTCCTGGGTGTTAATTGACTGAAAAATGTTAGAGGAGAAGGATCAGTTTAAACTTTCAAATATGTTGGATCAGATAAATCAGTAGTGCTTTACACATTTTAAACAAATGTGTGAGTGATATAATACAGCATTCATGTTGAGCATATTATGTTTGTTGCAGGATTTGTGGATCTGACTTTAGGATCTCTCAGTGGAAAGTTAAACATGTAGATAAAGACTAGCTAAAGTGTGTGTTGTAGTTATAAATTGTCAATGTTGTGTGTTTGTATTCTGGTACTAATCAACATGGATTATTTGGTTATTTGTGACAAGAACTTTAACCAGCTGCAGATCCAGTTTAGTAGCAAAACTAAATCTACATTTTTCATATACAGTCAAATCTCTCCTAACGGTCACCTTTACATAGCTGTCATCTGGTCACAAGTCATTCTAGTAACCCCCCCCCTTAAATTTCCCATATAAATGACATGCATGTAATGGTCATATGCTTTCTGCAGACAGCAGCCAGGTGTTTCCTAATCAAACAGTGGTTTCTTGCTACCTACAGTGGTCACACGAGCATATCTACAGTGACCACTCAGTCTATGCGAACTAAACTGCATCATGAGGACAACTTTGTTTGGATAAAGGAATATGTCGTGAATTGATGTGAAAACATTTCTTATCTCGCTTGTACTTAACATACTCTAGTCACTTTGTCAGTGTAACTCAAAGGTGTCAGTATGTCAAATTCAAAAGTGAAACAGTTTTTATCATTAGGGTAGAGGGTCGAACAATTCATTTGCTGGATGGTGTATAAAATAGTCGGGTTATTGCTGCAAAAATGAAGTCGCCTTTTGTGCCAGTATGACAGGTATAGTTTGATATCTTCATCTATTTGCTTGTGAATTAAAACTATCTCTGATGAAAAAGTTCATCTTTGAGAAGAGATACTAGTTACATCCCTTTGCATTAGGGTCAGGGGTCATTCAGTATTTAAAGCTTGTCTGTAAAGACAGGCACAAGTTTGGTTCATGGATTACAAAGAATAGCCATATACGGCTTCGTTTGATTCACTAATCATCACAGGCCGCTCACATAATCAAACTGTCTTTCAATCTTGGTGAGTGGAGCAACTGGCTAATCTAGATATTGTTTTCAAAGCGTGAACAGCTGTTTCCAAGACTAATTTATACAAGTTGACCGACCAAAGAGTCAGTCCTCTGTTTTACAGTCATACACAAGCTGTCAATCAGTAGTGAAATTAGTGTTTTGTCATGGTGCACAAAACAAACTAAGATCAGTGATTATTTTAATTAGGTGATGATTTGATTTATAGGATGGATTAAAATGAGCAGGATACAATAATCTTGTGTGGAACATAAATTTGGGAGAGAACAAACATGTATGTGTATTTTATGATTTTGTTGAATAGTGCACATAAAACTTGATTACATAATAAAAAAAATAATAATAATAATGATAATGATATTTGGTGCATGGTATTTGTTCAAAAACCAATTTTGAAAGGTGAACCTGTGTACAGAGGTCACCTGTGTACAAAGGCCAGTTTTGCTTTTTCCCTATGGGTAGCCGCTATTGATAGGTTTGACTGTAGTTTTTTGTAATTATGACATGTAATGTATGGATTACACTTTTTATGCTCAGATAACACTTGCTACTTAGATTATGCTTATACCTCTAGGGTTGGCAGGTTTGCAATTAACTTCATGTTTGGAATATAACATAACACACTCTCATTCTGTCATTACCACTCCTACCCCTGGGTTCTGCCCATGGGTGGGGTCATAGGGTCAAGACTTGTGTTCAAGTTTCATCACTTCCCAGTTCACTTCATGATTGGAATATAATATCACACACACTCCTCTCAAGACCACTACTATTCCTGGGTTCTGCCCATGGGTGGGGTAATAAGGTCAAGAATTATATTGGGAACTCATTTTGGTTACAGTTTTTCTAGCACTTGTAGTTCAGTAATCCCCTTACCTGATTCATTTCATATTTGGAATATAATTATCACATACTCCCCTTTTCTCAGTACCACTCTGCTCCTGGGTTCTTTCTTGGGGTGGGGCCATGGGTCAATAATTAGATTGTGGACACATTTTGGTTAAAGTTGTTTCCGTCACTTTTATTTCCATAACTCCAGACCTGATTCTCTTCATATTTAGAATATAATATCACATACTCCCCTTCTTTCAGTACTATTTGTGTTTCCTGGGTTTTGCCCCTGACTGTAGCCATAGGTTCAGGAATTATAATGGGGACATATTGTGGTTAAAATTTTTGGTTCATGTATTTTTTTTACCTCTTCTGGAAGTAAAAGGTCCTTCATCGGTTGTGTGTATTATTTACAACTTCTAAAAAAAAAATGCTTAGCAGAATTTGACCAAATGTGAATGAAAAGCATCCTGATATGAAGGTCTTTCAAATTTGTTCAAATGATGACAATCCAACATCCACTATGGCTGCTGTTGCTAAAAACAGAAAAACCGGTAAACAATCTCTTCTCAAAAACTCTCAAAAGAATTAGACCAAATTTTACAGAAAGCATTCTGGCATGAAGACCTTTTAAATTTATACAAATGATGCCAATCCACCATCAAAATGGACATGGTTACTAACACAGAAAAACCTTTGAATGACTTCTCCAAAATTGTTCTATAGAATTTGATAATTCTTTATAGAAAGCATCCTGTACATGCCAGTATGATTATTAAAGCCAGGGAAGTAACATGTGATGAGTACTATTGAGAATCACAGGTTTGGGGTTACACGGTATTCTCCCTCTTGAAGACCTTTTTTTTTTTTTTAAACAAATAATTTTAGAATACAGGATTCATACATTTCAATAAAACAAATTATGTAAATTAGCAAAATAATACATCATTGGGATTAAATTGAGTGATCTGTAATTTTAACTGAGGAAAAAATATAAAATAGAAATATAAAAAGTAACACTCAAAGTAGATAAAAAATAAATTATTAATAAGATAACATTGGAAAAGAATGTAGTGTGTACAATCTTGTCAATGAATTTGCTGTATTTTGTGTTTTAGGCTGAATCCAACCAAAGCAAAATGTTGCTGTGCATCTCCGAATCGCACAAATAACTTTTAGGCAAAATACCTTAAAGCAGGCTCCGCCCAACCAAATCAGGTATTGTTTGTGGATTTCTGATGCACACCAATAAGCTCATTGCCTGACAAAAACTAACCAAATCCTCCAGGCACTTTAAAATGGTATTCCATCTATTTAGCTGAGCTTGTTACCATTCTGGAGGCCATATTTCCGGTGTGATTTTGATTAAACTATGAATATGCTTTGATCATTAAGATCATGGATGAGTTCTATAATAAGCAAGATCCATACATACTTATGAGTTGATCTTGCATCTGATTGGCTGAGCTTGCTACCATTCTGGAGGCCTTATTTCTGATGCAGTTGTGATTGAATTTTGGAATATATGCTTATATCATTAAGATCTTGGACAGGTTTGATAATGGACAAGATTCATGCATACTAATGATGTTATCTTGAATCTGATTGGTGGAGATTTTTATCACTCTGTTGGCCAGATTTCTGATCTGATATTGATCAGACTTGGAATATGTGCTTATATCATAAAGATCTCAAATGAGTTTGATAATGAATGATACCGATGCATACTAATGAGGTGATCTTGCATTTGATTGGCTGATATTGTTAACTATCTGTAGACCATATATCTGATCTGAATTTTATCAAACTTGAAAAATATGCCTATATTATCAAGATCTTGGACAAGCTCAGTAGTGAGTAGGATGCACTTATATTAATTTTGGTGATCTTGCATCTCATTGGTTGAACTTCTTGCTACTCTGGAAACGATATTTTTGATAAGATTTTGATCAGTTTTGAAATATGGGCTTGTATAATCAAGCTCATCGATGGGTTCAATAATAAGGGAGGCCCATGCATATAAATGATGTTATCTTGATAGACTGAACTTGTTACCACAGTGAAAGCTATATTTGTGATCCAGTTTTGATCAAACTTGAAATATTCGCTTATATCATCAAGCTCATGGACAGTTTCAGTAACAAGCAAGGTCCACAGATGTTAATGTGGTGATATTGCATGTGATTGGCAGAGTTTATTACCACTTTGGAAACCATAATTCTGATCCAATGTTGATCAAACTTGGAATATCAGCTTTTGTTTTTTTCAAAATCTGATCTTGGTTGAGTTTGATAATGATCAAGATCCATGCATTATTAATGAGGTGATCTTGCAACTGTTTGGCTGAGCTTGTGAGTGTTATGGAATCCACATTTTTAATCCAATTTTGAACAAACATGGAATATATGCTGTGGCATCAAAATCTTGCTCAGTTTTGCTATCAAGCAGGATCCACAAATTTTTATGTAATTATCTTAGTTGGCTGAGCTTATAACCTCTCTGAAAGCCATATTTGTGATCCAATTTTGATCAAACTTTAAATATTTTCTTATATCATCAGGATCTTGGACAGTTTCAGTAATGAGTGAGATCCATGCATATTGATGAGGTGATCTTGCATCTGATGGCTGAGGTTGTTAATGCTCTAGAGACAGTATTTCTGTTCCAGTTTTGACTGACTTTTTTAAAAAGGCTAAATCATTAAGATTTTGGATGACTAACATTATGAACAAGATCCATGCATATTAATAAGGTAAATAAGTCAAATTCATGCGTATTAGTGATGTGATCTTGCACCTGATTGGCTGAGCTTGTCAGCAATCTAGCAACTATATTTCTGATCAGATTTTGATCAAACTTGTTAAAGTGTCTTATATTATTAAGATGTTAGAAGACTTTGATTATGAGCAAGATCTATGCATATTAATGAGTTAGTCTTGTATCTGATTGGCTGAGCTTGTTACCACTATGGAGACTAGATTCCAGCAAGATTTTGCTCCACCTTAAGTTTATATTATCATTGTTGTAGACAGGTTCTATAATAATTTACATCTGCACATATTAATGAGAAACCTTCCATCTGATTGGCTGAGCTTGTTAGCTCTCTAGATCTTTCAAAGTCTAAAACTGTATGTATGCACTTCTGCCAATTACATAGAATTCATGATGACCCCAAACTCCATCTTGACACTTCTCTTATCCCTTTTGTGGAGGAGACCAAATTTTTAGGATTAATTTTTGCTGTAAACCAAGTCAAGGCAAACACAGATTGGGAAGCAGACCACAAGGTCTTGCTCTGACTATGCAGGACTTGAGTAAGATCTCAACTTGACTATGGCTCAGTTGTTTATGTTTAGCTGCCAACAAATACACTCTTGGTGTAATCATTACACTATTTTTCAATGAATTATGTCCTACACTTGCCTGCATATGGATTACGCTTTTTTGTTACATGAAAAAATTAAATAAAATAAAGCAATAAAAAGTTGTGTTTATTGTTTTTAGCTCTACTGGTCATAGACCAGAAGATCTTATGGGATGGTCTGTTCTCCGTTGTCCATCTGTCCGTTAGCACAAGTTTGTTATCGCTACTCCTCCTAAACTACTTGGAGGATTGCCATGAAACTTTACACATATATTCATCCCATGGTTTAGTTGGTCCTGAATGAAAATGGTGGCAATCTGACATCCAATATGGCCACCACAGCAGCCATCTTTAAAATCTTGTTATCGCTACACCTCTTGAATGGATGGTCATATCAACATGGTGTTTTCACTAAAAAGACCATTATGATGTCTAATTGGTCCTAAATGAAAATGGTGCAGAGTTGACATCCAATATGGCCACCATGGCAACCATCTTGAAAATCTTGTTATCGCTACTCCTCCAGAATGAATGGTCATATCAACATGGGGTTTTCAGTAAAAGACCTCTTATAATGTCAACTTGGTTCTAAATGAAAATGGTGCCAGTCTAACATCCAATATGCCCGACATGGCAGCCATCTTGAAAATCTTGTTATCGCTACTCCTGTTGAATGGATGGTCATATCAACATGGGATTTTCACTAAAAGACCTCTTATAATGTCTACTTGGTCCTAAATGAAAATGGTGCCGAGCTGACATCCAATATGGCCACTATGGCAACCATCTTGAAAATCTTGTTATTGCTACTCCTCCTGAATGGATGGTCATATCAACATGTGGCTTTCACTAAAAGACCTCTTATGATGTCTAGTTGGTTCTAATGATCTGACATCCAATATGGCCACTATGGCAGCCATTTTGAAAATCTTGTTATCGCTACTACTCCTGATTGGATGGTCATATCAACATGGGGTTTTCACTGAAAGACTTCTTATGATGTCTTGTTGGTCACAAATGAAAATGGTGCCAATCCGAAATCCAATATGGCTACCACAGCAGGCATATTGAAAATCTTATGACTACTCCTGAACAGAAAGATTTATTGACGTGGGGTTTTCACCAAAAGACTTCTTATTATGTCTAGTTGGTCCTAAATGAAAATGGGGCAGACCTGACATCCAATATGGCCACCATGGCAGCCATCTTGAGAATTTTTTATTGCTACTCCATGGAATGGATGGGCATATCAGCATTGGGTTTTCACTAAAAGACTTATGACGTCTCTGGTCCTAAATGAAAATGGTGCCTCTCGGACTTCCAATATGGATGCCATGGCAGCCATATTTAAAATCTTGTTATCACTACTCATGAATGGATGGGCATATCATCATCGGGTTTTCACTAAAAGACTCCTTATCATGTCTGTTTGGTCCTAAATGAAAATGGTGCTGATCTGTCATCCGTCATCCGATGTCACTATTTAGGCACTATGTGCCTGCCTGTGCATGTGAAGGTGTACAGAAGAGGGGTCTTGCTTGGCTAGCACTACATGTAATTGGATTTCATTATCTTGATTAGTGGCATTGTCTTCTACAAATTTGATCAAGTGTATCTGGGTCTACCAGGGCTTGGGGGCAGGTTGTGTTAAGTAATCAGGCCCGGTGTAGCTTGTGACTACTTGAGCAAGTGAGTTTGTAATTAATTATGGCTTTGCTTGGCAGGCACTGATAGGAGTGGAGGATATGGGCCAAGCTGAGAATGGCTGTGGTGAAACAGTGTTGGTGTTAGATCTATTGTTTATGTCTTAACACAGTTCAAGAAGTCCATTATAAGTCCAAGCCAAGCAGCCACTGCCCTGAAATAAAATTGTATTTGTTGATGGGAATACAGTACATGTAACTTTATTTTCATGTGAAGTAGTGATTTTGGACACATACCCATGTTGCTATGAGTATTTGTAGAGTTGGAAATGAGTCCTAAGTTCATTCGTCTGTTTCAATGATGAGTTGTTTCTGACATGGAAAGGTATACGGTCTTGATTTTCTTTGATGTGGATAAAATCTGGGATTACCTTTCTGTATGAATTTACTTCCACATCATGAATATCCTCTTAGGTGAATCCAGAGAACTAAAATAGACTGGATCTATTGAAAATTTTCTACAGTATTGACATTGTTAGATTTACCACCATTTTTTGTATGCAGAACTCGGATAATTATTTTCAAAAAATAATAAAAAATTTAACAGCATCAATCACAATGAGGATTTACCAAAAGCATTTCAGTACTTAGATGAACAAAATCCATGATGAATAAATCCTGGATGAAGGAGTAATCATACGATATTAACTGATTTTGACAAAGTATCGCCGACCACCCTAACTTCGTGCCCATCCTTGATTCGTGCATCATGTTTCTCACGACCTCACATGCTTGTTTTGAGAACCTGATGTCATCAGCTGGGTCAGTAGTGTTCGTTGACAGTGAGAGTAAGTGCTGATTAAGAAATATTCGACCAGATGAGATTTAAATAAGTACTATAATTCAAATCAAAGAGAACACAGTGAAAATGTCCAATTTAGCTGATGCCATATTTGCCACAAGTTTGTGGCCCTGGAGTGACTGTTTGCTGTTCAAGCCAGAGCCGCTGTTCACATGTTGGTTTTCTTTACCTTTTTATTAGCGGGAAACCCACGACAGAGATTTTTCAAATGGCAAAGGCAATGTAAAATTTGGTTACTATAACATGCATTTCTTATATCATGTTAGAAAATATAAATCCAATGGAACACTTTACAGTATCAAATTTTTCATTGAAATATTTTAATAAAAATACCATATCTTTAAATATGATAATTTTATCGGCCAGCTTGAAGAAAACGAAATTAAAAATGCATCATTTTTTTTTCTTTCATATTTTTATCATCATTATTTATAAGTGTTTTATTGCAGTCAATATGTGTTTGAAAGAAATGAAATATATAAAAGATGCAAATATTATTAATACAGGGACATCATAAATGATCGATTTCTACACCTTAGTCTAATTGTCACAATCCAATCTTATGTTACGTGGCCTTTATTTCAGAGGCACGAACCATGGACATACATCCAGAAATAGACAAATTTTACCACACTCGAAAAATGGTAGATTGCAAAGAATTCGGAGAGTTTATAAACATTTTTCAACGATGAATAAATTAAGTAGATATAGTTTAACACTTTCTGTGGCGATTTTAATAGTTTCTCGCAATATTATAATACAAGCGTTAAAATTCATGTTGAGGGCACGAACCATGGCAGGTTGAGGATACTTCTAAGCAATTGTTTACCTGGTCACCATCTTGCAGCATGAATGAATTGATGCAAAACCATGTGTTTTCTTCATTCAAAATGGTAGACATGGTTAAAAGGAAAAAATGGTCTTATCTAGATTTCCTGGAAATTCTTGTCACCCAGTAGAGTGTCTGTCCCTTCTAGGGATTCTTGTTATTATCATGTCCTTAATCCTTCACATCATATAACTTTGAGAATAATCTAGAAAAGAAGGCTTCTGCATAAAAATAGTATAAGAGTATGCTTGTCTAATCTTAGGCCTACATGTACTTTCTTAACACTATCACTATGCTCTATTTATAGCAGTTGTATATAACAAATTTCCAAGAAAACAGCCAGCTTTCTTTAATTTGAAAATTAATCTTGCAGATTCATTATATTAATGAACAGAATTGGTTAGCAGACCAGTCTGTATTTTAAACAAATCGCGCAAGATGTTAAGTGCAATAGGCTTTATCAATATGACTTGTGGATTAATGACTCAAAAATGTTAGAGCAGAGGGATCTTTTCAAACTTTAAAATATGTCGGATCAGAAAAAGAGCAAATGAATAGTGCTTTACAGACTTAAAAAAAAGATGAGATGTAATAGAGCACTCAGGTTGAGCACATCATCATGTTTGTTGCAGATTTTGTGGAATTGACTTTATGATCACTCGGCGAAAGTTAGACATGTACACTAGTTAAAGTGAGTGTTCTGTATATATAATTTATCAGTATGTTTTGTGTTTGTATTCTGGTACTAATCCACGTAGAATTTGCCCATTTGTGACAAGAACTTTAACCAGCTGCAGATCCAGGTTAGTAGAAAAAATAAATGTACATTTTTCATTAAGTTTATTGTAATTATGATATGTAATATATAGGTTACACTTTTTGCCACTTTGATTACGCTTATACCTCCCTAGGGATTGTCAGGTATGTGCATGGATCAACTTGTAAATCTTTGGCAGATGCTTGATCCAATACACAATCAGGGACTTCAACTTTGTCTGGGAGCATTTAGAACCTCCCTTTTAGAAAGCCTGTATGTTGAGGCAAATGAACCATCACTTTACCTCGGGCGAACGAAACTGACTTTTCAATCTACTACCAAACTTTTTTAATCCATCTAATCCCACATGTGATAATGTCTTAATGCCCAAATACCAAACCTTGTACACAGAAACAAAATTTAATTCCACCTTTTGACATACAAATTCATCCTTACCTAGAAGCAGCAAAAATTAATGTTGCAAATATTGCAAAATTCTATATTTCCAAATCACCAACATGGTTATGAAAAACATCAAAATAATATTTGACCTTTACAAATTCAAAAAGTACTCAACAAATCCTCTCCTTTTTCAGAGTAAATATAGCCACAAATCAGAGCCTCTTATTGTGGCTATATGTCTATATATTCATACAGTTCAAAAGATGGAGGCGAGGCTGGAGCTGCCATTGAAACCCCCCGTGGCACCATCTCGAACTAGTTACTGGTTAAAGCCTTCATTTTTACTGCTGAAATTACAGTCATACTAAAATCTTTGAACTACATTCAAACTTTCCAAAAACCCAAATTTTGTCATCTTTTCAGTTTCCCTTTCCACACTGAAAGCCTTTCAAAACCTGAAATGTGAAAATCCATTAACATCCGAAATCTTACAAAAGCATGATTTGCTCATAAAGTGTGAGAGAAAAAAATATTCTGTACTGTTTGCTGCTTGGTTACATTGGTATTAAGGATAATGAAGTGGCAGATAAAGCAGCCAAAGCTGCCATGCTGTCAGCTGTTTCCAAATGGAAGATTTCATATACTGACTTTAAATATTATATAATCAGCTTGTTCTTCATACTTGGCAAAATATGTGGAATGAAAACTCCACAAACAAGCTTCAAAACATCAAGCCCACCATTGGAGATTGGCATGCCTAAAAGAGAACATGTCACAGAGATGAGGTGGTATGGCGCAACCACGTATAAGACATGCACACCAGACTCGTACATACCTCCTGAAGGGTGAACTTCGAACAGAGTGCATACCTTGCCAGTGTCCACTGACAGTGAACACATTCTTGTCAAGTGTATTGACTTCCACCCTGAGACAGAAATATTTTGAAGTCAACTCAAAAAAGAAACTTTATAATGATGTACCACCCAAGAAAATCTTCGACTTTTTGAGGGAATGCAGTTTATATAAAAGAAATTTACCATTTGTTTTAAGGATTTTACATGTTTTACTTCGATCTTTTAGTTTAAATACCTTTTACAGAATTTTAACATTACACCTTTTTACTTTTATCGTGTATTACTTAATGTTTATGGTGTTTGTTTGGAGGGTTTTATCTTTCTATGTGTATTTTGCAATTCTTTATATATAGAATTTCAGACCTTTAGTTTAATTGGCACCAGATAGCCAGTATTGTACTGACATGCCATAAAGCCTTACAACTAATACTACTACAAACTCACACACTATATATATATATATATATATATATATATATATATATATATATATATATATATATATATACATACACACACACATACATATACATATACATACATGATTTCTCATCAAATTTCTATAAAACTTGGTAAATGGATTTATATCATCAAGATCTTGGTTGACTTCTATTATGTGCAAGAAACTGTTCATATTAATTATGCCTTTAGAAAGAATTTTTATCAGGATTTTGTAAGATGTGTAAAATCAACATGATATAAAATTTGGGAGATAGGTTACATAGGTTGTTTTCTTATAATACATGTACTATATAAACCTGTCTAAAGAATGGTCAATTGTTTTTGCAGGGGTGGACAAATCTCTAATATGTGTGGTAGTCCAATGGGCTATCAAAAGGGAAACTATTGTGGCCAAAAAGAAATTTTGGTGGCCCACATTTTCAGTGGATAAAAATTTCCATCTAACGTGCCATTAAAAACATGCAGATGGATAAAGGTGATAATAGAAAAATAAATAGACAAAAACTCCAAGTACAAAAAAATCGTTTATGTAATTATTGTTTTTTTTTTCTTCAGATATCTGTAATTTAAACTTAAAAATCAAGTGAAACTTTTCTTGCCCAGGCAGTTTGTACCCCCCTTCCAATTTTAACTTGAAAAGCCTGAATGATATAAAAAAAATGCACAAAATTTGGTCATTTCATTCATTAATTTATAATTTCAAACCCAGTTGTTGCCAGGGGGTCCCTAACATTGTCATCTTCATGTTTCAAACCAAGCGCAAGTTTCTATGCAAACACTGCATCCATATTGACATGGCTGAGCCTATTTTGATGAATTTGTATAGTAAATTTACAATTCTTCAAATTACTTGCTGTACATGTTTTCAAATTTGAGGGCATATTTTTTCCATTTCTATTTTTAATTTTTTTTTGGAAATATTAGAACTAGAAATTAAAAATACTGGATGCAGATGATGCAGTATTTATTTTCTATGTATGTGTAGTCCAAAGACTCCATCCCTTCACTGAAAATGGACTTTTCCCGGTACTGGAAAATGACAGCGAGCATGCTTGTTTACATTGGAGAGATACGTTTGGACTGAAATGCGAAGGAGATGACATTATTAGGGACCATCTGCCAATAATAAGGTTAGAAATTTAAAAATATTGAATATAATCAGAAGGGGAGTACAAATCACGGGGGTGGGAGGGTGTGCCTAATAAATAAAAAAAAACATCAGATGCGACCAGTAGTCCCATGGGCTTCAGAACCTTACAGTTAAGTAATCCAAAAACAAAATTTAGTAGTCGCAGGCATGTGTACTACTGATTTGTCCACCCCTGAATTTTGTAAACCAGGTGAGCAACATATGGCCCAATTGGACCTCTTGTTTTCCTAGAAGTGAATTCCATTTCTTAAGTTTAGATACTCATTGCAGGGTAATAGATGCCAGGTTTAAAGGAAACCTCTCCCGTTTCATAAACCACAGCTGTGACCCGAATCTTGTGACTCAGAAATGGCATGTAAATGGAGATGTTCGTATTGGATTGTATGCACTGAAGGATATTCAGGCAGGTAGGCACACCAATGTATCAAAGGTGTATTTAACTTGGTGGAAAGATTTTTTTTAAAACAGCCAAGATAATGATTAAGCCAAATGGAAGGATTTGAGGAAACAGTAAAATGACTTTTGACTAACATGACATTTATCAAATGTTTACTTGTATCTTATGAATAAAAAGTCTTACTTTTTGTGGAATGAGCAGGAATTTAAATGATGACATGACACTTGTGAGCAGATTGATTCTTGTTTTGTTTTCTTATACACTAGACCTGTCTTGGAAGTCCACACCTTCTGTCCAACAATCATGGTCTCTCAAGGCAGGTGGTCTCAGAACAAGTCATAACACTATATAACCAATAAATCTGTGCATTGAAAATCTGGTTTCAAGACAGTTGGTGTAATAGCAGTGGCCTTTCAACACAGGTTTTACTGTAATCAGTTACTGTAACATCATTTATTTTCGTCGGTCTCAATTTTTGTGGTTTTGAAAAAAAGACATTTTCAGGGGTTCTTAAATTTGTGATTTTGCCTGTTAGAGTTTGCATATTTGTAGGTATTTAATTTCATGGATTAACATCAACAAATACCCAAAATAAAGAATGCAAAAGAACAAAACTATGAGGACAACAAACGATGGTCACTTCAATGGTTAAAACAGTACTACCACCTGTATCAGCACAAGTCAAACACCTGTCAAGATAAATCACTTACACTCGGCATCAAAGGGAGCCGACGCAGCCAAGAACACTAAGCTCTTAATTGGTTATTAAAGTACATCTGTATGATCTCTTCCTTAAAACACTGTCCATAAAGTTGCACCATCAATTACTTCCTGACGACCATGGCGTTAACTCAGTGACTTAAGAGTTGTAAAAATCAAGTTAGATCCCCGTCGGTTTGGATGTCATCATACCAAATGTGAACCAAACACATGACCAGCTGCCCCTTGCTCAGTGCAGTTAGCAAGCAGTGTCAACATTTGATGTTTTCAGAGCCCATCAAAGTGCAAAGATGCCATTTAAATTAAAAAACAATGGAATCACTCCTTTGTTTGAACCTGCCTCATGTATGAACCAAATTCAACCACTAGACTTTACTTAAAACATCAGCAATAAAGCCAATTGATGCTGAATGGATAATTGTGGCTCATATGAAAGATTGGACCTAATTATCTATGGCTTTGAGAATACTGGACTTGTTTAATCCAACAATTTCAGGATTATTATTATGCGACAAACATTTGTGTGTACCAGCCAACTTTATTGACATGATGTTGATCAATGGTTTTGTCCAAAAATCAGTGAAGTCCTAGCTTCAATACTCTGCGGTAATTAGTGTATATACACAGTGTTTCATTAGTTATTTTGCCGCTAGCAATAGTTCTGGTATTTTACAACCATGTTGTTCATTTGGATTAAGCATGCATGGATAAAATGAGACATGCTTTCATGAGGATTTAAAATTTTAAAAACTTTATAATATCATTTCTTATTCTTTCTTTCATTTTCAGTAATAACAGTGTTTGAATACCTTATGCTTTTCTCATTTCTCTCTATCCATACTTATCTCACAACATATTGATTTAAGGCAGTGAGTGGAAATTACGGCTACTGGATACATGTGCATTGAAACCATATGAATTGCATTATAATTCTTTTTTAATATTTGTAACCAGATTACAGAAATAATGTTGATTTATCAAATAGCTTTGTTGATATCTATGAATAAAACACAGTAAATAACAGGGGGGGGGGGGCTTCTTTATCACTTGTGGTTAATTTTTTGTTGGGTATTTAAATTCGTGGTTCAGATCAACAGTGAAATCCACAAAAATTGGTACCCCATGAAAATTAGTGATACTACAGTACGTGATGTTTATGGTTTGCTCATGCAGAAACTTAAGTCTGCTCTTGTATTTTTAAAATCTAATCTTGAAACAAAAAGAAAATAATGGTACATTGATTAGAAAGGCAATGAAATATTGCATCTACCTAGAACAGTTCATAACATTAGGATACCAAATAGCTGTATGAACTTGATGTGTTGATACACTTTCAGTCTATGTGATGTAGAATGTTTCCTTCTGTAATAAGGGGAGCTGTGGTAGCACAGTTGGTTGAATGTTGTGGCTTTGATACCAGTCCAGGCCAGCCTGGGTCAGCTGCTGTCCTTGGGAAATGCATTTAGTTCCCATTTCCATAACATGATATAGACAATAATGTGTTAAACATGCCATTAAAACCAACGTAAACAAATCCTAGTGTAATACTGTGGTGTTTACTTTGATAGTTCTCACCTTGAGTGCACTCTACTGAATCATAAATGTGCATAAACAAAAGATTAGTAACATGTTTGGCAGTCTTGATAATTTATTTCTTCTTCAGATATGCTGCCTAATAGAGCTGGGTACCGCGAACAATTTTGTACCACAGTATTTCTGAACAAACCGCGATATGTACCATGGTATACCACAATTAAATTAGGGACCAGCAATTTATTGTTCTGGGGCTGGGGCCTGACACTTTTTTAATTTACATGTATATCCAAATTGATTATCTTGAGATAAAATAAAATAAATCAGTTCAAAAGAAAATTGCAGCCCCCCGCCCCGAATACTAAATGGTCAGTATCTTATTGCAGATGAATTTGATATGTGTATGTTAATTGTTGTATAAGTTCTAATCTAAAAACTGTAACTAAAGTGGAATGTTTAAGCTTACACTATAGCCGACACCCTGTGAAAGACATTGTGCTCACATTAGAGGGCTTGTTGATAAAAATAGGAAGTGTTGACACTGAAGCCTGCAATTCACTAGCTACACTATTGATATAATAGCCAGGGAAACTTTGAGTGGGATGAGAACACCTGGAGAAGATATTTATCAGAGAGGGCCAGTAAACATAAAACACACTTACCTAACAAACGAGAAAATATTTAGTGGACTTGAGAAATTACGGAAAATTCAAACAGAAAACAAGTTCTCTCCTGAAAATCTTAAGATGATTCGCAGTCTTACAAAGGAACACATCTACTTAACACATTAACATACACTAGTAAATATCCAAAAAAAATTACATGTTTTTTTTTTGGGGGGGGGGGTAATCCGAAATTTTTCCAAAAGGATTTATTTGGCCCAAATATCTTTCACAACATATCATTTGACCACCACATTGGCATAAGTGACATATGGCAAACATGTGATTAAAGGATCATAAATATAATTATGTTTATAATATTCAAAATTAATTTTTGACAAATACCACTTTTGTAACAAAAATATTCATAATTTTTTTAATTATTTTTCATGAATAATGAAAACATGCTATTAATATCATTAAATTCGTAACAAGATTACTTGGGAATTTCTGTACATTCCTTACTGACAGAAACTACCAAAGTACCGGTACAGTGAAAAAGTACCATGGTACGTACCACCGAAAAAAACCACAGTAAACTACCTAATCATAATACGTTAGGAGTAGTACAGCCACTACATTGTAAATCCAGCCCTCCCAAAGCTAAAAGAAAAACGTTTACCACACCATGGTGGCCATCTTGAAATTCTTATCTCTACTCCTCCTGGATGGATTGTCATATTGACAGGAGGTTTTCACCAAAAGACTAATTATCATGTCTCATTAATCTTAAAAGAATATAGTGTTGATCTGACATCCAAAAGGACCACCATGGCAGCCATCTTGAAAATCTGGTTATTGCAACACCTCATATATGGATGGTCATATTGAGATGGGGTTTTCATCAAATGACTTCTTATGATATCTGGTTGGTCCTAATGGTCCCAGTCTTGCATCCAATGTGAATGCCATGATGGCCATCTTGAAAATCTTGTTATTGCTACTTCTCCTGAATTGATGGCCATATTGAAATGAGATTTTCACCCAAAGACTTCTTATGAAGTCTAGTTGGTCAGAATTGAAAATGGTGCTGATCTTACATCCAATATGGCCACCAGATGGTTTCAACGCTCAGCAGTTAAAAAGAAGTATCAGTCTTATCTTGGATTTCTGGAAATTCTTTTGAGCCAGTAGAGCATCAGTCCCTTCAAGGGACTCTTGTCTTTATTCATACCATCCACTTCATAATAAGTTCAGTGTGACACTTGACTGATTTATTGCCATTGGTGCTGTCACTATTTAACGGTGTAAACACTGTGAAGGATCAAGAGTGGTGAGTGTATGTGGTTCAGTGGCTGAAGACATTCATTTTGCCTGTATAATTGTATAGGGTGGAATTCAGGTCATTCATGTGAACTCAGGCATGTGATCAATGATACGGACACGATTATTCTTGTCTATATTCTCAACTGTCATGAGCTTCTCACATAGTCAGCCCTGCCATTACCCATGTTGCTGTAAATGGAACAGATCTTCTTGACACTACCAACTGTGCCAGTACTGAGATGGTACAGTGGCCCATCTGGATCTCTAGTAAATAAATCAGCAACAGATCCCAGTACTGGCTAGTGGAACTTTCCCATGATGGGCAGTAGTAGATTTCTGCACCAGACACCAACCAGCTGTAGTCCACACCAGCTCCAGCACAGGCAATACCTATGCTTTTGGCTTCTGGGACTGGCTTGAAGAAACATATTTTGCTTGGCACTCAGTCAGTACTGGCATGATATGGAAACCCATTCAAACCATTCCCAGTACCAGACATAAGCACCAGAAGTCAGCCAGATCCAGACCACATCTGCAGCTACGGCACATCCACAACCTGTGGGACTGGGTATGGTTTTCTATTTTCCTGGTAAACACAGTCTATGGTGCCACAACCATAGCATGCCATCATCTCACAGACTGTGGGGCCAATATCGACATTGTGCAGCAGTCCACCTGGAACATTCCTGGATATTCCATCATCTCATACATATCCTAGTACTGGTTGTGGTGATAATTCCATTAATAGCCAGTACTGGACTTGGGCACCAGAAATCAGATCATGTCTCCAGCTCTGGCACAGTCTTGACGAGCACCATCTGTTGATGGGTCTGTGTACTGTGATTTGTCATTCCTGTATACTCAGTCCCAGTCCCATAACACATACAATATCTGGCATTCAGTCACACCATGTCTAGCTCCAGCTCTCTCACAGACATCCAGCATAAACTGCACCATATTTATTGAACCTTTGTCCCTCAGTACCAGAATGAAGCTTGGTTGGATCTAGCAAAGATGCACAACAAGACAATGTGAATGAGACGTTTATTTATGATGCAAGTTAATGAATATGTAATCTCTGACACCCTAGCTCACAGCCTTACTTCAGCCTTACACAAACTAATTACACTTAAAGACTGAAAGATTTAATTTACACATGCACACAAATACTATGATACTAATGATGTACAGAATTCTATGAAGTGTTATAAAAGACCCTACCCACACTTACACTGGTATATACATCAATTCTCTAAATTTCAATGAAATAGTATTGTCCATAAATACATGAATATACTTGAAAGAATGCTGGTATAAAACATCAGCAGATCTCAGTAAATATACAAGAAGTTTTTCAACAGATATGACAGATGCACATGACGCTCATTATCAGATCAATGTATAGTTCAACATACAGTAGTTTTCCAAAAAATATTTATTGAAGAAAGGGATACAATAATTTTGAGCCTAAATTTATGAAATGATAGGTATATAAAAAAAAAATTTCTTCTAAACACAAAACATAATCACGGTTTTGGGACATGTATTGTTACCCTAGGGAAATTAATCAGAACACATATAATCTATATATATGGTAAATTGTCAAACAACTGAATATACAGTCACAATGGTGTAAAGGTAAGACAATTCACTATTTAGTCGCAGCTAAAAGTAAAAGCAGCAGTTCCAGCCATCCCACAACCTTATGTTTTTTAATAAACTTTCCTGTTTTTTTATGCTTGTTTTTAATACATATAAATAAATGCATACAGATAAGTTTCTATTTAATTTCCCTTCAGTGATTCATGCTTATTCCTTTTACACTACATATTTCTAATGAATAACTCAAACTGTTATCAATCCAGAATTATGAATTAGGAGCTTAAAAATAACTCAAAAATTATTTTGTTTAAAATTCTGCGATTTCATCTAAATATCCTTGCTCAATGCCACTGACTTGCCTAATACCGATAGATCAGACAACAGTAATGTTTGTGCAAAAAACACAATTTATATGACTCCAACAATCTTTTATAAACATGTTTACTTTGTAGAACTGGCCAATCTCATGATGAGCGGATGGCATGTGTCTCATGTAAATTGTATTGAAAAGAATCGATATTATTTTTGGTATTTTTCATAAGGTCTCCACTCAACTACAAAAAATATATGGCTTCACAAACCTTAATGGACACAGGCATTTGTTGCATGAGACTTGTGCGCTTAAATGTTAGGTTATAATGCCTTATCTGCTGTAGCTGTTAACGAGTGGATCGATTTGTCCTGTATGCCTCACTATAGATTGTTGGAGAGCTATATAGGGATTTGGGGTATTAAGCACATATATATTTGTCTGCTACTCATTATCTAGCTAATTTCATATTAATTATGCCACTATCTCATGAAGTTGAGCAGTGCATATTTTTTTTACTCGTGTCCATTCATGTGTGTGTTTGAGAGAGAGAGAGAAGCTCTATGAATGACCCTGGCTAGAAAAAATTGGCACCAATGACCCTTTTGCAGCATCTTTTGCAGCATATCTTTAGCACTTTGCCAGTGTTCAGTTGCTGCACTTTGAATGACTTGTACATTTTTCTGCTTTTATTTTTCAACAAAATGTGTAGATGTTCGCATGCAAACTGAAACCTAGCCAATAACGAGCGAAATGGTCAACCATAGTTACTCCATTACTTCAAATCAAATTATAAATGAATAGACTGATTGCCAGCCTCAACTCTGGTACAAATTATCTTTATCACCGAGTAAACTGCTCCTTTTATAAAAAAAAAGTCCAGATCCTTTGTGGGTGTGTGCCCATGGGTGGCTGAGCGCGTATAAATTCTTCTTAGGAATTGATTCCCTATTATTGCACAAGAAAAGCATTATTGAAATTTTTCAGAGCTGAAAGTTCATTATTTTCCCTGTTTCATATGTAATTAAACATTATACAAGTGTTGTACTTGTATTCAAGGCATGGTTCTGTGTTCACACACATAGACATGGACAAATGTTACCATGTCAATTTGAAATTCAGCACCATTTGACCAAGTTTTTCTTTTAAAGTACAAGGTGTTCGCAACATAGACTACTTTCTACAAATCGATAAGTCACTAGGGTACATATCTGAATATTCATAATGGATAAACTTTAATCTCCTAGTCATTTAATGTAAAATTCAATACAATTAATATAAAGTTAAGAAAATCGTGGAAATAAATGTATAAATACATCAATAATTTCTCCAAAACAAAACCTAGCACCGTTTAATGGTTATGTTGATCATTGAATATAGAGGAGGAATGATGGTGAGTGCTCACTGGAACGAATACATTTGTATTAATCTGTCTACTGTTTTAGTTCTGTTTTGCTTAACTTCATTCTGGAGAACCATCTGATATAACAAAAAACAAACTGGTGCCTGTCCATGCATCTTCTTGACAATGGATATATTAAAATTGTTATCCTCGGTTTGTGCTGTAACTGTGCTATACATAATGCACAAGTGTCTCACGTGCCATATACATTACAGCTAATGTACTCTCTCTCTCTTTTTTTTTCTCTCTCTCTCTCTTATAAAACTTTTATAAAAGTATGCAAATTTGTGATCACTGATCAATATAAGGAATAATTATATCGAAATGGTTATAAAATAGAGTATAATATAAGCTTCCCCCACCGATACATACACAAAATGGCTTTGGTCACTGATGTTTTGAACATTTGGTTTTCATTCTTAATTATGCACTGTAGCAACATCTAGTTATTACTAATGTACAAAAGGTCTGCATGGCTTTTGTGTGATTATTCATGATTAGGAAATACATAAATTGTTATTTTGTGGTGATTCTGGCAGGATTTTGACATGCAAGTCAGTGCTAAACATAAACATAAGCAAAACGATTTAAATGAAAATGAAAATAGGTGTCAGAGGTAATCAACCATACTTAATATAAATATAAATATCATGTAAAAAATGTTGCACAAAAAAATACAGATTTATACATAATATCGTTGACTATTACGCATATTGTGTGCAAATGCATAATATTAGATGTATCATTTTTGGCAGTCATCATGATTGCAGCTTATTATTCATAATGTCTGTAATCCATAAAAATATGTGCCATAATGGATGAGAAAACCATAGGCTTTTTAATGGTCACTTTTCTTTATTAAAAGCAGCCCTGGATAAGAATTAAATACATATATAAGGAAGAGGGAGGGATCTCTTTTATCTGTATGAGCTTTATCTAAATCTGATTGGGGGCCAAAATCGACCCTTATTGAACCTTGTCCTTTAGACTCAATTCCGGAACATTCAGTGTATTAAATAATTTTATCACATATAGAAGATAGCAAGAAAAAAAGTTTACACTTTCACATACATCCACAGCTGAAGATTGCTTCTGTAAAGTGGAGAGCTACCTGACAAGGCTCCTATGCATTCTAACAATAACAGAAGAATTGCACTATGTGTACTAGGACATGTTCAAACCCACAGCCATGGAACACGCTGGTAAGCAGGGCCTCACTGCTGGCACTTTGCTTGTGTTGCAGTAAGTGAACACAATTTGCTGTATTGCAATTGCCAATACTAAAACAGTTCACAATGGGTAACGCTATACGCGGGAAATGAAACCTGATCTAAAGTTATGTTCATATACAATACAGAAGTATTTTGTGCACACAATTCCATGATGCCCACACTATCCCATGGATTGCGAAACAGCACTAGACAAATCCATCACCAATCCAGGCTCTGTTGCGACTCAATACTGGCTATGGCGACAATCAAGTACTATACACCTGGTACCCACCTCAATCCTTTTGGCGATACTCAAGTGAACACATGGCAATCACCGTGTCCCAACACAGACAGACTCCCAGCATTCACCATCCCTGACACCCTGTTTCGCCAGTTCAGTTGTCGACTGCTGGACATCACGATCTTCATTGATGCAAGCATGTCTGGCTGAGGTGTCTACCTTCAGCTCTTCTTTCCATGTTAGTGGAATTTGACCCCATCAGGAGTACTTAAAGCATTTCAGCCCCTTGGAGACAAGGCCATAGCTAATGCCTTTCAATTACAGCAGATGTTATTTGGAAAGGGCACTCATTCTTCCCATCATCATGACTGTTGTCTCTTCAGAAGGCAAGAGATAATCCAGATCCCAAACCTCAGCCTTTCTTTATGTGATTTTCTCTGGTGGCATCCTCATCAACAAATCCACATTCAATTCTGCTACATCCCAGTCTTACTCAAGTTCATTGTGGACAAACTGTCCTGACGGAATTGGCAGATCCACACTGAATGGTTCTTTATCCCTTGCAGTGTTTGCACAATCTTGAAAAGTGCTTGAATTTTGGTAGTTACCTTGAAAAGTACTTGAATTTGAGATCAACTCCAAAAAGTACTGGAAAAGTGCTTAAAAATGATTAGTTGTCACTGAAAAGTTTTTACATTTTGAAACAAATGCTTTTATTGAAAAACATTAATTTACTGAAATAAATACCAAGAAAGGAAATAAAAGATCCATTAAAGAAGTTAGAAAACCAATTGTCCTGGAATTTTAATTCAAAGTTGGATTGCTTACATATTCAGTAAGACTTCAGTTGGGTCGCTTATGTGCTTATTAGTACTCGGCCTTGTTTGGGATTGTAACCGCCTCGTGATGTAAATGAATAGATGCTGTGTTAACTGAGTCATTAAGGCTGATAAAAAAAAGTTGGTTAAGTACTCTGCAATGGGAAACTTATTTATAGTGCTAAAGTAACTTCGGCTAGATCAACGAATAAAAGTCCTTTGAAGTTTCGTGGTAAGAGTGAAATGTATAAAAAGAACAAAATATTGACAATAGAAATGAATTTAGAATATTTATTTTGCTTAACACGATAAGGTCAAGGAGTTACAAACTCTGGGGAATAAGACCGCTAACTTCCAGACTGATTTAGATGAGATGACTGCACCTCTACCCACATGCCCCCAAAACCCTTCACCTAGGCCTAGTTAACAACAGATATTTTTGAGTTCTTGTTTAAGAATGATTTACTTTATTCTGAAATTTAATGGACTCTTCATAGCAAAATCAAAACATTGATCCTAAGTTTATACACAATTCATTATAGTGCTTAAAAATTAACAGTGCTTGAATTTTGAGATGAAATATTTGTATGAACCATACCTTGGTCATGGGTAGAATCTTTACCTGCTAGGGTTTCCCTTTGCAGTCCTTCTTGTGATGAGGTGGAGTGCCAAGCTTCCAACCCTTGTCTCATCAGACACAGATTCTACAACCTGGGTAGTCAATGCCCTTGTTGTGAATTGGAATGGTCTTGCTAAACACACCTTTCTCCTACTCCTTAGATTCCCAAGTCTTGCAGAAGTGAGGTAATCTGAAAGCTGACTAATCCTGATGACTCACATCAAGCAGGAAACATGGATGAGATATCTCCTCAGTCTAGCAATGGAGATTCCCAGGAGAGCCCTGCTTTGTCCATGGCTGCTGAATCAACCTTGATTGCAGGTTTCTATCCAAAACCAGTGATGTTGAACCTGCACACCTGACTTGCATCAATGAAGATACAGGTCCTGTCAGTCAAACTGAACTATTTGCAGTTCTGCCATGATTGTTCGATTTCTCATGACAACCCTGCTTTCATTACCAAGAACAGGATCCTGCTTATGTGGAACAGCCCTTTGTCTTGACGTCGCCACCCTCTTTTGACCCTTAATTCCAGGGCTGTCTTCAGGGCTCCGAAGTGGTATTTTAAGCAAACTGAGCCAATAAGAAGAGGTAGATTTTATTGTTCTTACCACTCAAAGAATGAAGGGTTGATATTTCCACTTGGCCTCTTTCATCCTGGATATGATGGGTCATCTGCTCAGCCTACGGGAAACTAACTTAAATCCAGCTGAATTTCTTATGCATGTCAAGTCATGAGGTTAAGGCAGTTGCCACTAGCATAGTATTCGAACACAGCTGCTTCCGGTCATTATCAAAGCTGTGGAATGGAGGTCTGTGCCTCTAAGCCCTTCATCCTAAAGGGTTCCTTGAAACTGTTATACCAGCAACACAACAGGCTACCATCCAAGGTTGTTCAGTAGCTTTGTATGATGTGGGTTACTCTACTTTGTTGGATTTGTGAGAGTGACATTTTGTCTCTAAACTGCATCCATGCATAAACCATGTACTAAACACTAGTTCATATCTAACATGAAACTTGAAGCTGTTTTATGTACATTGAGAGACCAGAGACAGGGCCAACTCTAGGCTAAGGGATGTGACACCCTCCTCCTCCTCTTACCAACTCTCCTATGCATTATGATCAAGTAATATATTTGAAGAAGAAACCAATTTTTAGAGCAAAATGTTTCTTCTATAATACTTGATCATAATACAACACATCTTCCCATGCCTTCCCCGCAGTTATATCCCTGGAAGAGCACCCCAGTAGTAACTGATGATTGACAGGATTTGGGGAGACTGCTCTATTCTGATATTTACCCTGACAAGCAGATGACCTTTTAGTACTTCTGTTGCTAAAACACTTATGTTGCTAGAACAAACCGAAAGACATAGTGAACATCTTTTTAAGTTCATGAGATAGTGGATAAGCCCTTAATATATTATGATCAGGTAAGTGTTGTCAAAGAAATCTTAAGTCTTAAATTTATATTTTCTAGACAAGACTTATCTTAGGTGTTTACCATAGATTAATAGGCTCAATATTTGGTTTATATGCCATGCAGAAGACAAATAATATATCCCCTCAACATGAATTTCCTTGTCTTGGTGCCAACTTCTACATTGTTTATTTTCCTCATTCTTTTTTTTTTAATTCAATGAAAATAGAAGATATTGTTTTTCTATTTATATTACATAACATCATCGACTTACAAACACAAAAGTCACGTTTATGACCTCGTTGAAATGCTTTGTACCATATTATTGTACACCCCTCATGTGACTCTGTGTAAATGCATTGTGTAAGATGATCCAGTATATTTCCCTCTTATTGGATGTTGTCAAGGTTCGGTTTGGTTTTGTGGGGTTTAACACCATTTTTTAACACATGATAAGCTATACATGGCGGCCAGTATATTTGGTATAGGAAGACCACAGGAAGAACCACTGACCCATGGGAAGCTACTGGCAAGCTTTCTCACATACACACGTTGGTCGAGCCGAGACTCGAACTCATGCAGACAGAGGTTAGATGTGTGATTGACCTGTAAAGGTGAGTGCCTTTGACCACTCAGCTGCCCGGGGCCCCTGGACATTGTCAAGCACTTATTGGGTGCTGTTAAGCACATGTAGGACCCAATAAGTTTGTTGCTATGTAACATGACATCAAACCAGGTCTTTCATGATGCACCAGTAGGTAAAATCACATCACATCATAACATGTATTTATGTGCAGTTCAGTCACAGATATAATTAAAGCCAGACATCTTTTCATTAATATTTGCTTCCATTTTGTTTTGGGCAAAACAATTTATAATGTAACAATTATGGGTAAAATTGTAGATATAAAATGAAATAAATTACATTCTCAGTATGGTATTGTTTGAGTTACATGGGGCTTGCAAGCTGGCCCCATTGTTGTAGGTCTCGCTGACATTATCCAGCAGTACAAACAGTTTAGTTTTTAAAGTGACATTTAAGTTAGGAAATAAATATAACAAACATAAAGAGGACATCATAACATAAATAACAGTGAAAATTTCATCAAAATTGTTTTAAAAATTTCATGGCTGATAACTAGGGTCAATCTCATTAATATTTATGAGTTTTGATGAAGTTATAGAAGAGATAAAAAATCTAAAAAAAGATTGGTAATCTCTTATAATACAAATTAATGATAATTTTGTTGCATTTTTTAAGTAGATGGTGTGGAAGATTCAAATAGTTATTTGGATAATTGTAGCAGCACTGAAAATTTAAATATAAAAATGGTTTAAAAAATATTTAAATTTCTTCAAATATCAGCATTTTACCACATTGACCATATTCATTTGTCACTAGACGTGTTTGAAATGTTGTGCTAAGAATATACTGAAAATGAAATTTGTTTCCCATTCATTTTTCCCAAAACCTCATATTTAAAACTAAATGAAACTTCTGTTATCTATTATTGTTAGGTATTTAAATAATATTATATAAAAGAAAAAGAAAGAGTATAAAGTACTGTTAAAGATAATTGAAATTCTTTTTCATTAGTATTCCTCATCTATGATGTAATCAAAATCAAGAAAAGGTAATAAGTTTGTGATGAGTTATCCCCCCTGAAAAATCTTCAAATGCTCATCACTTCAAAACTACTTAACATATTTTGTTTCACCATTGTTTATGTTAATAGGTCCTCTTTATTTTTATGATCTTTATTTCTAAACTTTAATTATGACATCATCAAGTCATGCAACAACATGAGACAAGGAGACCAAGTTAAGAAATGCAAGGTTCAGAAATCTGCAAGATTTCTGTCACATTGGTGAGAAGGAATCTTTGCTGATTTACTTTATCGATGATTTTAAACATTCCATTTGACTTTATTCATTGACTTTCACTTTGATATATTTTTATTAGGCACAGAGCTTTCTTTCAACTACAACTTTGACTGCCTTGGCAATGAGAAAATTCCATGCAAATGTAGAGCAGCCAACTGCAGTGGATATCTTGGAGATCAACCAAAGGTTATTAATTATTTTTTGTAAATATAAGTTTAAAAATTACCGCATTCTTATATAATGTAAAATATACAAAAATTTTTGATAACTTGTATTAAATACTGACAGTGGCTCCGATGTTAGCAGGAGCTGGTTTTTGTAATTGTGGAAACCCTGAAACTTGCTCAGACCTTGGATGTAGCTTTGGCTGCAGAGGTGCACAGTCAGTGCATTACCACTGGGCTTTTTAGACTTTGGGGGGGGGGGGAATATAGAGCCTTGACATGAGCAGCTGAAAAACTGTTTTTCAACTTAGTGCCCCCTCCAGAATAAAACATGTAGGGAAGATTGGACAGGAGGGAATTTCTTCAAAAGTCATTGTCCTGCTCAAAATCATAGATTACTAAATGGATTACACTGGGTTTTAGACGGGGTGAGGAGTGTAGAGTGCCAAGTCAGCTTTACTTTCCAAGCTGGTAAGATTTGTATCTTAAAGGGAAAATCTGACTTCCAAGTCACTATTTTGAATCTCCTTTAATTCTGAGCTGTTATAAAAATTTTCATAAGTTTTGCTAATCAGATAAAAAGGATAAAGATCAAAATTAAATTATCACTGCACAGTGCCATTTTGGCTTCATCTAGGTACTCTGAGACAAACTGAATTAAGTCCCTTTTTCTTCTGGTGATTCACACCGGTTCATCTTGTTAGTGAGATAGATAAGGATATACTCATTTTCATGTGAATTTAATTCATCAGATTGTTTCTATATTTTTCTTATGCACCTGCCAAAAGGCAGAGTGTATTATGTTGTGCTGTCTGTCCATCCATCCATCTGTTACCAGTTTGGTGTTTGCTTGATGCCTGCATGATAACTTTAGTTGTCCACCATCTACTCTTACCAAACTTTGTAGATGGCTTGCACTTAAGGTCAAGAAGAACCCTATCGATTTCGGGCTCAAATGCTCAAAGGTCAGGGTCACTGTAACTGAAAGAATGAAAATGGTTTCTGCACAATAACTCAAGTTGTCCACCATCTACATTTACCAGACTTTGTTAATAGCTTGCACTTGGGGTAAAGAAGAACTCTATTGATTTCGGGTTCAAAGGTCACGGTCACTGTGACTGATAAAAAGAAAATGGTTTCTGCACAATAACTTGAGTTCTGCACCATCTACAGTTACCAGACTTTGTTAATAGCTTGCACTTGGGGTAAGGAAGAATTCTAGCAATTTCAGGGTCAAAAGGTCAAAGTTCAATTGATTTGTCTTTACACATAACTCGTACCTGCCAACCTTCCAGACAGTATTAGGGGTTTTTGAGATTCAAAAAGTGTATTTTGTGGTCATAAGTGGAGTTAGTGCATGTGACCTAAATAAGTCATGTCATACAATTGAGAATTATATATCTACTCATATAAGTGTATAGAAAATGACTGAAAATTCATATTTGCATAAAAGAAAAGAAAATTTGTTTTCTTTGAAGCATTTAATACACTTCCAGACACAAAATAGCTGGTAGACTTAGCATTGTCATATATCAATACATGCACATATGTGCACACACTCTTATAATCACAACCACACAGACATTTAATAAAAGGAAACACAAAGTTTCTGTCTTTAAAATCCATTGGACAGTGCAATACAGTATCAACTTGTAGTTGCAGAATTTGCTGCTCTTAATAGTCCATTGGAGGGTTTGAAGATGATGCAAGTGTCATTAGTGTTTATCTTTGCACTCATTAGAAACTGGATGGTACGTTTGTTCAGACTTCCCAGAAGATCTTGTTGAATTTTTCTCAGCATTGAAAATGGTCTTTTTGTATCTGCATTGCTGTGAGGGAGTGTGAGACTTTGTTACCACTGCATTTCTGAGTTATCTGGGAGCATTTCCTTACACAGGTCTGGAAAATGACAACCAGCTGCAAACAGCAGATTGTGCTCTGAAGTGAAATGGCAGAAAAGCACTTCAGCTCTTGTAACTTGGTCTGTCAATGATGTTAGTTAATTTGGGGATTGAGCTCTGCAGTTGTGCATAGTTCCAATGCAGGGTGGTGTTATTATGTTGACTGATGTCATATACTCCAGAATGACTATAATGTTGGTAGGGTGTTTGCAGCATGTGTCAAGTGTGTGCTCAACATTTTCATCATAGTTTCTTTTGGCATTTCTACTGCCAGTCATATTTTTTGTGTGTTGTATTTGTTACTTTCTGCCCCATCCTTGCATAATTTTCATGTATCCGAGTCCCTTTTCATTAAATTTAAGGATTTTGAAAACCTCACTAGTGAAGCGGTGTTTCTTCGTTTTTCATCCCTCTATTAGTAAGTAGTGTTGTGGTAATATTACCTATCTGATTCTTGTTCCAGTTCATTGTTTATTTCTTGTATTTCCTTTCAGCATTAATATGCCCTCAAGGTTAGGTTAAATGTCATTATAAAATGGCTGCCTGGGCACCCCATCTGTTTAGCATGCACTGGGTTTGTAAGCACAGAGACAGTTATCCTATTATTGTCTTTGGCCTGACAAGGTATGGGACTTAGTGGAAAGTCGCTGTGCCTATAGGCCATGTAGAAGGAACCTGCTTCTTCCTCTTCATCACTGGATTATCCCCTCCATTCCCAGGAGGGTTCTACGGCACTTAATGATATAGGGAAGTCACCAGCGCCAATAAAGGAGGAGTCCATGGCTTTTTCCAGGGTAGGGAAATCAGCCATCTCTGCAAGAGTGGATCACCGACACATGGAAGGAAGTTGTCAGCTCTCAAGAAGGAGCGATCCTTTCGCACTTTCCAGAGGAGGGAAGATGCCAGCACTCAGTGTCGAGTCCCATTTTTTCAACATAAGGGAAGCACAATATCTCCTTCTCACTCAAGTAGATCTGTGTTTAAATCGAGGGGATCTCATTCATCAGAGTCGAGTTACCTGAATAGAGACTCCAAAGTAAGGTCTACATCATCTGACCGGTCATCAATGAAGACTTTTTATGATATCTAGTTGGTCCTAAATGATTGTGGTTTGTGGTTTTGTGGGTTTAATGCCATTTTTCAGCACATGATAGGCTATACATGGCAGCCAGTATATCTGGTGGAGGAAGAACCCGGAAAACCCCCGGGAGAAACCACCAACCCACACGAAGCTACTGGCAAGCTTTCTCATATACCCACTTTTTCCGTGCTCGAGACTCTAACTCACATAGACAGAGGTGAGATGTAAGTGACCTGTAAAGGTGGGCACCTTAGACCACTTGGGCACCTGGGGTCCCTGGTCCTAGTTGAAAAGGGTGCCAATCTATCATCAAATATGCCACAGTTGCAGCCCTCTTGAAAATCTTGTTATCGCTACTTCTGATGATTGGATAGTCATATCGACGTGCGATTTTAACCAGAAAACTTCTCATTATGTCTGGTTGGTCCTAAATGAATGAAGATTTCTTATGGTATCTAGTTGGTCTTAACAGTTGTGCCGATCTGATACCCAATATGGTCACCAGTGGCCATCTTGAAAATCTTATCACTACTCCTCCTAGAAGATTTCTTATGATGTCAAGTTAGTACTAAATGAAAATGGTACCAATCTGACATTCAGTATGGCCACCATGGCAGCCATCTTGAAAGTCTTGATACTGCTACTTGTCCTAAATGGAAAGTCATATCAACATGAGGTTCTTACTAGAAGACTAATTATGACATCTAGTTGGTACTGAATGAAAATATTACTGATCTGACCTCAAATATGGATGCCACAATGAACATAACGAAACTTTTGTCACTAATTCTCCTGAATGGATGGTCATATCAACATGGGGTTTTCACCAAAAGTCTCTAATGGTGTTCAGTTTGTCCTAAATGGAAATGGTGCCGATCTTACATATAATATGGCTGCCACTGTGTCTAATTTGAAAATCTTAGCACTCAAGAATATCAGAGATGGTTTCAGCACTCAGCAATTAAAGAGAAGAAATGGTCTTGAATTCCTTTAAATTCTTTTCGTCCAGTAGCATCAGTCCTTTCAAAGGACTCTTGTTATGGATTGATGGTTTAGGAAAAAAATGTAAAGGTGTGAACAACTTGACAATTCAGGTTTATATGCTCACAATTTCAATTCCTGTTGATATATTCATTATGAACATGTAGTTTTTTCTGACAAGTACAAGCCAATACCCCATTTCCAATCACCCTTGAAAATTCATGCCTATATGTGTAACTCTATATCAATTCTCTTATATTTGTTTGCATTTAACTTCAGCCTGTGAGAATCTCTGCCTCAAAGAAACAAGCCAGAGTTCTTTTCCCTCCAGGCAAAGATACCAGAATGCTGGAGAACCAGATGTCTTATGATGATGAGGAGGAGGATGAACAGGAAAAAGCCATTGATTTGTCAAGCTCGTCATCTGGAAGAGGTGAGAGAAAGAGAGTTGAGAGAGAACCCAAGTTGGTTTTCAGGGCTGGACAAATACAATAGACTTACAGTATGATTAAGCTTATTTGAACCTTGGACATGTTTCAACTTATAAGGCAGTTGCCTGCAGGCTAGTTGGGTGTAATTAAAGGTGAAAAACCCAGACCATTCTATTATTTTATACAATGCATGTCACAGTCTTACTAAAGACATAGCTTATCTTAAAGGTCTACTTCAGAGCTGACAGGTAGAGCTAGAAAGGGTAGGTAACAGTGTTACGTAGGAGCTGTAATTTGTCAAGCTGTTGCAGCTTTCTTATCTACCTGTGTCAAATAAGGTGTTGAAAACCGAATACCGACTGGCTAATCTTTGTATGCATGGAATTGTGAGCTTACGAGTCTACCTCTGTAACCAGTGTGAAGCTTCACTTATCAGTTATAATGTCAGGTATTATCATAAATCAAACATCCAATCGCATAGACCGAACAGCCAATCGGATTCCAATAACGAGCATCTTTCCTAAATGACAGCCAAGTTTGAACTTACCCTGGATGAAGTTTGCCCTCCTGTATATTGAATTAAATAAGGTGCATGCCTTTTAATGCTACTATGTGGACTTTTTCACCTTTAAATTAAAAAAAAATTATTTCTTAAATCTAGATTGAATTAAAAATAAATATTCTCAAATTTTAAATTGGATAAATAAGGAAGGTATGAGTACTTTAATATAAATAAAGATAAACTTATCAAGCTTTGTTAAATAAGGATAACAAATTATTTCCAGATATACAGATGACTTAAAAATTACCACAGTATTAAATAATTAATGAATTAAAGAAAGTCCTTTCTTAAATGCATATGTGGACTTCCTGTATTAGTTTACTTATCAATGTTCAGCCAATTACTCGTTAGACATCATGGCTGGTGAGGGAAATCATTCCTACATATACAAAGTGCAACTTATTGAAAGTGTCTGTAGACAGTATTGTGCTGACATGCTGTTAAACCCCATATATGCATACGTACATACATACAGTCCATTGATCCATCCAACCAGCTGTACGTCTGCAAAGAATTTTGTTTCTGCATGAGAACTTTACTGGGAATTATTGGACTTGAACCAGATTTGGCATGCAGCTGTATATTGATGAGACCTTGAATCAGTTCGATTTCCAGTGCTGCATGACCTTGTTTGCAAGAGATATGACCCAGTATTGCCCATCCTCCTGACTTTGGCTTCAGCAGCATAGCTTTACCAAGGTTTGTTGGATTTCAACCAAATTGGTATGGGGCTTTATATTATTAATAAGACATTGAATGAGTTCAGTTTCCAGCATTCCACTACATCATTTATAGGAGTTATGCCCCCTTATTGCCTATCCGCCTGACTTGGATTTCTCAGCACAATTTTGCCAAGGTTTGTTGGATTTCAACTAGATTTAGTCAACCAAGTTTAGTATGGAATTTTATTTTGATGAGGCCTTGAATGATTGTGAGTTCCAGCTTTCGATCACATTTACATCAGTACTGTAGAGTACAAGCAAGGTGTGAGAATACACGGTGGTAAAATGGGAATTCATGATCCCACATAGGCTGTATTGTACTGCTCTCCTTTGTTATAACATGGTAGTTGGGAGCCATAACTACCAACCATGTTATGTATGGAACTGCGTTATTGTCAGAACAGTGTTATGTACTTAATCACGGTAAAGCAAGACTTACAGAAATGTTTCAAATAATAATGTTTTTAAAAGAAAATAAAGATATAACACTAGGTTTCATGTTGTTTTCTTTCAACCCCCATTGTCATATATTGGTTTAATTTTAGTCATGGGATCTATTGTGGTCCTGTGTTATTTCTGGATTTGCCATATAACAAAATGCATTATAACAAGGGAGAGCTGTATTTGAAAAGATCTTACATGATGTCATTTTCAAGAAAAAATTTGAGCATACATTACTGACTTATTGCCTAAGATTGACTTGGAACAACACCCACTTCCCAGTCCTCTAGCTATTAAGATAGAGGCAGACAGTGATAGTGACAACTTTTTCTGTATATTTGAAATTCTGCTTATCAATCATATAGAATATGTGTGAATGATTAAATAATTGCACTTTGACTCATAAATTTGCCCAACTTAAGCCAGCATGGTTGGATGCTTAGCAGTGTTGAACTAGATAAATTGTAGAAAGTCATTGTTTTTTTATTTCATTCACAAAGTGAAATTTGTATTATGAGTGATAGTGATAACTTCTTCTGTATATTTTAAATTCTGATTACCAATCTTATCATAAGATATGTGTGAATGATTAAATAATTGCACTTTGAGTCGTAAATTGTCCAACTTTAGCCAGCATTAAGTATTTTTTAAGTAGATAAATTATACAAAGTCATTGTATTTTGTTTCATTCACAAACTGAAATTTGTATTATGGTGGTAAAATTTATTTGTAATTACAAGTATTTTCAAAATGAAATTGATTTTAAAGAGAAGGTTATGCCAATGAGTAGGTATGTTCATCTTTGCTCAGTTGATCAGTCAGTTTTTCCCAGTCACTATGGCAAGTTAATGCAAATTTGTTTTTAGAACTGTGTCTCTATTGTTTCAGTGTTGTTCATTGACACTGCTTTAGCCGACAACAGACAACATCATGCTCATTATGTCTTGCTTTTTTTCTCTGAAAAAGGCAAGACAAAATGAATGACAAAGAGTAATAAGTAATGAAATAAAAAAAAGTGACAGAAAGTTATGATTGAACCTTTATATTAATCTTATTTAGCTGATTATTATTTATTTGAAATAATATTTAATATGATGGTGAGAACACTATTGCTCCTGAAAGAAAAGAGCACTACTTGGCGGACTAAAGTTATACATATGAAAGGAACCTTACATATACCTGATAGATTAGGTTTCCAATGATATCAGGAGATTTGGCAGACAATATATAGTTAGCAACTAAAGAGCTGAGACTGCCTGTTGATTGACTGACTGCAGTTGCTATCTCTATTACTATCCAAACTTTTTAAGTTCACTGCTGACTCTATTACTATACAAATTTTTTAAGTTCACTGCTGGCTCTATTACTATCCAAACTTTTTAAATTCACTGCTGACTCTATTACTATCCAAATTTTTTAAGTTCACTGTTGACTCTATTACTATCCAAACTTTTTAAGTTCACTGCTGACTCTATTACTATCCAAATTTTTTAAGTTCACTGCTGGCTCTATTACTATCCAAACTTTTTAAGTTCACTGCTGACTCTATTACTATCCAAATTTTTTAAGTTCACTGCTGACTCTATTACTATCTAAATTTTTTAAGTTCACTGCTGACTCTATTACTATCCAAACTTTTTAAGTTCACTGCTGACTCTATTACTATCCAAACTTTTTAAGTTCACTGCTGACTCTATTACTATCCAAACTTTTTAAGTTCACTGCTGACTCTATTACTATCCAAACTTTTTAAGTTCACTGCTGGCTCTATTACTATCCAAATTTTTTAAGTTCACTGCTGACTCTATTACTATCCAAATTTTTTAAGTTCACTGCTGGCTCTATTTGAACAATAATTAACACCTGAGGTAGTTGCAGGTTGCTGCAGAAGGGTAGTTAAGACCCCAAACATCAAAACTTAGTGTGACTCTATTCTAAGATGGCATCCCATTAACCCCTTGGATAAGGTTCAGATTGGTTGAAACTGATCAGGGAAGGTTGATGTTACAGCTGCCCAGTTGAAAGGGTAGTTCAAGAAGATAACTAAGACCAAACTGTATTAATTTTTCACAAGATCATTGCAAGGTTTTGTGGTCCTTAGCCTAACCATTTTATTTTAAAATTATGCGTTTTACTAAGCCTTTGTAAAATAAAGTCACATCATGTGATGCAGAAATCTGTAAGTTATTAGTTCATAACAATGGAAAGGAAATACTTATGTACTGCTATTCATGCGCCCATCTTGTGTTCTTTGACAATATTTGTAAACAGTTGTTAAATATAGTTCTGTTATTTATTTCTTGAGATGTGTTATGATATTTGTAACTATTTATAATTATAAAAATTGAACTTCCTATTATACAGGGTTCATGAAGCTTAAAACTTGGTTACACCCTATGAATGAACAGCCGTTACTTCACTATGAAAATTCATGCAGTGTATAATTGATTTTCAAGCTTCATGATTTCATGAATCATGTAATATATGAACTTCAATTCTTAAATGAAATCTGAACCAGACTCCATTACTTAGATCTTATCCAAATACATTTTTTGTGCCATGAGATTGATAAGTTTAGAACTCAAGATAAATCTCAGATTTGAACTTGTTTACTTTCTGTTAGGACTGATTTCATGTAAAGTAAAATCCTGCTTTTTTTCATATTTCACAGGTCAAGAGATAAATCAGACAGATCCTTGGGAGGTCCCAGAAATACTGGTGAATATAACTAAATCAGCGCTGAAGACCCTCTCTAATTTAAGATCCAGCCATCAGAAAACATCTGCACAGTTAGTTAGAGAGAGAGTTCTTGAGAAAGAAGTTACACAATCTGCAGAAACTCGAAATCAAGAGAAAAATGATATGTCTGTGATCGGAAGTTCACAGAATGCAGATGCTTCAGCAGCTGAAAGTTCTGAGAAAACATATGTTCATTTAACAGGAAGCTATGAAAAAACATATGTTCTTACAACAGAAAGTACAGGAGACACAACTGGTGTTTCAGAGGTGGAAAGTCCAGAGACAACAGGTGTTTTGTTGACAGAACGTCCACAAATCACCATTACTCCTGTACCTGGAAGCTCTAAGACATCAGATTCTTCTTTAACAGCATATAGTCCTCTGAAACCGGGGAAAAGTCCACAACAAGTCTCGGCTCTGGAGAGTGAAATTCTTCAGTGGTTTGTAAAACTTCATTCTCCAACTTTAGAGTCCGCATCCCAAGTAGGAATATCCGAAGAACTCAGCAATCTCATCGAAAGTCATCGATCTCAAGCAAGGAATACACCAGAGGCTCTGCTTGAAAAGTTCAAGACCCTTGCGACTACTACTGGTAATGTTTTGGTTCAGTCACACCCCTTTCAACCTGTTGTTCAGTTTACTGCTCTATCAGCTGATGAGGATGCCCATCCTTATGATGCACCAGAGAGTTGTATTGGAGCAATGGAAACATGTGGAGAAACCCAGAACGAGGAGACGGATCTTTACAAGGGCATAGCATCCAGTTATTTTAGCGATGATTCTAGTGATTCTAGCCACAACAATAAATCTGCATCTCTCGATGAGGAAAATCAAGAGAACATACCCCAGCCCTTGAGCACTAATGTAAAGGTAAAGTTAACCAAAAGAAAAGTCATTAAAGCAAAAACCACAAAACGAATTAATAGAAAGAGAAAACTTTCTGCACCTGATAAAAATAGTCCTGCAAAGAAAGTGGCCCGAAAGTCATCTGACAAGTCTGTATCTTCACAGAAAAATTCTGTTACATTTTCCAAGAAACAAACTGCAATGGGAAGAGAAAGCAAGAGCAGGAAAGGGAGCATAAAACTTGCAGTCAGAAAAGTTCCAAAAATGTCATCAGGCAAATTGATGGCATCCAGAAAGAGAAAGATGGAATCTGAGAAAAAAAGAAATAGCAACAATTCAAACAGTGGCAAGTTTTTGAAAACGAATGCAGCATCTAAAATGCTTATACAGGCTTTATTGAATGAAAACCAAAATGAAAACAAAGTAACTACAACACGATACAGAGAAGGGGGCTATGTATGCTCCCTCTGTGGGCTTAGATTCAAGACTGAAAAAAGATTTGAAAAGCACAAGCAACTGGATAAATGTCTATATGAATGTCCATACTGCTACAAAGTGTACAATGTGAGTAACTATACTAATTATAAGGCTCATCTGAGAGTTCATGAAAATAATAAACCCTTCAAGTGTGACCAGTGTGAGAAGGCTTTTAACTGGGAGGCAGATCTAAAGAACCACAAAGTTATTCACACAGGTCTACGTCCATATGTCTGCAAGGTTTGTCTTAAATGCTTTACAAATCCTCATTACATGAAGACTCATGTGCTTAACATGCATACTGGAAAGCCAAAAGCTTACCTTTGTGATATCTGTGGCACGGGTTTCAAGTTGAAAGGAAACTTGTCGGATCATGTTAGAACAGTCCATGCCACATTTCGGGCTTTTAATTGTAAACAGTGTGGCAAGGCCTTTAAGTCAAAATCTCATCTCACCAAACATTTGACTCGCCATCAGCCAGTTACTTTTCCATGTGATGAATGCAACAAGGTGTTTGTGGAGGAGAAGTATCTTGAAAAACACAAAAAGAGACATAAGAAAGCAAACTGAAACTTTTTCCCCCTCATCAAAAAGGTATCATTTGGTACATGCCAATACTTTAGATGAACATTAATAATTATTTAGAATCACGTTTCGCTAAAATGTACTGTTCTGTGTTCACTACTAAAAGATTGTTCAAGTCAAGCTCATTCATATAAATTCATGATGGCATCAGACATTTAAGTGAACTACCACCCAGATTTTCAATATTAGTATAAAATAATTAATTACTTTTCTTTTAGCTTGCCTGGATAAGCATAGTGGGGCTTTCATGGCACTTTTCTGGAGGTGGCACAATGTTGAAGTTGTGTGCTAAAGTTTTTCGTTAAAGTCAGATACAGAGGAATACATAAACATATGGATGCAGGTGATACACCAGGCCGGAAGTCGTAAAACTCTTGAGATTTTGTTTCAACCAATCACAAATGACGTTACTATTGAAAGGTTGTTTCTGATTGGCTGATATTGGAAACTCAATCTCAGAGTCAAGCTCATAGTTTTGTGATCTCCAGGTCAGGTTCCATGGAACACTTGTTTTTGTCTTCATAATTATGATGCATCATGTTCATTTGGAATAATTAGCATACTGTACTATTGTCATGGATTTTTTATGTTACCAAATTAATTGTTAGCTACCTGGCCATAAGACCAAGGGAGTTTATGGTATGACCTGTCATGTGTTTGCTGGCCATCAACAGTTGTTTGTTATCATGCTGGAATCCATATTTCTGATCCAATTTCCATCAAACTTGAAATATGAGTATATATTATCAAAATCACTCATAGTTGGATAATGATTGAGACCATGCATATTAATGAGGTGATCTTGCATCTGATTGGCTAACCTTGTGACCACTTTGATGGCTATATTTCTGAGCCAATTTTGATTAAACTTGGAATATATGCTTATATCATTAATATCTCGGTTGAATTCAATACTGAGCTTGTTACTCTAGAAACCATATTTTTTATCTAATTTTGATCAAACATCAAATATAGGCTTGTATGATCAAGATCTTGCATGAGTTCGATAATGCACAGGAACCACACATATTAATGATATAGTCTTGCATATGATCGACTGAGGTTGTTACAACTCTTGTAACCATATTTCTGATCCAGTTTTGATTAAACTTAGTAAGTAGGCTTAAATCATGAAGATATATCAGATTTTCTGTTGTGAACAAGATCTTGCATATGATTGGCTGAGCTTCTTGCCATATTTCTGACTTGTTTTTAAATGAACTTGGTAATAAGGCTAATCAAGACATTGGATGATTTTTATTATGAGCAAGACCTGTGCATATTTACAAGCTGATCTTACATCTGAATTATTTTTGTTGTGTTTTTTTTACCAGTTTAGAGACTATTTTTGATAGGATTTTTATCAAACTTGGTAAATAGACCTATGTCATCAAGATCTTGATTTAGTTTGATTATGAGTGAAATTCATGCATAGCGATGATGTGACCTTGCTTCTGATTGGCTGATCATGTCAGTAATCTAACAATTATATTTGTGATCAGATTATGGTCAAACTTGTTAAATAGTCTTATATTATCAAGATGTTGGGTGTTTTTAATTATGAGCAAGGTCTATGCATATTAATAAGGTAATCTTGTATCTGATTGGCCATGCTTGTTGCCACTCTGAAGATCGAATTCCAGTTGGATTTTGCTTCACTGTAAGTTTATATTATCATTGTCATGGACAAGTTCTGTAATAAGTGAGATTAATGTACATTTATGTGATACTTTGCATCTGATTTGTTGAGTTCGTTACTCTCTTGATCTAGAGACTATGTTTCTTATTGAGTTTCTGTAAAATGTGGTAAATGTGTTTATATCATAAAGAGTTTGGATGACTTAGATTATGAATAAGAGCAAGGGACTGTATATTAATTACACCTTTATCTTCAGAAAGACTTTTTATCCAGATATAGTAAAATAGGTCAAAATCAACATGATATAAAATTTGGAGATGGTTTACATTGGATATATTCTTGCAATACTACATAATAAGCTTGCTTAGTGAAATGATCAACTGTTAAGTTATGTAAGCTGGTGAGCAATATCAGGTACACTCGGGCATCATGCTGAAGGCTTGGAAGTCCAGAAATTTTCTGCTCACTCAGAAAAGGGATTTTTTAAAAGAGAAATATTACAAACATTCCGATATGTAGCACATTCAAGACTCTGCATCAGAAGCAAAATCTTGATAAACAAATCTTTCAACTTCACCTGAATGGTTTTACATGTCTTGAAGTCAGCCCATTTGAGTGTGCGTCTCGATTAAAATATGATTATGTCAAGACAGACCTGAAAAGCATTGCTTTTGTATTGTTATATTTTTTATTCATTATATGTTTCTTGTGTACAGATGAGAGATTGTAGGAATAAATGTCAGCTGTTCCTCAATATCAGCTATTCCTGGGGAAGATATTGTACATATTCCATTGCAAAAATATGTACTCTTAGATTGATCATTTTTATGTGATGTTTTTTATATGATGTCAATATATGTGATGTTTTGATATATCTATATATAATACATAAATTACGGTGCAGTAGCTAGAATTCTTTTGTTTAGGGAATGGCAGAGGGATGAAATGAGTACATGTCATTTCATTTTAAGGGGACATTTTCTGCATGGCATTTCGACTTTAAAACCACATTATCTTTTCATTTTTCTGTTTTAAAAAACAAATCAGTGTGACATCTGAGATGAATCAACCAGAAATGTATAATACCATGAATTCATGAATTTTCATGGGTGTAAATTGTTGTGGTTCTGTCTAAAAAAAAGGGGACATTTTTGTTGGTACTTATATTTGTGAAGAGCCGTGGTCGCTCAGTGGTTAAAACATTGGACTCAAGACCAGAAGGGTGTGGGTTTGATTTCCACCATTGAATCGCCCCGAATTGGCTACTGTGCTGCTTTCTTGGGTGAGGCATATCACTTTACTTGCCTTGGCACAATTTAACCTTCAGAGTGTTGTTGTGCTATAAAACACCAAACCAGCAAACCTTATATTCACGAATTGGATGAAGATATTCTGATGTTTCCACAAAAGGATAATTGTTCATTATGTCTTTAGAGTCATGGTTTCTAGCAGGCATGAAATCCCTAAAAATGGATACCTCACAAAGAATAGTTAATTCACAGTATAATATGAAATTTCCTTGAACTCTTTAATCTGGTTTACCTATGAAGACTGCACATATTTTGTTACCACCAATAAGGCCTTTTAAATATCAGCATACCACCAATAAGGCCTTTTTAATATGTATATACCACCAATAAGGTCTTTTTAATATTTATATACCACTAATAAGGCCTTTTTAATATTTATATACCACCAATAAGGCCTTTTTAATATCAATATACCACTATTAAGGCCATTTTAATATTTATATACCACTATTAAGGCCTTTTTAATATTTACATACCACCAATAAGGCCTTTTTAATATCAATATACCTCTATTAAGGCCTTTTTAATTATATACCACCAATAAGGCCTCTTTAATATCAATATTCGATAAAACCACTTTATTCTAGTCACTTCTATTTTGGGGCCAAAAGTTTGGGCCAGAACAGAATAAATTTTTGGAAAATTTCCTCCTATTTTATAAAATGCTGATAGTTTGCAGTCATTGCAATCTGCTTTATAAAAACTTTCAGATACTTTGCAATCTCCATAAAAGGATAGCAAAACAATTTATGTGAAGAAGATACAACATGATGCTGTTTGTAAGCTAGTTTCAAGCCAAAAGTATTCTGACTTACCCCATGTGTGTATATGGTATTTACCTAGTCAATAAAGTGAAATCTAGTCAACACAGTGTCTTCCATCAGTCATCATGCTGGTGTCAACTCTTCATTACCATTTTATCTAGTTCGTGTTGATGGCTAGTCATCAGCACTTTTTTTTCTCTTCACAAACTTACAGGTATTGGATGGAACATAGAACATCTTTAATACCATATATATTGAATGATAAACCCATACTAATTTTTACTATTCTTTTTTAACAGTATTAACTAAGTATATCTTTGTCTGATAATAAGCCCACCCCCTACTTTTTGATGAATTTATTAGTCTGGCAGTTGGTCTTAACATGAATTTATTAGGCTGGCACTTGGTCTTAACATGAATTTATTAGGCTGGCAGTTGGTCTTAACATGAATTTATTAGGCTGTCAGTTGGTTTTAACATGAATTTATTAGTCTGGCAGTTGGTCTTAACATGAATTTATTAGGCGGGCAGTTGGTCTTAACGTGAATTTATTAGGCTGGCAGTTGGTCTTAACATGAATTTTTTAGGCTGGAATTTGGTTTTAACATGAATTTATTAGGCTGGCACTTGGTCTTAACATGAATTTATTAGGCTGGCACTTGGTCTTAACATGGAAGAACTGTAATCAAAAGGGGAAAAAAGATGGGGTCAGACCATGGATCAATCTGACAAAAATCGACAAAGTACTGGCTGTATAGTGTCAATTGAAAGTTAAGTTATAAAAAATATAAGGAAAAATTGGGAAAAATTAGGACAATAAACCCTTCCAAATAAACATAAATAGTAGGCCTTTAACATAAAGGCATAAAAAGATACAAATATAAAGGTTGAAAATTGCTCAAGTCTTCAGTAAGATACACCCTTCAAAAAAAAGTAAATATTTTCTCTTTCAAGATAAAAAATAAAAGGTACAAGATGCCAAAGGTCTTTAAAAGGTATATAAGGTATGTAAATTTGAGATCTTAATGAGAAATAGAGCTGATGGGTACATGTACAAGTTCATGTTCTGTTGACCTTTTGATTTACCGGTCAGATTACATCTTTCATATATACTTATCATAACTCTTCCTAACACAACACGCAAATCTTTACCTGATAGTCTACTTAAAAAACATTATGCAGGGAATTCCAAAGGGTACCAGACCATGAATATTTACTGATGCATGTCAGATCTCCATTATGTCAGAGATCTTGATTTTAATCCAATTGGACCATGGATAGCAGTTGTTTAGTGTTATCAGCAGCCAGTTTAGATAGATTAAGGTCGATGGATAAATATCCAATAATAAGGCATAATGGTTAGTATAACAACATAAAAAAGAAAGATATCAGATTTGAATAAAAAAAAAACACATAATTATGAAAGATTACAAAGGAGGTTACATTTTTGTTGAATTTAAAAAAAAAAAATTTTTTGGCTTCTTAAAACTTGAACATCACAGAAGTTTTCTCATTCTCTTGATGTGATCAATACAAATCATCCCTCATCCTCTCAAATATTTACTACTCTAACAGTTGGTACTAGCATTTTGTTAGTTTTGTATTTTTCAGGCTGTAAATATATGACCAAAAAAAGGCCTCGATTCTGAAGTGTAAACTTCTTATAAATCTACTTGTCAGACAGAGAGATTGATTTATTGATTTATAGTGAAATCTACATATTTCAGGGACTGTCAAAGAATGTAACACTTCTGGAGCTGTCATTGATTTGAACACCTAGTGTTAATATATCATTATCACACTATACCATATCTGTTTAATATAACAAGCTTGTTATACACCTGCCATAAGGCAAAGTATACTATGTTATAAAGTTGCCTAACTGATACCATTTTAGTTTCTGCACAATAACTCGACTTGTCCATCATCTACAGCTACAAAACTTTGCTGATAGCTTGAATTGGGGTAAGGAAGAAGTCTATTTATTATTGGGTCACAAGGTCAAAGGTCAAGGTCACTGACTGAAAGCAGAAAAAGTTTTTGCACAATAACATATTTCAACATCACACTTGGGATAAGGAAGAAGCTTTTTTGATTTGGGGATCAAAAAGTTAAAGGTCCAGGTCACTGACTGAAAAAGAGAAATGGTTTTTGCATAATAACTTTGGTTCTAGACCATGTCCCTAGACTAGTTTGTGGAGGGATTGCACTTATGTATTGACAAGTCCTAAAGGTGAATGGTCAAGGTCATCATGGCTCAAAGGGAAATGGGTTTTGGAGAATACATTTTGTTTCAGAGTAAGTTCCTTGACCACACTTTGTAGATGGTTTGCACTTAGGGTAATAGAGAAATCTATAGATTATGTCTAAAGGTTGGAGGTCAAAGTCATGGAAAGTCTAATAAGAAAATAATGGTTTTTGCACAGTAAGTTTAGGTCAAGACTGCATACCTTGATCAAAGGTTGAAGTTATTGAGACCCACTGGTTAATAATCTCCAGAGTCAACCATACTCTACTAGTGCCTGCGTAGAGGACTATACCCTACTAGAGCCTGCATAGAGGACTATACCCTACTAGTACCTACATAGAGGACTATATCTTACTAGTGCCTGCATAGAGGACTATACCCTACTAGTGCCTGCATAGAGGACTATACCATACTAATGCCCATGTAAAGGACTATACCCTATTAGCGCCTACATAGAGGACTATACCTTACTAGTGCCTGCATAAAGGACTATACCCTACTAGTGCCTGCATAGAGGACTATACCCTTATAGTGCCTGCATAGAGGACTATACCCTACTAATGCCTGCATAGGGGACTATACCCTACTAGTGCCTGCATAGAGGACTATACCATACTAGTGCCTGCATAGAGGACTATACCTTACTAGTACCTACGTAGAGGACTATACCCTACTAATGCCTGCATAGAGGACTATACCCTACTAGTGCCTGCATAGAGGACTATACCCTACTAGTGCCTGCATAGAGGACTATACCCTACTAGTGCCTGCATAGAGGACTATACCCTACTAGTGCCAGCATAGAGGACTATACCCTACTAGTGCCTGCATAGAGGACTATACCCTACTAATGCCTATGTAGAGGACTATACCCTACTAGTGCCCATGTAAAGGACTATACCCTACTAGTGCCTGCATAGAGGACTATACCCTACTAGTGCCAGCATAGAGGACTGTTAAAAACTAGAGGTCACTGTACTCTTGTTTTGCATTTTATTTTTAATGGAATATGCAAGTCTTAAATTTGACTCATGTCTGAGTACATGCATAGTCAGCAATCAGGATGATTCTTTTGGGCACACTGTCACAATCCTTAAAATAATAAAAATATTACATCAATGTGGACAAGCAATAAATCCACTCAGATTTGTTATTTCTTTCAATTCCAAGGACATAGCTTTTAAAAAATATATGGTTTAGTATGCATTCACTTTAATTTTGGGGTACCAGTTTATGTGGATTTTGTGGTTGTTTCAAACTACATATTTCAAGATCCAATAAAAGATGATTCTTCTTGAAAGAAAACGGACACCCCAGGCACATGTACAAACTGAAGTACTCACAAAAAGATAATTTTTCACAAAATGGCAGAAATTTATTCTCATGAAAATACATGAATCCATAGTACTGTAATCGTGCTCAATAAATGTTTATCAATATATCATTGACAATTAAATACCAATAAAACATTGTTATCCTATTTAATGATGACAGTCTTAATTCTGTCCATTTTAGATCTGTATCTTTGACATAGAAGTCTTCTATAAGACATCTCTACTCTGGACTGTTCTGAAAGTCTCATTTATGGACAGGTGTCTTTTTTTAATCAAAGTGCCCTTTAGGGCAGTTTTTACTGTAAATAATTCAGAGAAATGGATGGATGGATAGATGCATTATTATGACTAATTTTTCTCTCAGATCATGTTCTATATTGTATATTGTCAGTATATATAAGTATATACACTTTGTGTTAGTATATAGTTGATAATGGCTCATAGGGTAAAAATTGTTCCCACAGTGTATAATTGTGCCGTGCCATGAATGTTTGAAGGTATATATTGCATTACCCTTGTACATCAGGTTATTAATTTTGTGTTAGATTCCATTAACAGACTTCGAGTTTTGTATTGGGAACTATATGTGCATTTAAATTAATTGAGGAACATATAATGGCCTTATTTTTGCTGGCATTTTGAGGCTATAATAGTACACTTTTTTCATTAGAATGTTAATGTCAAGTGAATAAAATTACTGCTACATTAATTGAAGTTGGCCTTTTGTATTTGAAGAATGAATACAAGCCTTTGTCATTACAGTGTCTCCATCCTATTATAAGCCAGTGTGGGAGGCACCTTGCAAGTATTTGGAAAAGTAAGGTGTGGCCTATTAACAGTAAAAAAAAAAACAAAGTCGGGGATGAACTTATCATAAGGAATGGGCTTATTATGTAAGAATTACTGACAATTCTTAGGGCCTTGAATATCAGTATGCACAAGTCCTACAGTAATCACTTCTGTCTGTCTGGTGACCCTGGGTGGCCGAGTGATATAAGGAACTCACCTTTATAGATCACTTGCACATCTGTGAGTTTGAGTCTTGGCTCAACTAATGTGGTTTTGTGAGAAAGCTTGCCAGTAGCTGCTCATGGGTTGGTGGTTCTTCCTAGGTTCTTCCTCCTCCAAATATACTGGCCAACATGTATAGCCCATCATGTACTGAAAAATGGCGACAAAACCCCAAACCCAAAAAATCTGTCTGTCTGTCACAGTCTCATCATCTACACCTTGGAAATAGAATGCTGTTGCTTTCTATTTAGTGACTATTTTCATAGTTTCATGCCATTTGTTTTCATCCAGATCTGACAGACTTGTGTCTTCGCATGTGTACTTAGCTGATATTACACTTCAAGAACCATTCAACTGTGACCTGCAAGGTATAATGTAAAACGCCTTTGACACTAGATGTAGCTTTTAAGAGTTGGTCTATTTGCCTCCATTTCCATGCGTTATGGCACAACACATTTAAAAGCAACATCTGATTCAGCAGTTTTTGTTCGTAGCCAGCATAGCAATAAATTATTTACTTACTTGCTTTTACTCATATTTTCATATAGTTTAGTGTGTAAAATTCGACATTAAAAGCAGATAAGCCTTTCAAAAGTTTGGTGTGTTTTGTTTCTGTTATTGCACAAGTTATGACCCTTGATCTGGACATTTTAACCTTACCTGGCCAAATGAGCTTATGGTTTGGCCCTGCGTCCAGTATGCATCATTCATTACCGATCAACATTGCTATTTTTTACTTCTGCAAAACCACTGGGCCAATTTCAATCAGACTTGGTAGGAGTGTTCCTCAGGACATGCTCTGCCAAAATTTTGTTCAGGGTGGTACCTTTAGCAAAAATGTGACTTCCATAGCAATCAAAAATGACCAGTTTTTATCAGACTTGGTAGGAATGTTTTTTTAGAACATGTTGTATCCAGATTGTGTCTGATCTGGTTCTCCAAGCAAGTGGTGTGGCTTCCATAGCCAACATATAGGAAACCTATTTTCAACTTCTTCAGAAAAGCCTAGCCAATTATGATCAAACTTGGTATGAATGTTTCTTAGAACATATGCTCTATCAATGCTGTGTCTGGAGTGGCTTTCCAAGCAACAGTGTGGCTTCCATAGAAACTGGGTGAAAACCTACAGATGATATTTATCTCCCATCAAGTGTATCTGTTGTTACTAATATGTAAAGAAAACTATCATCAAATGACTTTCTCTCCAAAACAGTCTTATCATATCAGACCAAATGTGATAGGTAGTCCTAGCATTTAGACCTTTTATATTCATACTAAGATGCTAATGCACCAATCTAGTCAGCTGAGGTTATTCAAAGTTGAAAAACAGTTAAACATGTCAAATACTACCAATTTCTATGAAATAGTTGGAAATTATTCTGGTGTGCATGTCGTTCATCCCAAACACCTGTCTTCTTGATACATTTACCTTGTAGATAAATGTACGCCAGGTGAGCAATGTAAGATTTTGTTAGGCCACTTGCTATTGGGTTTTTTTTTAACCACTGCTGTTACCACATGATAGTTCATCCATGTGACACAATGTGAGCATCTTTTTGAAGCTTTCAAGAGAGATGAATGTGACTGCAGAAATACTAATTTTTTTTATTTATTGCCTTAAAGACCATATATGGAGGTTCTGTTTAAACTTATTTTTTAATCTTCGATACATGAAAACCACATATTTATTGTTATCATACATTTATATAGCATCATTTATGAATATTTGCATTTAAAAGTATGAATGTCACAAAAGCTGGTGCAGGTATTACCTGCCCCTGATATGTGACATATTACTGGAATAAAGAACTGACACAGATTATAGTGTAGCAAATTTGTGATAGGTTTTAAAATGTGTGATCCCTGTGGAAATTTAAGCAATCGAAGCGACTAATGCTACACCTGCAGTCAGACATGGTCACTGATATATAAGAGAGTAAGAGAAACAAAGGAAACAAATGATAACAGGTACCATATTGAAAATAATTATGAAAATAGTGTGCTTTCAATTACAGAAGTGAGATCTCTGCATATTTTCGAACTTTTACATTATATAAACCACACTGAGAAAATAAATACATCATATCCCTATTCGGAGTCAAAATGATAAACTCTATGAAACTACACTGTAGTTCTTTGAAATGGTACTTGGAGAACCCATCCCCTTTTAAATGCAACCCCTTATCTCCTAACATAATATTTCATAAATTTCTGCCCCTTATATGCTGCTATTTGTTCTCCATCATAAAATCTATGAAGCAGAAGTTTAATGAAAATATATGCTTCCAGTTCAAATTTGTGTACCCTATGAATGGAGACTACCTTATTTTTCAATATTCGTTTTGTTCTATTGCTGTGAGCTATGGGGAAAAATCTACAATGATCTTTTTTTCACCTATGGCTGCCTGTGACAAAATGTCCTCATTTCTCATGAATATGCACTATTAAAATTATGTCATCAATAACACAATGCAACAAGCTCTTACATATCAACAAATGTGCTCTTTTATTGATCGATAAGTAATTGTGTCTGGGAGAGAAACTTGTATTGGCTAATTGAATCAGCATGAAAGGTCATGTTGGGTCGATTTTCCAAAATGTTTTACTAAGGCTGATAATGATTGGTTAAGCAGGTTTATGCATATTCATCAGAAATTGTGGAACTCTTATCACAGGCAGCCCCAGGTGTAATAGGAGAGAAGTGGCCTTTTGCCCGTGGCTTGCAACGATGATTTTCCTCTATGATGAGTGCATAAATGATATGTCAAAATCCTTTAGTTAACATTTAGAAGGATTTGTGATCATTTGATGACATGAAATAGAATGAGCTGTAAGGTAATAACTCTTCAGAATACTTCCCAGTTTGACAGTTTAATCGGTGGATTCCTATTTTCTGCTTCTTTCTTTATTTAGAAATTTAAAAAAAGGAAAACATTAGCCCGTTTATTTAATCACAATTTACGACCACATATTGCACAAAATTCATAATTTTTACTTGAAATGACTGTGCTAACAATACATTTCTACATTAGCAGCTGGTTGGCTTGTTCTAGAATGATGTCACACATAACAGCAAACAGAACCTCGGTCCAGGGAGATAATGTAGTCTGTAATTTTTACCTTTACAGGTCATAGACCAGAAAAACTTATGAGATGGTTTTTCATCCATTTTCCATCCGTCCATTATCACAAGTTTTTATTGCTACTCCTAAACTACTTGCAAGATTGCCATGAAACTTTACACACACATTCATCCCATGGTCTAGTTGGTACTAAATGAAAATGGTGGCCCTAAGACATCCAGTATGTTTGACACAGTAGCCATCTTGAAAAGCTTGTTATTGCTACTTCTCATGAATGGATGGTCATATCAACATGGGGTTTTCACTAAATGTGTCTTATGATGTCTAGTTGGTCCTAAATGAAAATGGTGCTGATCTGACACCCAATATGAAAATTGAAAATCTTGTTAATGCTTAATCCTTTTGAATGGAAAGTCATATTGACATGGGGTTTTCAGCAGAAGACTTCTCGTGGTGTCTAGTTGGACCTAAACGAAAATAGTGCTGATCTAATGTGAAATAAGGACTGTCACAATGCCCATCTTGAAAATCTTGTTATCACTACTCCTAAATGGATGGTCATATCAGCATGAGGTTTTCACTAAAAGACTTCTTATGATGTATAGTTGGTCCAAAATAAAAATGGTGCCCATCTAATGTCGAATATGGCCATCATAGGAGCCATCTTGAAAATCTTGTTATTGCTATTACTCCTGAACTGAGTCATTGACATCAGGTTTTCACAAGAAGACTTCTTATGGTGTCTAGTTGGTAACAAATGAAAATGGTGCCACTCCCACAGTGACCATCTTGAAATTTTTTAATCGCTACTCCTCCTGAATGGATGGTCATACCAGCATAGTTTTCAGTAATAGACTTCTTATGATGTGTAATTGGTCCTAGTGAAAATGATCCTGATCTGACATCCCATATGGCCATCATAGCAGCCATCTTTAAAATCTTGTTATTTCTACTCCTGAACAGAAAGTCATATCATCTTGGGGTTTTGACTGAAGTCTTGTTATGGTGTCTAGTTGGTCTCAAATGAAAATTGTGATCTTGAAAATGTTCTTATTGCTACACCTCCTAGTGGAAAGTCTGATCAACATTGGGTTTTCACCAGAAGACTGATTATGAGATCTAGTTTGTCCTAACTGAAAATGGTTCTGATCTTACATCCAATATGGCCACCACATTGCACATTGACTGATTTTGAAAATCTTATAGTTCAAGAATATATGGAGATGGTTTCAGCACTCTGCAGTTAAAAAGAAGAAATGGCCGTATCTTGAATTCCTAGAAATTCTTTTTGGACAGTCCCTTTGAGTGACTCTTGTATTTTCTTGACTTAATTACTATACATTGTGTTAGATCTACCAAAGAGATTTTGTTTGTGAGTTTTTCCATGTAAAAAGGTTATGTACATGTATGGTGGAAATAATTAATAAAAATGGGTGTCATCAGACTAACTTTTTTTCAGGAAACCTCACAAAACGATGATGTCATGATGTACATCTTTGTTTAAAATATTAATTCTGACCCATAGTAAGAAAAATATAAAAAAATACACAACTTCTTGTAATGGATATTTTTGAATATTTTACTCATCTATTGAATAAAATTCATTGATTCCAATAACAGCATAAAGATGCCCTCAATGCTTTAGTTGCAATGATTGCTAATCTGACACTACACTGCATGGGGATAAATAATTATTGAAAATAGAAAATTGGACCAATATTAGAAAAATGAAGAAATTAAATTATTTCAACCCAAGAGAATTTTCAAATAGTTTTCGCCATGTATAAAGTGGACTCCTTTGTCTGCAAATTTAACATAAAATTGGACACTGACTGACATAGTTCTCTAGATAAAAGAACTTCCATCTATTCCATATACAAAATGAAAGAAGAAAAGCAATTGATCAAACTTTATTTTATACTACAACAATATTTTAATCATTTCATTGTTCAATGCTATAACATCATAGATTATATTATGTTCAGATTCTTCTTTTCTACATAAATTGGATATTTGCGTTTTCATACGCACCAATAGCAGTTCTCAGGTTTCAAACCATTTAAAATGTTTCTGTATCTCAGTCTATTGTTGTCCAGATTGATGTGTGGAAGTGTGTGTAATGAACTATACCCTAAGAAACAAAGAAAATTCATTCTACAACACTTATCACTCTTATTACCTAGACGTCATAGACATTTCAGATGTACATGTTATGTTTTGGTTTTTGATATTTAATTTTAATTTTTCCTTTTGCTAATAATTATTTTACACCTGAAAAAAGAAAAATTGTCGACATTTCAGCATCATGTTTTGGCTCAAGATTTTCTTCCAATATATTTTCATAACCCATTAATGGATTCTCCTCATACATAACATGTCCGATCATGAAGCAAGGACAATTCATTATGCAATATGTTTGCTTATTCCTTTGACCTTAGTGTCAAGGTAACAGTAACCAATAAGGTCACAGCAGTATTTCGAGCATGTTGTAACTCGACATGCAGGTTCTAGTTTTGTATGAATCTTTTACTGTTTTTTTTGGGACTTTCTTCACAAGTTAGTTACTATTAGCAATATTAGTTATGAAGAAAAACCTGATAACATGTTTATGAAGGAATTTTACTCACTTTTCAAAAGAAACATTATATTTATATAAAAAATATGTGTTGTGACAGAAGCAGTGAAAGCAGTCTGAAGGAAACACAATTAGTAACCAAACTGTGTGGTCCCTGAATATAGGAGGTCCTTTAATATAAATGTATAGACACGAAGATAATTCTGGGATGGGCTATTGTTATCATATATATTTGCGTATAAGCCGATACCAACTGCAAACTGCATAGACCCTGATCTGCCGTTGCATAATGCACCGGCAGATCTAGGTCTATGCAGTTTGTAAGGACTAATCAGTAGAACAAACAACATAAACCCTGATCTGCCGGTGCATTATGTGACGGCATATCAGGGTCTATGTTGTTTGCATTTGGATCCAGCTTATACGCGAGTATAGATGGTAATTTGCCAGAACACTGTGATTTAGTCATACTGAATTTATTTCTGAATGCAGGCCCTTAATATAACCACTTCAAGTATGGCTTTTGTTTGTGCAAAGGGAAAGAGTTGCTTGGATCATCAGTTTTCTTGATGGCCCATTAAATGTTAACATTGTTTTTCTTCATCTTGCATTGCCATGTATAGACAAGTGGGCTACTGGTCCATCAAGAGGGCCCATTGGTTTTCTGATCCAGAAAAAGCCATACTTAACTGCAAAGAAACCAATTATGTTTTACCAGTACATGTGGATGAAGATGTTAATGTATTTGTGAATCATAACCTAAACCATAATAATTAACCAGTTTTTAAATATTTACTGATTTTCCCTAAAACAAATTCCCTCCAAAATTGTTTAATTTTTATATGCCCAAAAGGTAGATTATATTGTTTTGATGTTGTCCATCCATTTGTTACCAATTTCATTTTCATACAAAACTTGAATTGTCCACCACTTACAGATACCAATCTTTGTGGATGGCTTGCACTTTGAGTAAGGAAGACTGTTATTGAGTTTGGGGTCAAAAGCTCAAAGGTCAACATCACTGACTGAAAGAAGACAAATTGTTTCTGTGCAATAGATTTAGCTTTCCAACATCTGCAGTTGCCAAATTTTGTGGATAACTTGCACTTTGGGTAATGAAGAAGCCCTTCAATTTTGGCATCAAAAGGTCAAAGGTGAAGGTCATTGTCTGAAAGAAGAAACATAGTTTCTGAACAATAACTTGAATTCTCCACCATCTACAGTTACCAAACTTTGTGGATGCCTTGCACTTGAGGTAAGGAAGAAGTCTATTAATTTGAGGTCAAAAGGTCAAGGTCACTGACTGAACAAAGAAAAATGGGGTCTGCACAATAAATTGAGTTCTCCCACATTTACAATTACTAAACTTTGTGATGGCTTGCACTTAGGGTAAGGAGTAAGCCTATTGGTTTTAGGGTAAAAAGGTGAAGGTCAAGGTCACTGTGACTGAAGAAGAGAAAAATGGTTCTGCACAATAACTTGAGTTTTCCACCATCTACAGTTACCAAACTTTCTGGATGACTTACCCTTGGAGTAAGGAAGAAGTCTATTCAATTTCAAATCAGATGTCATGGTCAATGTGACTGAAAGAAGAAAAGTGGTTTCCACACAATAACATTAGTTCTACAACACATACTTGGACCAAACTGTGTGGATGGCATGCACTTGGGGTAATATTGATTTTGGGGTCAAAAGGTTTAAGGTTAAGGTAACTGTGACAGATTGAAGAAAAATGGTTTCGATAGAATTACATTAGTTTTCTGTAACAGATCTGGACCAAACTTTGTGGATGGCAAGAAATAATCTTATAAATATGGGATCAAAAGGTAAAAGTCAAGGTCACTGGGATTGAAATAAGAAAAATTATTTCTGAAAAAAACTTAGCTATTGACTATGGACCTTCCCCAAAATCATAGTGGATAACTTACAAGTTGGGTAAGAAAGAAGCCTTTTGATTTTGGGGTCAAAAGGGCAAAGGTCAAGGTCACTGACCGAAAGATTTTTTTTTTTTAAAACATAACTTTAGTACTAGACAATGTACTTTCGAAAAATTTATGGAGGACTTGCAATTAAGGTCTTAAAGAGGTCTATTGATTTGAGGATCAAAAGGTCAAAGCCATTGTGGCTGTGAGTATTTGCAGAACATTTTTTGTTCTATAGTAAGTTCTTGGACCAAACCTATAAAGAAACCTATTGTTTCTAAGGCATAAAAGTCAGAGGTCATGGCCATGGTAAGTCTAATAAGAAAATAATGGTTTCTGAACATAAAGTTAGTGTGTCAAGGACTGTTAAACATGGGTAAGTTGTATAATGTGCCATTCAAGGTACACTTGTTTTTTTGCAATCCATACCTCTCTTGCTGTATCCATCTGTTATGCATTACTGACATATTTTTTTTTCTGTTTGATAAAGGCAGTTGATATATTTTTTGAAGTTTTGAGAGAAAGGAAATTTTTGTCAAGTCTAATTTTGATTGAGCTGACTTTAGTGGGAAGTGACACATAGCAGTCACTTTTCAGGTGCTGGTGGCAGTGTCAGCAGTTTATTATGGCTTTGGTTACATTCTTTTCATTTGCATATATTTTCTAAACCCTATTATGGATTTTCTTCATGCTCTGGATTAATGATTATGAAACCTTTTGATTTTGGAGTCAAGGTCGCAGGGTTTACAGCATTGCTATGATTGTGGGCTCAACATGCAGGCCCTGGTCTTGTATAGATCAACCATTTACCTTGCAACAAAATTAGTTCCCAAATTTGATCGTTTTACCATCACTATTTTCACCTAATCCTTTCAGCAGTGAAATTAAGATTGTAAATATGTGGGCAATATTTTTTTAATCCAAGACAGCAAAGTATTCTAGAAAAAAACACAGTTTGATTACATTCCCAAAATAAATATTTTAATGTTTCTGGAGAATTCCTACAGAATGAACAGTACAAGTCCTGAATATACCAATTTTAGATAGAAAGCTATTAGTTGCCAATTTTTTTAATTGGTCAGAACTGGAACCATGAAAGTTTTGAATCTTTGAGTGTATTAATGAAAAAGTTATTCTCCAATCGTACGACTTTTTTGTTTGTTGAAATTTGAGTATTTCTTCATTAATTTGTAAAAATATTGACAACCTTTATCATATTTCCTAAGATGTGTAACATTCAATGGACAGATGGGTCCATCACAAATATTTTCATTACAAATTACAGATAATTGTTTAAGATATTCTTTTACTGCTTGCATGATACCTATATACTCTGAAATGGTTCCTTTACCAGCGTATATTTCTTGTATTTTTTCTTGAGATGAGACTTATAATATGTTCCAAGTTTCACAGAAATTCACTCAAAACTGCAAGGATAGTTGCATTCACAAAATTATGTCATACATTGCATCCAGTTGTAAGTCAAAAAGGGCAATAACTCTTATTAATATCATGGGAGCATAAAGATTTGTCAATATGCGTATCTTTAGATGATGACCATAATATGTTCCAAGTTGCACAGCAATCCACAACTGCAAGAAAACTGCAGAACTACTGGTAGTTGTGCTAGCATACACTGCATTAAGCTACAAAACAAATAGGGCAATAACTCTTAATATTGTGGAAGCAAAGTGATTTGTTGATATGCATATCTTCAGATGACGACCATAATATTTACCAAGTTTCATGGCAATCCATAAAAAGACGTGGAACTAGTTACAGTAACAAGATTGTGTTATACACTGTATTAAGCTAGAAGACAATAAGGGCACAAAAAAATTGTGGAAGCAAAGTGATTCATTGATATGTACATCTTGAACAGGTGATGACCATATTATTTACCAAGTTTCATGGTAAATCCAATAAAAACTGCGGGACTAGTTGCACTAATGAGATTGTGTCATATACAGCATAGAGCTACAAGATAAAAAGGGCAAAAACTCTTATAAAAATTGTGGGAGCAGAGTGATTTGTCTCTATACGCATCTTCATAATATTTACCAGGTTTCATCACAATCCATCAAACTCTGCAGGACTAGTTGCGCTAACGAGATTTTATCATACACTGCTACAAGACAAAAAAAGGTAACAACTCTAAAACAAATTATAGGAGCAAACTGATTTGTTGGTATGCACATCTTGAGATCATGACTACAATATTTACCAAGTTTCATGGCAATCCATCAAAAACTGTGGGACTAGATACACCAACAAATGCCAAACAGAAGGATGGATGAATGGATACGAGGATTACTATATAAACAAAAACAAAAAAATTGTGTTTCTTTGCTATTAACAGTCTGTAAAGAAAAAACAAAAAATTGCCAGTCAAAACGGTATTCCATGGAAATGTACTTTTGTACCAACATTGTTTGTACTTGTTGATCTCCATACACTATTTAAAAATCATGGACAGGAGGGTGCTTATGTATAAAGAGAGAACATATGTGTGTTATTATATGAGGTGGCATTATTTATCTTTTTGGAGAAAATAATTGTCAAAATTTTTCTTTAGAGAGCACAAATAGGTTTATTTGTTCAAATGAATAAGATGAGAGACCATTTTCAGCTACTCTGTGTTCATCGGTGGTTTGAGGTGTGTTCTCAGAGTTCTGCTTGCTCTTGGACTTTTTCTGGTGACATGGGTCAGTGGAACAAAACCTGAGGTCTACAACAAGGTGTGCCAACAGAGACAGGCAATCAGCTTCTGTTATTGGCAATGAACTTGTAGCATATGATGCAGAGTTGGATAGTCTGAAATTTGTATGATGCATTAACAGGCAAAGATGTCAGCCTCACAGGAGGAGAGACCAGGCTACGCTACTGCAAACAGAGTTTGACTTCTCACCAGAAAAAATTTATCACAGAGTACCAAAGAGTTAAATGATATTACAAAGGAGTGGACAAGTCTTACAGGTTTATCTGAACATTAATACTAGCCATGTACATAGTTTTTCCTGGTAACTGTAGTACACAAAAATAATTATGAATTTTATGGATCACCTATGTAAACCAGTTGTAAGGGTACACAAAATTACATGAATTATGGTACATTACAGAAATTAAAGGGTACAAAAATTAGATTAATTATGCTACATTACAGAAATTAACAGGTACAAAAAATGAAATGAATTAAGGTACATTACAGAAATTAATGGGTACAAAAAATGACACGAATTATGGTACATTACAGATATCTCTATAAAGATTTGGTATAGTATCCATTTTTTTATTAAAGAAAGTATTGTCAGATCGGAGTTGTGACCAGAACATTTGAGCACCTATACAATCAAAAGTGTCATATTATTGAAAGAATTTAACAATTATTATCATATGTTTACATATCCCCAGAACATTCACCATTTTATGAAACTACTGATAGGATATTTCAGGATAGATTCACAAGTATCACGGAGGCCCACCAAAATATGTTGCTTTTCATAGCTGGGGATTTCAGTGCTAGGATCAAAGATTTTTTGGATTACCATATATACTCGTGTATAAGGCGGCTCCAAATGCAAACAACATAGACCCTGATCTGCCATTGCATAATGTGCCAGCAGATCAGGGTCTATGTTGTTTGTTCTACTGATTAGTCCTTACAAAGTGCATAGACCCAGATCAACATGGGTCTAATATTTACCCCTCAAGTAGCCTGGACAAGGACAATATATATTTTTGTGTACAGGTCAACAAAGACATAAACACCATATTTTTCTACCAGTGCAAGTTTGGAATCTTCCACTCCACTGAGATATTCAAAATATTGTATATCATGGTGATGACAATCATTTGCTATGAATCTGAAATAGGAGATTTTCAATATATGGGGTACATTGAAAGTATTCACCATATGTTTGTAAACAGATTTTTAGGAGTATTAAATAGAACCAATAATTTGATTGCACTTGAAGAGTGTGGTAGATATCCTCTGGCTGTGGTAGATATCTTCTGGCTGTGTGGTAGATATCCTCTGGCTGTGTGGTAGATATCCTTTGGCTATGGTAGATATCCTCTAGCGGTGGTAGATATCCTCTGGCTGTTGTAGATATCCCCTAGCTGTAGTAGATATCCTCTGGCTATGGTAGATATCCTCTTATCCTCTGGCTGTGGTAGATATCCTCTGGCTGTGGTAGATATCCTCTGGCTGTGTGGTAGATATCCTCCGGCTGTGTGGTAGATATCCTCTGGCTATCAACTATATTACTAGGTGCATACAATATTAGCTACATACACAGAGAATGGAAACATTCAGATATGGATGTCACTATTATGTTAAAATCACTTGATGATTCAGGAAAAAAACTTGGGCATGTATAATAAGGCTGTTACTTTTTCAGTACGGCTTTGGCATGGTGTAGATATCTCGTGAAGTTGGGGATGAAAAAAGATTTGTTGCAACTTTTGTACAGACTCTAAAAGATTGTTTCTTGCAAACACAGCAAAGCAATTTAGCTGCTTCATCCTCAGGTCAGCATTATGTACATCTATGGCTTCATCCACAGGTCTGCATTCTGTACATCTATGTTAAAGAACTCACGACAGAAAAAGAGAGACAATATTAATCAAGATGAATGAATATGTCCCTTCTGTCCATCTCTCACAGAGAATGAATATCATTTTATTTTTATATGTCACAACTATAATGATATAAGAAATATATTTTTGGGAAGTAGCAGAAAAATACAAATCCCTTCTGATGTTAGAAAGTGTTTACATGATGTGACAACTGTCAAAAATACTTTGTAAAGGCATTGAAGAAATGGAAAACTGTCAAAAATACTTTGTAAAGGCATTGAAGAAATGGAAAACTGTCAAAAATACTTTGTAAAGGCATTAAAGAAATGGAAAACTGTCAAAAATACTTTGTAAAGGCATTGAAGAAATGGAAAACTGTCAAAAATACTTTGTAAAGGCATTGAAGAAATGGGAATCTTATACTGCTCTGAGGTTACATCACTCCTAGGGTGTCCTTGGGCAAGATACAAGGGTACATCACCCCAAGGGTGTCCTTGGGCAAGGTACAAGGGTACATCACCCCTGGGGTGTCCCTGGACAAGATACAAGAGCAAGGTTCTTGACACAAAAACTGTTCTTGAGAACTCACACCACCTCTGAAGCTGGAGCAGACAAGGACAACGATGGCAGAACATGCCAAGCATTGATTCTGCTTCATTATACCTGCACCGCTGTTCACCTTCACACAATGTGTTGTTTGTAATTGTATACACTCCTAAATAAAGTTTCTGTTCTGTTCTGTTTAAAAATCATTAACAGTCACCATGATTGTCTACATCTAAGGAACAAAGTCATACTTCATATATATAGCAGGGCTCTATTATAAACATACATAAATATACATGCAAGACTGACTTGTGCATGGGGGTCATAACAAAATCTGCAAGCACCACACACAGTTAATTAAAATACATGCCACATAAGAAGAGAGTAAATTAAGAACATTAACAGTGTGAACATGTGACCTAAGACTAAAATATTCACTAACATGTGAGGAAAAAGTACACTGGAAACAACAAACAAGTGACCAAGTGTACACAAAAAGATACCTTTTTTCTTCAGTTTATGACCTGTGTTTAATAGCTGCACAACAAATTTCAAATCAAAGTGTAATCTTGTATATTTTGTTTAAAATTTTTACAAATTAAATTTCTGACAAACAAGAAAGTAAAAGAACAAGAAACAATTCTATTTGCACTCTATATACTCTGTTTGATAAATTGTGATGATTAAAGATCATTAAGTAAAGAATGATTACTGTGCTGTACTTTTATGATTTTTCTGGATGAAAGTTGAGCAAATATGATGCCGTTTTGTGTTCATGTGTTCACCACGCAGTCCAGTTCAGCGACTTCCTTCAGGAGAGCTTGATTTTTGGGTGCTAAACTCTCATTGGTAACAATGCCTAATCCCCTTAGGATGTTCATTTTTTCAATGAAAGCCAATTTATGAACCCTGGAAATGAACTTGATAATATTTGACCTGCTGACATCTTTACTAAAAGTGCCAAGTCTGTGAGCTATGTGTATGTCATGGAGTACAATGTTCAACCAAAGTTTATGTATAAAAATCATGATAGCTTTGTCCATTAACTGCTTAACACCTTCTTTCTCATCTGTATCATCTACACCATAAATGACTACATTATATGATCTACTACTCTGTAACAAATGTATCAATTGCTTCTCCTGTTCACTGTGGAAACAGAAAAACTTTATTTTTCTCCTCAAAGTGCAGATCTTTTTCACCTGTTGTTCTCCTGCTTCATTCAGTCTGGCATTCTTGTCTGGATTTCCAGTAACTTCATTTATAATTTTTCTCTTTACTTCTTTCTTTTTGTTTCCCAAAATTACCTCCATGGAATTGTGCATAATTAAATTGTTAGTTTTTCTTCTACATATTATTTTGTTATAATTTCATCAATACTTTCAGTGAGTTTATCATTGCTAGCAACAATCTCATTAACTTGAAGCATAATTGCATTAGGTTTTTGGTTTGTATCTGCCCTTTTTTCCTGGGTTGTTCCCACAAAAAATCTCTGATTGATGATTGACTTTTCTCCAATTTTTCTCTTTTCAGTCTCTTCATTTACTCTTTTTCTTTATGAGAACATCGGATGATGCTGATTTGGTACAGTCTAACCTGTGTTCAGCGGTCACCCATGGGAAAGGGCCAAAGTGGCCTTTGAAGACAGGTGACCTCTGAAGGCAGGTTCAACCCTCAAACTTGGTTCATGACAAATACAAGTACCATGCACTGAATATCATTAGCATTATTATTAATAGCAGTATGCTATCGAGATGCATATATTTAGTTTAGCTAATTAGCAAAATGAAAAATAACAAAATAATTTTAAAAAAAGTTCGACTTTAATACATCATGTACATTAAATCATCACTTATAAGTAGAAACGGCATCTAAATAAAATTACTAATTGACAGCTTACCTGTGATTGTCAAACACAGGACTGACTTTTTGTTAGGCCAGCTGGTATAATTAGGCATGAAAATGGATGTTCACACTTCAAACAATTGATGGATTAAGCAGTTACCCAAACTCACCGAGATCAAAAGACAGTCGGCATTTGTGCGAGATATTTGATGATTAGGGAATGAAAAGAAGCTTCCTGCAGCTATTGTTAGTAGCATATAAACCGTAAGGGATATCACAAGTGCAGTGTACATGTATCTCTACTCATTTGGTGTTATTGTACGTAATCTCGTGTACTTCAGATTAACGTTGTTCTCAAAATTGGCCATAATATGCTTATGCTTAATAATCCCTTGGATCTGAGTTTGCCTGACTCCCATTTCTGCTGCAACTACACGACTACTTTGTCTACTATCCATGAAATGAACTGTATCGATTCTCTCATATAAGGACAAAAACTGCTTTACTTTCGAAGCCAATATGTTGACACCTTTGAGTTTGACTGACAGCATGACTGGAGTGCAGTAAGTAGAATCGAGATATGAAATACTTTAACACTGATTCACATGATATACCCTTATGTAAACAATGCCTTGCTCATCAAACAAAAGAAGTATTTAATTTGCATACTTGGAGTGGTCACTGCTGATATGCTCCAGTGACAGCTTAAGGCAAGGTGAAACCATGATTTGGTTAAGAAACACCTGGCCGCTGACCGTTGATAGCAGGTGACCATTAAACACAGGGCATCTATATAGGAAATTTGCCGGGGGAAATTAGTATGACTGCTGCATACAGGTTACCGCTGAACACAGGTGACCGCTAGGACAGGTTTGACTGTACTATTGTCCAAGTTTGCAGATCCTTTTCAGTCTGCAGTGCCTCCAGAACTCTCTCTTGACAATTTTACTCACACACATACATGTATGTAAACGTTTGTTTTCCACATGTAAGGCAGGTCACACCTGGAAATTTCTACAAGTATAATGGTACTCACATTTTGTCCATTTTGTTTGAAATGTTGTTACATTTTTTAAAATCAGGTAAAATTTACAAATATAAATATACTCCCATAGAATTGTTCTCTATTCTAATGTCAGGTCTTACTCAATCATCAACACAGGATTTTGCAACTGTAGGGTCAGGAAGCCCAGCCTTTATAAACTTGAGGTTCAAGCAATGCAAAACTAATACAGCAAGAGAGGAAACTGAGGGTCCAGGAGAGAAAAGGAAGATCAAGGAGCTCACATTTTTTATAAAGTATTTACAGGAAATTAAAGGTGTTTGCAGTTCTATAAGACCAGATTTATTTCTGATGCAGCATTGGTTTCTTTCTTTTCCCTTATATGTATTTTGTGATGCTTTTTCAGGTTTCCTTGTATGGCACATCTGTAGTCACAGAGTTTACACTTGTATGGTTTCTCTCCACTGTGTGTCCTTAGATGGTCCTGCAATTTTCTGTTCTCGTAAAATCCTTTTCCACATATTTCACAAAATGTACTGAACTCCTTGTTGTGTCTTTTCATGTGAGAAAGAAGATAGCTCTTGTTTTTAAAGCCTTTTCCGCACATATCACATTTGAAGCATATGTCTTCTCTGTGAGTGTTCATATGCAAATTGTGAACATATTTTGTCTTGAAGGATTTATTGCAAATGTTGCATACAAATGGACGTGCATTTGTGTGCATATATTTTGTATGGTAACGAAGATTGGCCTCCCTCTTAAAACTAACCCCACACAAGTCACATTGGTAATTTCGGGTTTGCTCCGTATGCATGATCTTCTTATGCTGTTTCAAATTTGATGAGACTGTGAATTGAGCACCGCATATCTCACAAATAAATGGCCTCTCTCCAGAATGATTTCTCTTGTGCATTTTTAATTTTGAAAATTCATTATAACTTTTGTTGCAGAGGTCACACTTAAACTGGCGTTCATTCCTATGATATCGGAGATGTGCTTTGAACTTGGAATAAGTACTACTTGTGTATACTTTCTTGCAATAAGAGCATTCAAATGTACACCTCCCATCAATTTTGTGACTCTTGAAGTGATTTAGATATGAAAAAGTTACATTACATTCAGAACAGTAGAATTTACCCCTTTTGCCTGAAGTATGATTATTCGACTCCTTTTTAGTTTCTTTAAAGTTCTTGTGATTCCACATCTCACTGGTACCTATCTTTTCCGTATCAGGTCTGTTTTTATTATTCATTAAATCTTTGGGTGGACATTTTGACTTTTCCTTTCTAGTATTTTTACCAGTCTCTTCCCGACAGTTTTTATGATATCTTACTCCAATTTTATTTTTTTGGCCTTTTTTCAGTCTTTTACAATTTTTCAATTTAATCTGTGCAGTCTGATCTGAATTGTTTTCAACTGAGTCCTTTTCAATGTTACAGGATGAACTGATACCAAAAGCTTGTTTTCCTGAATTTTTACTAAAACTGTCCAAACTTTTGTCCTGTGTTTCTACTGTTATTTCACCCAACCTCCTACTTGCAGTGCTAAATGAAACCTCCTCATACAGTTCTATGTTTCTCAGTGAATTGGAAGAAACTGAATTATCTCCCTTGCCTTTATCATCACCAACGAAAATTGTGGCGTCATATAGATGTGGAGCATGAATGTCCTTTATTTGCCCTAGTGAACCTGGACTATTTCTGTGGGACAGATCAGATACATTCTCTTCTGGACCATGAATTTCTTGTCCATAACTCTCTGCTCCAAAGTCCTGAATCTCGTGCCTTTCTGGTTCATTCTTCTGGTACAGAGTTCTTGGATGATCTGGTGTGCATGTCTTTTCATTGAGACAATGTAAATCTGCATTATCTTTTCCAACAGTGTTAGAAAAATAGCCATCCTCTCTTGCCTGAAGAATACTGTCCTCATTGTTACTCAGCAGCACCTCAATGGAAGACCTATAACTGCTGAAAATGTCAGTTGACGTGTCCCGAGGCAAAGGAGAGACAGTAGAAAAGTAATTTATTTGAGATGTATTGTCCAGATTCAGGCTCTCCTTATGTATAGTATTGGTGCTTGTGATTCTGTCGGAGGCCTCATGTAAGTGTGATTCTGCAGCCTTGTATTGACTATTATCATAAAGACCAGATGTTGATCGTTGTCTTTCCAGTATGATGCCTGTCAATAAAGATGAACAAAAAGAAAATATGTATTGTTTATCTACTAATACAAAATAATGCAATGTGGTACCGGTAGATGAAAATACATATTAATTATAATAAAATGTTATAATTAACTATAATCAACTATTATCAATTATTATTTAATGAAAACTTTTTGTATACAACACCTTTTGTACCATGCAATATCAATGTAATTGTAATTAAACTGGCCAATTTTTTTTATAGCCCATTTCAAATTCAGGAATGCCTGTATAAAGTAAATGGAGCCACAGTGACTAAGTGGTTAGAATGCCAAACTCGCGACCAAAAGGGTGCATGTGGAAATCCTACTATTGGACCAGCTAACATGATGTGTCTTTGGGCAAGACACTTTCCTTAAATTACCATGGTACTAAATAACATACTTGTGTTGCTGTGCCAATGATTCACGTATAAAGTCAAAGTCACAACAATCCAATCAATCTGGAGGCACCAACTTTACGGTATTTCAACCTCAAGAGGCTGAAAAGTGCAGTTGTTAAGGTGACAGAAACAGCAAGTTATATATTACTTTGTTCTCAATTAGTATGAATATATATATGTATATATATATATATATATATATATATATATATATATATATATACATGTATATGTAATTATTATTTTTCGTGATTTTTTTTCTTCTCATTTTATAGTTGTTTCTGTAATTGTTCTTTTAGTTGTTGTTGTTATAATTTATCCACTGACATACTGTTTTCATTTCAATTATTTGTGTGTTTCTAAAACCAAAGAAGTGGGAACAAGTATGCATACATTATCATGAGTTCAGTTTTGTTTCTGTTCCTAAAACCAAGGCACCAGGAACAAGTATGTATACATTATCAGGAGTTCAATTTTTTGTGTGTTCCTAAAACCAAGACATTGGGATCAAGTATACATACATTATCATGAGAATACCAATTTTTGATAACTGTAGAAATAAAAATCAGACAGCATTATCACAGGTTTAAAATGAATGATTGTTCAGATCCTTTTGTTCATCACTGATCTGTCAAGTCTAGCTTATTAACATCATTTGAGGGTGTTACCCTTTTGTTTACAAACTACCATGTATACTCGCATATAGGCCGATACCAACTGCAAACTGCATAGACCCAGATCTGCTGTCACATAATGTGCTGGCAGATCATGGTCTATGTTGTTTGCATTTGGACCCAGCTTATACGCGAGTATATACGGTAGTATATTAGACTGATACCAAAATTGAGATCAATCAACTCACTTAAAGATTGATATATTAGTGACTTAAAATTTAATACAAGAAGGCTAGGGCCTGCATGTTGAGCCCACAATCAAAGCATTGCTGTAAAATGTGTGACTTTGATCCCAAGTTCAAAAGGTTGAACATCTATGTCACAGAATGAATGTCTTAGCCTCATATTGATTAATCCTATCCTTAAGGAGTTTAGAAAATTTAATCAAAAGAAAGCACTTTAACCAAAACCTTAATGCAGATTTTCTATGACTGTGATCTTGACTCCAAGATAAAATGTGCAAGAGTGTCTTAGCATCACAATGATTCATCCCAAGTATGAATAAACTCTATTAAGGGGTTTAAGAAACATAAGTGAATGAAAAAACTTTAATCAAAACCTTAATACAAATTTTCTATGACTGTGCCTTTTGACCCCAACAAGAAAGAGGAATGACAAGGGTCACACTACCAGGTGAAGTGGGCGGCTAAGTCACCTAAAACAATGTAAACTTTGCCTTCTTCTGTCAGGAAAGCGAAAACGACTTCGCCCTGTAATTTTTTGTTTAGATCTACACCAAGTGACAATAGCTTACGGCTTTTGAGATGCTCCCTCAACCCAGTGAATAGTTGTTAAGCTCCAAGCGAAATGGATTGCATGTTGCCTTGGCAGGTGTTCATATCAATTGTGTCAAGAAAACAAACTCTTGCACATTCACAGGCATGGGTTTTAATAGCTGACTGCCCAATTACCCCCCCACCCCCCGCACACACACACACAAGATATCACTGCCTGATTTCCGCAAGTTAGCATATGATGATGAAAACTTGTCTTTCGAAACTAAATCTATATGTAAATAACAATTTTGTGTTTTGAGAATAGAATCGGTGAAAGCACTTTCTAAATGTATGAAGATTTTAACTGCCGTGCTTGCCTTATTTTCTTCATAAAAACAGTTTGAAACCGTAAGTGAACCTGCTAAGGGGTAATTATGGCGGACATTGCGGTGTCTTGGAAGTATGTCTTCATTTGACTGTCTGTTTTTGTAATTCACTGGGCACATACATTTAAGGAAATTATACAATTCGTAGAAAGTAAAGTATTATGTGATAAAAGATTTAGCCTAAAAGTAAAAATGTTTTGGTCAGCAACATATGGGACAATGCTTATGGAATCGATAAGAGCTGTAACTTAAGGTCAAGGTTGTTTTCTTACATCACTCATTTTTGTGAAAATATGAGAAAAAGTAGCAAAGAAAAACAAATATCCAACCAATACACAACGTTATTACGAGTACATAAACAAATATTTAAAACCATACATTTTCAATCCTATCTAGGGATTGTTGTAATGAAGCTAGAAAGTGAGTGGTCATATGAAGAAAATCCCTGTTTCTATAAATAGATGCATCTACTTTTAAAAACTTCACCCAAAAATAAGTCAAAAGATTCACATTTGCTTTAGAATCAGCTCCCTCAAAATGCTGTTGTAAAGTGGAGATTACTCATCAGTGTGGTTTAGTTTTTGCATTTAGCTCATAACCAAAAAGGTTTGTTAGCACTCTGCATACATACTGTTGTACCAAGATTCATGAAATTTGGTGAGGGGATATAACTTGATGAGTACTCCACCCTCATCACCAAAGTAGGTCACTGTGACCCATATTATATGCTTCACTGACTTGGGTTCAATATCAAGCACTGTTCACGACAGACACATCAAACTAAGTGATTGTATGTATCTCTATTAATACCACACCCTTACAACAAAAGATGGTCATCGAGACCTATATTTAATCTTTTACTGGATTTGGTTATGTTTTTGCATTTACCATATATACTCATGTATAAGCTGGGTCCAAATGCAAACAACATAGACCTTGATCTGCCAACACATCATGCGCTGACAGATCTGGGTCTATGCAGTTTGCAGTTGGTATCATTTTATACACGAGTAAATACTGTAGCCCATGACCACATGAGTTTTTTGCATGTTATATGCATACTATCCTCATCTTGCAAATTTTTCATGACTGGGACCATGACTTCATGCAAAAGGGATGAGCAAGCATGTCATACAATGATTGGTCTAACTTCATAAGTATGATGAGAATCAATCAATGAGTCTAGAAGATATATGCAAATAAAAAACTCTAACAAAAACCTTAACCATTGATGAAGATACTGACACAGTAAAAGTGGCTGCTCTGTCTCACTTCCCACTAATGCAGGCTCAACATTAAAACAAAATCAGGGACTTGTACATCATATATTAAGTCTCTGATAAAATAAATATGAAATATATACAGGATATCTACGTTTTTTTAGTAGATATAAGGAAATATTTCATGAATGAAGTGGAAACATTGTATTACATCATGAGTGGCAAAGCCACAAGGGACAATACAAAATGTTTCCAATTCACGAGTGAAATATTTCCTTGTACAGTATCTACTCAAAAATCAGAGATTTTCTTTTTATTATATATTTTTTTAGGGCAAAGACCATCGATTTGCATGGATTTGTTTCTCCATTCTGTGTAAATTTAATCAACAGCTGCATTACTACATTGATAAAATAAAGTTCCGAAATTTTTAGAACAGCTACTTTTACAAATTTAGATTGTACATATATATTGCTTCAAATTGTGTATTTTGTCAAATTAATGAATGTTTTCATAAGAAAATTAAGAGATTTTTTATTTTTGTTAACACATTTCTTGTGCGGATTGATACTGTCAACATTGCTGGGGTGGGGATACTGTAGAAACATGACAGAACAGTCAACTGACATCAGAACGTAACATCATTAAACAACAGATTTTAATTATTGTGAGTTTACTTGTAAAGATTTGGGTTTCTATTTTTTATATTTCTGCATTCAGATGTAAATTTTTGTGTGTTGGCAGCTTGCAGTATATTTCAGTCACAGACGCTGTACCCAAATTTCAATTGTCACTTAATTTTGGTTTGCAATCGACACTAATCAATGCCTGATTTCTCCATCATTTTCAGACATGATTATGATTGTGATGACAGTTAAAATTGCTACTTAAACAATTTTATTACTATATGTAATCAAGAGTTTTTCTTAAAAATGTGTACCATTTGTCGTTGAGTGTAACAGGTATATATACGATACTGTATGGGTGACACAGAATATTGAATAGCAACAGGTCATGTAAGTTCAGTTGCTGACAATTTTCATGATTCATGTGGAAAACAAATTATAAAAAAGTTAATGCTTGAAACCTGCTATTTGTTGTTTGGGGCTCATTGTTTGGCATTTTTCATGACGCATTCTCATTGATTACATAAATGTATACTAGAGAGTCAATAGTCTTGACACATTTTAAAATCTATTCATCCTGATGGGGAGAGAGAGAGAGAAAGGGGCGGGAGAGTGAGAGCGAGAAGGAAAAGAAGAAGAGATGAAATTGTCCTAAGTGTGGAAATACAGGTCTGAATAACATACATAAGGGCGGATATACTTCCTAAATGGAAAATAATGTAGTTCCAAAAGTGATATTGCCACTGTGGCGATAAAAGTGTTATCACCACTGTGTCAATATAATTTTTCTCCCACTGATATATTTTAATATCTCATTATGAAATATTTAATAAGTGAATTAACAGAAATAATTGTAACTTGTAAATGATAATTTTATAAATTATAAAATCAATTCTCAATAAACTAGTTGCATTTCTCCATGACCAGCACATAACCAGATCAGTTTCTTATGAGTTTGGATGGAGGAGAAACAGTACAATGGTTTACATTCATTAAATGTTTTTTCTTTCCAATAAAAGATTTATCTAATATTCAAATGGTAAAGATGTCTATCGAGAATATATGATGATTTATATACATCAATCAGTTTTTCTCTATATTATACCCCTGATACAGAGAGAATACTTGGTACACCAGATTCTGAACGACACTTACTCTTTCAGAAGCTTGTCTATAACAATTGCCGAGATCAAAATGTCTTATTATGATTCTGAACTTACTGAAACTGACAGTGTCAGCTGTTGTCTAAAAAGAAAATATGCTTACTGAAACTGACAGTGTCAGATGTTGTCTAGAAAGAAAACATGCTTACTGAAACTGATGGTGTCAGATGTTGTCTAAAAAGAAAACATGCTTACTGAAACTGACAGTGCCAGTTGTTGTCTAGAAAGAAAACATATCCTTACTGAAACTGACAGTGTCAGTTGTTGTCTAGAAAGAAAACATATGGTTACTGAAACTGACAGTGTCAGTTGTTGTCTAGAAAGAAAACATATGCAAATATTTTAGTAGAAACAACTTGCCTGTCTGGGTGTTCTCATGGTGTATTGCACTGACCCAGCAGGTTTTCCAATTTTATTTGGGCATTCAGGTTATGGATTCTTCCAGCACTAACATGTTTATTACCGTATATACTCAGGTATAGGCAGACACCAACTGCACAATGCATAGACCCAGATCTGCCATTGCATAATGTGCCAGCAGATCTGGGTCTATGCAGTTTGTAAGTAGAACAAACAACATAGACCCTGATCTGCTGGCACATTATGCTATTGTTGTTTGCATTTTTACCCGGTTTATACGCAAGTATATACGGTAAATTGACAAGAACATAAATGTTATGGTCATTATTTTAAACAAACCTTTCCTATTGTACAGCCAGCCACGATGCAAAAATAACTCTCTGATTGCATTCTCCTGCTCCAGGCTTACATACAGCATTAATAAATACACTTCCATCTTAAATTCCAAACTGTAAAACAATTAAAATTGGAATTAGTTTTCATCAAAATAGTGCAGTGGAAATGAAACAAACTGTTAAATAATGAATAAGTTATTGAACAATACTGGTGGATATCTCATTACTTTGACTCTTTATTGAGACTCTCATAAGAAACTGAAAAAATATTACAAGCATATTATTATAAGGATTGATAGAATCACATGATAACACACACACACATAAACTAAAGGCTGAGGATATATACATGGTAGCCATGTATGCTTGCTGTAGATTCTACATGTATATAGTTTTACAGTCATATTAGCTGTGTACATAATTTTCCATGTTCTATAAACAGTGTAACTTTTACAGGGAAAAATATATGCAGGGTCTTTAGTTGTAGTTTCATTTCCTTCTTTTATTCTTTTGGTATGTTTCTAAAGCAAAATAACAGAAATTAACAGCTTGATTTTAAGGTTCTTAACTAATGCTGTGACAGGAGTACACTCCCAATGACTATTAGTGACATTCACTTCTTAAGGCTTTATAAGATGTTTTGGTTAGGGTATAATCAGGCATAATAATTCTCTGGATACATCCACAATTCCAGAATCAGTGGGTCTGGTTTGTGCATTAAAGTAACTAGAGCAAATGCCGTAAGAGTTACTTCCCTTTCCAATTAATCAGTGTCGTGCAAGAGACATACAAGTATTGACTTTCCCAAAAGCGTCATGGCTCCAAAATATTCAATTCATTGTTTGGTTTGGAAATAAAGAAACTTCTTACTTAAAAAAAAAAAAAATAAGTGGCATGGGGCAGAAGGAGATGTGGATCAGGTAATCTTTAAAAGATGTATATTCTTTTCATTGTTGCACTGGTATGGGATACCTTTCACATTTTGGTCATTGTTGGGTGGGAGTGGATCTTTAAGGCTAAATAAGGAAATCTCTATATCATGAAATATCAGTACACAAAGTAGATTTCCACTCAAAGAGAAAATGTTGCAAATGTTGTCCGACACCTTGCGATTAAAGTCTTTTCTGAAATTCTCCCAGGCATATATATTCATGCCAGTATGTAAACCTTTTTGATATGTATAAAAAAAATACATGTAACAATTTAATTCTGCATCGGTCTGCAGCTGATATGTTGTCAACTGAAACTTCTGTAAGAAACAACCTACATGTGATATTAATTTACTACTATACCGGTTTTTTATACTTCAGCCAACATCAAAATAGCTGAATACTTTCCAAAGATAAAATATACTTGATACCTTGAAGTGGAGCATCAAAATTATGAACCAAAATCAAGGTTCTATAGCACAAAAAGTGCAAATCAATGGCAAAACTATTTTCAAGTTTTGACTTAATTTATGAATTGCTTTTGGGCACTCATGAATACTGTATGATTTAAACTTTGGAAAAGGTTCTGGATTAGGCATTCTCATCCCTAACTAACTAACTAACTAAATAAATAAGGCATGTAAATAAATAAAGAAAGACAAATAAAAACAATTCTAGACAGAAACAAAAATGATTTTCTAACAGTATAGATTTTTTGGCATAAAACTGATACTGGCAATAGAAAAATTATTCAAAATACAATATAGCAAATGTTTGTACACCAGAACATGCTGTTTGTGATTTTAACATTTACTTTCTTTAAAATTATTTGAGGATATTAAATAATTTCCAAAGGTCAACAAATAAATACTTATATTACCAACATTTTTCTAACACACATGTATTGAATATACAACTCTTTTGAAATTATTTTTTTATGAACCAAATATACAATCGACATATAAAGATGACTCTTAATTTGGTACCCGATTCTGAATCACTCTGAAGTTTGAGTCTTTCCATAGGTGGTCCACATGCATTGACAATTCGAATGTCAATCACTAATGTCTCCCTCGGTGGTGGAGGTGCACATTATGCGCATGCTGAGTAGTAGTGGTTAGTTGCTGCATACTTACCCTCCACCATGGCAGTTTAACTCGCAGTGAGTGTGGAGGGGATTAACTACCTCACTGTGATGGTTGACAAAAAACGTGAGCTGTAATGTAGATGCAGTTAGAAATGACACACATGTAGTACTTTCAAGCTGTAATGTATGTGCAGTTAGAAATGACACACATGTAGCACTTTCAAGCTGTAATGTACATGCAGTTAGAAATGACACACATGTAGTACTTTCAAGCTGTAATGTATGTGCAGTTAGAAATGACACACATGTAGTACTTTCAAGCTGTAATATACATGCAGTTAGAAATGACACACATGTAGTACTTTCAAGCTATAATGTACATGCAGTTAGAAATGACATACATGTAGTACTTTCAAGCTGTAATATACATGCAGTTAAAAAACGACACACATGTAGTACTTTCAAGCTGTAATATACATGCAGTTAGAAATGACACACATGTAGTACTTTCAAGCTGTAATATACATGCAGTTAGAAATGACATACATGAAGTACTTTCAAGCTGTAATGTACATGCAGTTAGAAATGACACACATGTAGTACTTTCAAGCTGTAATGTACATGCAGTTAGAAATGACATACATGAAGTACTTTCAAGCTGTAATGTACATGCAGTTAGAAATGACACACATGTAGTACTTTCAAGCTGTAATGTACATGAAGTTAGAAATGACATACATGTAGTACTTTCAAGCTGCACTGCATATTTTCTTTATTTTTTGCATTTACATGTAGCTCAGTTTACTTGATATTGTTGCATGTATAGTCATGAAACTGTATGTGTTCATCCATTCACCTTCAACTCTTAGGTTAGCACTCATAAAAAGTAAATTGTGACGGTAATGACCTACTTTTCCTGCTAAAGTGGCTATGCCAAGTTTTTGAGTTATGTACCAGTGAAGCAGGCGAGACACAGCATTCTACACAATTTCCTGTTGCTTCATTCTTAGCATAGGCCTTCAACTTGTCATAAATAATTACCATGAATTAAGATAAAATTCTTTAATTTGGAATGATTTCATGAATGGGAAACACAGTAACAACTGTTTCATTCAATTACACTTGCATTCTCTCTTGATAATTTTCTAAATAACTACTGTTATTCTTGATACATCATCTCGCCCCTTGTTCTGATGCTACCCTGTTTTGACGCAGTATCATAAACTCCCAGTTCTCGAGAAAAAGCGTCTCTCAATGATGTCATAGCACAACATTTGTTTACAATGATCAACACTGAGTCATACAGACAACAAATATTTTTAAAAATCCTATCATTATCAGTTGTGAATTGAAACAAAGTTACATACCATAGTGTATAACTGCATCAGTGACACTATTTAGAATACGGTACTGCATTATAAAGTTTCATGTAGAGCTGTCGTTATTGATTTTCTGAGGGGTTCTTTGCTATTATAATTTGTGCATATTTACAAGAAACACATACTTTTACGATATATTTCATAATTAAATCAGCATCCTCGACATTTTTTCTTATTTATATCAAAGTATTAAGGTTTTCTATCTGATGACAAGCAATTGTACTTCAACAGTAAAATTTCAAACTAATCATTTAAGTGAATCTTGATATTTAACTTTTATTGACCTATATAATTTATAATTTAACTTTTATTGACCTATATAATTTTCTTAGATTGTAGATAATAGTAAGAATGATAATAAATTGAAATTAAACCTTCTCCCGTAATTTTATGTCTTCTGTCCCCGATTATTTGCACTTCAAAAGAAATGAGTCAAGAAGGATGCAAGACAGTTTTTAAGTACCAAAACAGTACATTCAAGGATTTATGTTCTGCATATCCACACTGCCAATTAATTTTTTTAAAAAAACATGCCATAAGCTAAATCTAATATTTTTAACTTACAAGTAAACAATTTTATTATAATACCATCATGATTTTTCCTAATTTTGATTCTTTAGTTTTTGAGACAAAATCTCTCCCCAAACCAAAAATTATGATAAATACAAGAAAAGCTTTAGGAATGCTAAATTCAGTTTCTTTGTGTCATTTTTCTTAAAAACTTGCATTTTCTATGTGCTATTGATGTTGCTCTGCAATATATATACCGTATTTACCGTATATCTTGGGACAAGGTAAAATAAATGATTTTTTTCCTGTCCCATAACTTATGGTTAAACTTTTTTTCAACTAGATCACATGTCCCAAAACTTAAGAACCGAAACAAATTGTGTTGAATTTGCTGCCCCCTCCCCCCCCCCCCACACTTCATGTTACAATTAGGCAGGTAAATTAAACGTTTATTTGATAATAAACTGAAAGAAACTTACCTTGTACTGTTCTCATTTATTCCTCTTTTTTTTGTTCTTCATAAGCAATTTATGTATAAAAGACACAAAACGTATCCACTATCACTAACATATCCACTAACACCACATGGTCCAGTAATGTAGAGTACCGGTCGTGTGTATCGTTTATGTCAGGTAACAACATTGACACATTGTTTTATTGACGTGAATATAGATAAACGAATCATGTTTGGTTGTCCTCAGAAGTTTGAATACCGGTATATTATCAAACTGAAAATTGGATCCAGCAAAATCACAAACAATAGAAAGAGAGACAGACAGAGAAATAACCGATTGCTTGAAGGCACCAGCAATTCACGCATGAACCGGTGTATGGTGCAAAATAACCAAGAGTGTATTATATCCAGGTTAACAAAATAATAATATTTCGCAAATATAAATCATTATTAGGAAATACATTCACCGTGAGAGAAAATTACAATATTTTTGCTAGCATGGGATACAGAATGTATTCTTGAAGACAATTAATGCAGTGTATACTATTTACCCTGCAGACATCAATGCCTGTTTGTATCAGTTATGATTACAGATGGCAAACAAAAGAAGACCGGGTGGTGAATAAACACAGCTGGTAGCGAGCAATACACTCATTGTTTCAACTTACCAGTAGGATATAAAATACAAAGTTTATTTTCTTACAAAGCAAGCAGACCCTGGAAGCCGACTTTGGATTCTTTCAAGTGAGCAGATTTTTAATATACAAAGTTGTCCGACCAAGGGAAGCCGGCTTTGGTTTCTTTTTAGCAGTATTCACAGGAATTTTGAAAATAAATTGAAACAGTGGAGCAGTCAGGGTCTGTAGGTGACACTTTGAGCATACATTGTGAAATGTACCGATATTAAAGGATTTGCCACAACTGAACAGGTGTCAATTGTGCGGCATGATCACAGGAAGTTCAAATAAATTCTGTCAGCTGAATATAGGACTCTACTTGGCACTGAACAAGTATCAACTTTGCGGCTCGATCAAAGGGTTGGGAAAACAAAGCGAGGCTGCCTTTACAAGCTAAGGGATTTGCACTGGCAGATAACTGAGGAAATATTACTTGGGAATTAGATCTGGCTTATGAAAAAGGGAAATATAAATCAACTCAAAACTTTTATTGCATCAAACAGTGTTTATGCAGCAAAACAAAATATAATACAAGTACGGGTTGCTCCGACTTGCACGTATTTTGTACATAGTGCAAACATCTAGTCTCCTATATTGCCCATAGATTTATCAAATTTTGTTCTTCAAAAGTTTGCAGATAAGAAGAAAAGTGTAAACAAACAACACTGACAGCGGTTTTCTTTAAAACTATCTGTCCCAGAACTTACAGTGCACAAAAAAATTACTTTAAAAATTAATTTATGGTGTCCCAACATATACAGTGTCCCAAGATATACGGTAAATAAAGTATATTTTTTTTACTGGAGTATATGTACAACAGTGTCACAGGCAGAAGTAGACTTGTTTGATGTGCGTCAAAACAAGTAATGAAATACACCAACTTTATGACATGGGGCATCTGGTTGAAAGTGAAACAGGTCAAAATGCCCCAATGAAAACTCAGCCCTGACAAAAATGCCCCCACTTTTCACCAAATCGCCCCCATTGCAAAATCGTCTCCAATCAAAAACACCCGCACTTTTCACAAAATCGCCCCCATTCCAGTCAACCTCAGAAACATAAGCGACCAGAGTAATATCTGAAGATTTCACCAGGGGAACAGGCTAATGTAGTGGTTAAAAATATATTTTATATAAAAAATGAATATATAATATTAAACAAACACTTGTACATGTAGTTTCTTTATTTACATATTTATTTTGTTAGTGTAACTAGATTCAATAATAATAAGAAAACTGAAATTATATTCTTTTAGCATACGACAGAATAAAAGTTACATGAATCAAAATGATGGTGTATGCACTTGATTAATTATACCTATTTAATTTAACTGAATGAATGCACGTATGTACGGCTGGGGGTTGGGGGGGTATTTTTATAGGAATTTATTTAGGCATGATAGCTGACCACTCCCCGCGGGCGCACATGTGATCTCAAGCTAATTATCATATTCGATGTATGAATTCACGCAAGAATCTCTTAGATCCACTGTTTTGTTTTGTTTTCTTTTTCAATCCAGATAAAAGAACAACATACATCTGTTCACTTTTGTTGAAACAGAAAGTTACACACAGACTGCAAAGAATAGAAACATAAACTTTGATGTGGTTAATTATACTCATTGCTTTGAATTAAAACTTTTTTTGTGTTATGATTATTTTTGTGCACAAAAAGAAAAAGCATCAACCATGCTTGCAACGGTAAGACCACAATGAGCTACAAGCTTTCAAAGCCAACTGAGAATTTATTGTTGCAAACTTGTTTTGAAATCAAAAGCTTGGGCAGGGCCGAAAATGAAAATATTTAACCTCGTTTCACTCGGTCATCTCATAAACACAATGGCTAGTGACTGTATAAAGTGTAAGCAGACTGTTAGACCGAGGCAAGAAGCTGTCCAGTGTGATGGTTGTGAAAACTGGCAGCACCGTACATGCAGCACAAATATCTCTAGAGATACGTATAAGCGTGCGGTCAAAGGTAGTGAGACCTTGACCTGGTTTTGCACCAGCTGTATGCCAAGACCCACCACAGAAAACACCTTTAAATCTTATAAAGTGTCATATTTCATGCATGATTCTGTAACATACATGCCATATTCCCAGACAGTGTTGGGGGGTTTTTGAGACTCAAAAAGTGTGTTTTGGGGTTCCAAGGGGGGTCAGTGCATGTGACCCCTCAAAAAACGTCATCCAATTGAGAATAAGCTATCTTTTAAAATCAGCCTATAGCAAATGACTGGAAATTAAAATCTGAATAAATGAAAATACCATCTGTTTTCTCTGAAGCATTTAATATACTTACAAACAAAAAAATGGTAGACTTTGCATTGTCAAAAAATATCACCACACATATGTACACATGGTCACAAGCTCACATACATTAAATAAAAAAATACACCAAGTTACTGTCTTTAAAATCCACTTTTAATTACATGCAGTCTTTGCTGTTTTCAATAGTTCATAAGTTGGTTTGAAGGTAATGCAAGTGTCATTTGTGTTCATCTTAGCACTCATCAGAGATTGAATGGTGGTGTTGTTTAGCCTTCCCCGAAGATCTTGTTGAATTTTTCTAAGCATTGAAAATGATCTCTCAGCATCGGCATTGCTGTGAGGGAGTGTCAAACATGCAATGGCCACTTGGGTCAGAATATCAAATCTTGGTTTTCCTGAAGGAAGATGACAATTTCCCATTTCTGCCCAGAACTGGCTCAGGTATTCATTGTCAAATTGTGGTAGCTCCTGAAGTGGGGTAAGTATGTAGTCTTCTGTCTGCTCCAGCAGAGAAACTTGCTTGTTCTCTTGAAGTACTTCAAACCTAACAGCCAGATCTACAACTGAATGATGTCAATTAAAAAGCTGAAATGAACTTACTTGTCAAAGAAAAGCATCTTATTTAATTTAGGTATTGGGCTTGGCATTTTTGCTGTGTCACGATGCTGGGTGGTGTTACTATGTCGAAGAATGTCATACACTCCAGAATAACTAATGTCATTATGGTGGTTGCAATATGTGCACAGAATAAAATGTTCCCCCTTGATGCTGAGCTTCACAAAGTCAAACTCCGTCAACCAGGAGTTCTAGAATTTTGTTTTGCTGGGCTTTGCTCGCTTCGGAGATGGCTCCATATTTCCTGAATCGCTACTACATTTCGACATTTTTCCTTTGAAAATGAATCACACTTGTACACTTTTCCATTTTATATATGGAGTAAAAATCCGACTTCAAAGAATCATTGCCGTTGATCACAAACTTTAAAAAAGATGGTGTCAACATTCTCCATGAAACGGTGCCACTGATCACAAATTTTGATAAAGATGGCTTCAACATTTTCATTCAATGCAATCAGTTTGTTCTTCAACACACATCTCTTTGATGTGCTTAACTTTAAATTGGGTTGTTCCACTTCATGTACTTTACCTATGCAAATTAGCCTAATATGCTCTCCCGCAGCAGTGCTCAAAAGGATTTCACATGACACATCACCCTAGCTATTGTGAGCCAATTAAAAGTAAATCTCTGAAAGGTGGCTGTCTATCTCTGACCACCTTACCTTTTAATTGCCTCTAAAACAGGTGTATAAACCTGCCCCGTGGATAGTTTTACATGAGCTTTAAGCAGTACTGTTTACTGTTTATACATACCACAGATCACGGGCATATATAATAGTGATCAAGAAATATACGGGGGGGGGGGGGGGGGGGTTTTTTTGGGGTGGAATTTTTTTTTTTTTTGCAAAGATTGCTGACAATAGTGTTTTTCTACACATTATCGTGTCGGGGAGTTTGGGAGTCCAAAATCGTGTTTTTCGCATGACACGTCGTGTAATGGCAAGTATGCTGTAAGCAGCCAATATTTCTATGATAACCAGTGTTCTAAGTTTGATCAGTCAAGGGACATGCTGTTACTCATCTGTCATTAAACACAGCTGAAAATAAAATAAAGCATCTCTTTCTCTCTTGGTTTTTCTGCGTTTTCCGGTCTATTTCTGCACCGTGTAAAGGACATGATTCCCTAAAAAATTTTTATGTAATATTATCAATTTTTTTTTCCCCTGAAGGTCAAAGAAAAAACAGTTAACGAAATTTCAATTCAATAAACATTCTAATTCTAATGAACTAATTAAAAAAGGCAAGAACAAATTCAATCAAGGCTTAATTCAGCAATGAATTATAATAGTAAAAACAATCCATTCTAATTATCCTTAATGATATGTAAGTATTAATTATCGGCGGGTGTATTACCAATAATCAAAAAGATGATTAAAAGAGTATTATTCAAACATAGATTTATAAATGAACTTAATTGAACTAATAAAAAAAGCAAGAACAAAATCAATACCATGTAAAAATAAAATTAAATTTAGTGGAGGCGTTTTTGACATGATGCGAGTTTGAAATGGGAAAAGTGGGGGCGTTTTGATGGGGGCGATTTTGCAATGGGGCGAATTGACATGTACTCGTTGAAAGCATGCCAAGACGAGTATTAGGAAATGTATCATTGTTATTTGTTGTGCATACTTTGCTAAAATAACTAATGTCTCAAAAGAAATGACAGGTATCACTATGAAAGGATTATACTTCTAAAAAGGTGAAGGTAAGTGCTTAAGTGCGTTAAAACTGAGGACTCCAGGATATATGATACCCATTTAAATAAAGACAGTAACTGCATGTCCATGTACTCGAAAATGGGTAACATATATGTAAATTAAATGAGATACTCTCTAAATGGAAAATTACATATTTGTTTTTTTTTAAACAAAACAAAACCAATAAATACCATGGATAAAACAATGTTCCAACTATAAATTCGCTTCTTGTTTCAAATCTCACATTTTTCTTCTATCTGGGAGCACCTTTGACAGACTCTTTGTACTTTCAAAATTTGAAGAGTAGCTTGACAACTAAAACTATTGCTGAGATCGGCACCGTTCGCCAAATACTGATTACAGTGATACTAATACGCTAATTAACGAATACGAATATTATTTATCAAGCAAATACATATTTAAATAAATATTAAACTGTACGAGTGTATTTCTAAACTTAAAGAAGTCAATAGGAGAAAATGCATGCCACTATGGCAGTAGACATGTTTACATAATAGTGTATGGATTATCACTGCTAACTGAAGTTACTTTAGCCATAAAGGTACCACAGTGCATATGTATGTTTCTATATATTTACAATGTGTTTATTTAGTACTTAATTACTTTTGTGATATAAGTTTGTTGTGATATATCAAATACATTTTAGGCAATAATAAACACATTTTTTTAGAGTAGATTTGCTCATTAGCTCATTGGAGATATTTTACCAACTTTAAACAATAAAATAATTAACTTTAAGATACATACAGACAGACATACATACATACATAGATACATACATACATACATACTAATTAAATTATGTTACTACTTATTTAAAATCTTGTTTAATCACTATAAAGATATAAAAATTAAGTTTTAATCTAAACATTCCATGCAGAAAATCAGTTTACATGAATAGATCCTTTTCTAAAATTACATGCTGAGTTAAAAAATATATATGTGTAAGGATTGGCGAATACACACTTGGGAAACAGTTTTAAACACAGAGAACATTTTAAAGAACTGGACAAGACTATGCACATACATACAGAAAGCACACTTTCAGTGTAAAATGAGCTGGGAGGATATATTGCACAAGACACAGGAATTGAAATGCCACTAAAAGTTACAAGAAAAACTAATGAACTACAAATTGAAACACTACACATGCAGGGAAACTAATATAAACTAAAATATCTCTCTCTCTCTCCCTCTCTCTCTCTCTCTCTCTCTCTCTCTCTCTCTTGCTACACACACACACACACACACATGAACAATGCATATAAATGTTCAGTTAAGAATGATCTCTTTGTAGATATGGTAATACCAAAAGACTTCCGAGTCTGCACTGAGTGTACTTTGCAAAACTTAATGAGTTTCAAGGTGCTAACTTACAATTTTTAATGTCAAGTATTATTTTATGATATCAGAACATTAAATTATGAAATCAAAACATTAAATTATGAAATCAAAGAATCTAAAGCTTATGTTATAGATAAGAAATTATGAAATCATAAATTTGATTGTTTTATATCATATATTTTAATTCATGATATCACATTAAAAATGTATTACAATTTTAAAAACTACAATTTTTTATGTAAAAATTAATTTTGTATATCAAAAAATCATGTTATGACATAGCAATATGATTTTATGATATAATATGAATTCTGAATACAAATAATTTGTCTCCATTTTCTAATATAAAACATTCCATCTAGTTTTTGCAGTTATCATTTTGATAACTCCCTACTAAAGTCAGCACTTCATTAGACTTTATGTGATGGTCATGCAGAAATTTTGTATACCAGCAGCAAAAATATATGTATTGATGAAATCTCATACATGTATTAAGTTCTAGTTGTACGGTTATCCTGGAGTGCAGGTACAAGATGGTAAAAATAGTAAACATAGCACTAACCGCTCAAACTTTCAAAGCTGTGCATTGTTTGAAAAGTAAATTATTTAGGTCTGAATAATTACCTGTCAATACATTGCTGTATATTACCTATTGTTCAATATGGATCAGAAACTTTCCAGGGGTTTCCATGAAGCAACAGTTATAAAAAAAAGGTTACATGTCATTTTGTAAATATATACTGAGCCTATAAAAATCTTCACCAAATGTAGAATTAATAAATGAAGTACTAGAAATACTGAAAAATTTATTTAGAGCTATAAAAATGCCAAATAACATGATTCCTGAAACAACTTTGCAATCTTTAATTCAGATAGGATGAAACTATAACTGCTGGGTAAATAGTACCAGAAAATGACCCTTTAAATACAGATTTAGTAATATTTTGTCATGTATGCCTAAGACAAGGTGTTGACAATGAGCAAGGAGCAGGCTTTTATAGAAAGGTTTAGACAATGATGTAAATATGTTTTAATGCAAGAATTAAATGGTGAGGTAAATTATATTGATATATTATGATTCCAGATGCAGTTGAAAGATGATTTTACACTTCAAAAATATTTATTGTTACATGTCGATCCTTTAGGTGATACAAATGTAAGGAGTGTGATAACTGTTCATAATTAATACAAACATTGAAACTTAATATAAAGTTGAATGATAATTATATTCAAATACAATTAACATATAGCTTCTACTTAGAATTATTCATGTTTATGTTCTGCATTTATGTTTGTTTTCTTTTTCTGCCCTATACAAATCTTTTTATGACCGACACATAGCTGTTACTGAATTTCCGCATTTGTTTTTATACGGAGCATATACGCTTCGCACATTAGGTTGTACTGTCGCCATTTGCATAAATTTATTAAAATGAAATTGAAGACAAAAGTAATATTTAGCTACAAAGTTCTTTATTTTAAGGGAGTGCGCTTTATAGAATAGGTGAGGTTTGTATGCTTGATATATTATTATGCCGATCAGTTCAGTAACATCGTGTTAAGAAAAACGGAGGATGTTGAAAGCTGGTGTTGCATGTTTTCGAGTTAACATTGAACTGCGTATTTACTACAGCACTTTTACCATTTTGTGAACTGTCTTATATCATATCAGCATTAATAAAGATACTCATAAAGTTGATTATTCATTTGACCATTATTTCCTTCGAATTGTAGGCGCTGCTCACACAAACGATTCGCATTTGAGCGATTCTAGGCCAAGGGAGACAATCCATGATGGATTTAATTGGTTTGGACCACTGTTACTCCAAACCCTGGAGTGCTCACCCAGATGCCAGCAATGCAAGGCCACTCAAGACCATCTTTATGGCAAAATTTCCAAGAAATCAGACTCTAGAGCAATCTATGCCGTAAGTTAAATGTGAAACAATAGTGAACATCACTTCATCAAAGGACACTTGGACCCAGATTGTTATGATGGGGGTTGATGTCTTGTTGCCCTCGTTCACAATGACCCATAACTCTGTTCCGCATGTTTCACCAGGGAAATTGGAGGCAAGTTTTGAAGAACATATCACATTGTTGGCAGCCCATGTTGACACTCTTGCATAGCTAAGTAATTTCTTGAGTCATTCTTTACTTACTTTGATGCCTTTTTCATGACTGAAGTAAATCCTGGTACAATCAGGTGGTTGCTATTTCAACAGATATTGACATCCATTTCAGTAGGTTGAAGAGCCATGGTTGCCAAGGAAAGGGAGATGCTACCACTGCCAGCGGGAAAAATGAGCAGTGCGTGTGACTTTGTTCAGCTCCATTGATTTAGGCCATACAACAATAGATCAGTGATGTAATGCTGCAAGGCTGCATGTGCCTGTATTGCTTTGTTAAAGAAAATTGTGTGTTAGCTGTAACCACCTGTTTTTAAAAACCTGAAATGGAGGCCAACATATGTTGAAACTGCAACCACTTGATTTTACTAGGATTTACTTTGTTCCAGAAAAAGGCATAAAAATCAATATAATATGACCAAAGCCGTTAGACTCAAAGCTATGCAGAATTGTCAATATGGGCTGCCATGCATGTGAGATATTCTTGAAAAGTGGGCTCCAGTTACCTTGGTGAAGTGTGAGGAACAGAGATATGGGACATAGTGTTGGAGGGCAGTTAGACATCAGCCCTCCAATCTTACTATCAAGGTAGATGCCTTACATTGCATGACTAACTTAGACCAGTGTCTATTTTTCAGAACTATTTATGTTACAATCATGGTTCTCAAGAGAATCTCTGCCTTAAAAGTCTGGGACTCACAGCTCCTAGAACTTGTGAGTCCCAGCTATTTTATTTACTTATTAATAATTTAGGATGGACAGACAGACATGCAGATTTAGAGATAAATGTATAGGCAGAGCTAAAGGTATCCTGGTAGAAAGGTCAAACATCTGTAGACACACAGACTACTCTCATACCCTTGATATTTTAAGATGGAGTTATCTCTGACCTTTCCCACCCTGTGTTATATATTTGGGCAGTTACATTGTTGTGGGAGATGAGGACACAATATCCTATTGAACAAATGAACTTCACTGAAACCATGCTGTAGCAGCATAGGATAATGACTTTAGATAGGGCTAAGTAAAATTATTTAACCTTGTATTAAACCCTACCTGCCAGAAATTGATAAGTAGAATATTTATCTTCTCGAACACACCAATTGCCAAGTACACAGTCCATTTTTTTTAAAACTGTAATTTTAACTCATGTGTCGGGTTATTAAAGGGATGAAATATGTTTTAATTGATATGAATGTAAAGCTAAATTATCTAAGTACCGATTTCAGGCAAGTAGAATTAGATACAAGATTACTGATTTTGCTAAACCCTAATTAAGGCGACTACACTTTGCAACTACTGCTTGGTGAATTCCATGTTTTTGATAATGAATGGGCTCCTACCACAACATAGCTGTTCAAATATCCAACATGGGGTGGGAAAGGTCAGAGGAAAATGAGACAGATTTTAAGAATCCTAAAGGCAGTTTGAAGTTTTTAGATGTATTGGTCATAGGCCAAAAGAGCTTATGGGATGGCCTGTTGTCCATCCATATGTAAGCACAAGTTTTTTTATTGCTACTCCTCATAAACTACTTGGAAGATTACCACGGAACTTTACATATGTATCCATTCCATGGCCTTGTTGGTCCAAATAATATGGATGCCATTCAGACATCCAATACTGCCACCAAAGTGGCCATTCTGAAAATCTTGTTAATGCTACTTTTCCGAGATAGATGGTCATATCCACATTGAGTTATTACCAAAGGATTTATTGTTATCTCTATTTGGTCCTAAATAAAAATGGTGCCGATCTGACATCCATTATGGCCAATTGGCAGCCATCTTGAAAATTATCACTATACCTCCAAAATAGGAAGTCTTATCAATATGCTGTTTTCACCAGAAGACTTTTTATGATGTCTAGTTGGTCCTAAATGAAAATGATACCGATCCGACATCCAATATGGTCATCAGGGTGGCCATCTTGAATATCTTCTTTTTGCTACTCCTGAATTGATGGCCATATGGACATAGGATTTTTCAGCAAAAGACTTCTTATGATATCTAGTTGGTCCTAACTGAAATTGGTGACAATCTTACATTCAAACTTGTGCTAATCTTACATACCACCACAATGACAAATTTGAACATCATCTTATTGCTCAAGAATATCAGAGATGGCTTCAACACTCAGCAGTTAAAAAAGTAGAAATAGTTTTGTCTTGAATTCCTGGAAATTCTTTTTGAACATCAGTCCATTCAGGGGACTCTTGTTTAATGGTTTTTATGCAAGTAAAAAATATTAATTGCATTTTTGTGTGTGTTAGGAATTACCAATTTTATCGATTTTTGCCATTGCTGCTTACAAAATTATAATTATAAACCCCTTTGTTAATAAGAACATTATCAAAAAAAGTTATTTTCCTGACTGTGACAGACATACAGTACACTTCAGCAGTGCTTTAAATACATATCAAAATCTAGTAACCATAGGGAGACCTACTTGGAAATTTTAGTGGCCATTTCTAATTTTAGGTTACCAAGCCCTAATAATATGGTTGCCTTAGACATTGAGAGCATAAATCCATCAAGTGGGGAATAATGATAGAAGATGACAGAAAGTAACAGTATTAGTTAAGGTCTACTAAAAAGTTATTATAAAAATACACCAGTCCATTTTTTTTTATAACAGTATACCTAGATTTGTAATGATAAAAATGCACCAGTCATTTTTTAAACTTTCTCTGTATCTTAGCAGTGTCATATTTGACATTTTTTTGCTACTACAGAGTCTGGTTTATATCTCTTTGGACAAATAGTGACCTCACACTCTGTGGCAGTATTACATTGTACCCCTCCACTTTCACATGAATTTTCCTTTTCCAAATATTCCTTATTAACTTCTTTGCAAAAATAATTTAGTAAACTCATTTTATCCACATAGTAAATATCACCTTGCTTGACAACTACTTATAAAGTGACATAACATACACTTTGTCTTTGAAATATAAACAGAGACAACGTAATTCGCTATAATTGTTTTGCTTGAAATGCAATGTCAGACGTGGAAATTAATCCTTTGTATAATCAATTAAAAATTAAAGAATCATCACTGCCATTGAATCAGTTCATAAAGGGAACCAACACTAATGTCAGTAAAGTGCCTTTCATTAATTTAATTGGATTGACTCGCTGGATTAAAATCAAAGGGCATCGTTCGTGAGGATCTGGTTTGAGTAAACACAATGAAGCTATTTAAAACACTGCTAATTAATGACACAGGCTTTTTTTTGTTTCACGTGTTTTGATTGGCCAATACTTTTGTCGCTTAGCCCAATATGCAGTCAAGCAGTGATATAGAACGTGTGTACATACAATCAGTGACCACCAGTAGGTGCGATACAGGATGTAAATAAATACATGGAGAGGGGTAAAATCAAGCATTCAGTATGCCCGGAGGGAATGAATGGCCTGATAAAGGTAAATAACATGATTATAGCATGAAAATAAGCACTTGCCCAACTTTTTTAAAAGAGGAGAAAAGGACTTGTCCCTGACTACCGACTGGGAAAATTTTACTTACCCGACTTCAAAAATGAATAGTCCGGGATGTCAGGCTATGGGATTTGCTAAGCCCTGTTGATATACATATTGTTATGCAAATGACATACCATCTTGCATGTGTTTTTATGAAGCCTCTCACTTTACAAACACACTGTCCTGGCCTTAGGATGGCCAGTTTGCCATTCAACTGATACAGTGCAAGCATTGCGTTTTTGTGAAAATCCACATTCCCATAGTGGACCTTAATCCTTTTCACGCTGTATCCATCACGGACCAGATATAGTGGTCATTGTGGATTGTCCACATCGTGGCTCATAGTGGATGGATTAAGTTTTATTGCCCGTTTAAAGTTGTAGCAATAAAATTATGTAATAGTGGATGCCCACTACCTCGCGTGGAACTTACCTGTCAGATCAGCTACAGTACACAGTGCAGAATGCTCTTTTTAAGTTGTACACAATGCGGTTTAATATTCAAAGACTCGCCCACTAAAACTCATTCACAATTGACATATATGTATTGCAAGAGATGAAAGATAAATTTCCGAACAAAGAGTCATGAGACTAGGTGCATCACAAATTATACAAAGTTTAATTATAATAATTTTAATTAGAGAGAGAGATTCTGTTTTTAAACAAACAAAAGGAAAAAGAAGTCACAAGTAAATACGTGTTTGAGAGAGATTCTGTTGTTAAACAAACAAAAGGAAAAAGAAGTCACACGTAAATATGTGTATTAGCAGGTTTCATTCCATTATTAAAATAAAAGAAGGTGAAAAATGCTGTGATTTATTTTTTCATTCTCCCAGTCACTTTTAGATTGTTTGCTTAACATATTTCCACACAATGAAATATACACGGCACTATCCAATATACAACCTCTACTAGTCCAGCCTGTTTAGTACTTGCGACTCAACTATACTTGTCCATGCGACACATCTTCTCACACCTTTAGGTGGAAAGGTTTTGACTTCAGAGGTTGTAAATCCCAGTTATTTCCTGTTTATTTTTAACCATTCATATTAATTCTAAGATTGTCATGAATATTGTCAGGTTTACTTTGATTATTGCAGTAATGTTCACTCATTAAACTTTCAGTCTATAAAATTTCTGAAGCATTATGTTCATACATAGTTAATTATGACCAGAAACAACAGATAATAAGAAAAAAATAAAAAGCACACTAGTTACGATTTTTAGAAAATAAAATCTTAATAATTTTAGATGTGAATCAGGACCATTGCAACTTGTTACATTTAAATGCTTGGTCCCTTATCAGGAAAAAAAACAACTATATATAGTTTGCTTTTTATACCGCTAGAAACCAGTTTTACGCGATAATATAAAAACTTAATGGCTATGCGTTTCTCTGTCTAAATTCATTCATCACAAACTAATATCTTTTTTTTAAAGCATTTGATTTTGTGACAACAAGAAACATTTTAATTCAACAGTGTTTATTTTGAAACATCAAAGCGCGACATTGACCAGTAGCTGCTAGGAACTGTCCTAATTTAAGTCATTTAAGACTTCTACTCGATTTGCTTATTATGCAACAGAGTTAAATGGGAAAATAAAATAAATATATTTTCATATAACGCTAGAGACCAGTTTTACACGATAATATGAGAACTTAACATCAAATGTGTTTCTCAGTCCAAATTTGTTTTTTGTAAACTAACCTGTTTTTAGTTGTAAGGAATAAGGTGCGTGGTTTTGTGATATTTTCATTCAACAGTTAATGTATTGTACATTTTGAAACATCGAAGCGCAACATTGAACATTAGCTGATGACATGTTGGAACTGTCCTGACTGACTGTTGCTGACTCGAGGCAGGAAGCTACAGCAAAAGGCGGAGCAGCTGGCTTCAAAGTAAAAATGTCACTCCTCAGCCAGTGCCTGGTGATGCATGTAGATTTGTCAGAAAAGTGAAGACAGGAAGTACGTTTTTTTTCACATTGAAATCACTTTGTTTATGACATGAATGGCCACTGATAGAGCGCAAGAGTCAATACAGTGTATACAATTCCTTGCATTAAAAAAATTGCTGTACCTCTCACAAACAATGCTATTTTCAAAGGATAAAAGTACGGAAGAACCTTTTCGTATTATAGCTTGTGTATCTTTTTTGTTTTAATATACTTTGGAAAGAATTATGACATACATGTCATAATGTTCCAGTGTTCATGATTGTACATGTTTGATATAAATATTACGGCATTCGTTTGTAATCTCTTTTCGAGTTTTATATGTATTACTGTTTTCAATGATTTCTTCAAAGTGGGTCTTGGAAGTATTATGGAAATTAAAAGGAAACTATGACAAATTAATAACCAGTACACAAAACACTTTTATGAAATATAATTTATTGAGAAAGAACATAGAAGTTACTGCTTGATGCAAAACAGTATGAAAATTTCTGCTTCTGTATATGCTAACAGGTACATATAGATATATTCAATCAGCAGGAATGTACGTTGTAGCTAAGCAATTTTTTCTGATGAAAGCTCTGTCATGGACAGGGTGGGAGGATATCCAAGAAATATAAAACCTCGTATTTTGTCTACGTTACACAAGTTTGTTTCTATGTATCCTTAGCCAGGCTACTGATAAATACCACAAGAAATGTTACCACTGCACAGGTAAGGGTATGAAATTGACACCTGCCCTGTTCAAGTTTATGGTGTTGGTGTTTCTCCCACTTGTTTGTTTAGTGTGTTGACTCGCGGAGCAAATTGAATAGAATCAGTGAGGGGTGCAATAAAACCCACAACGACTAATAAAATCCGTGACGGACTTCCACTAGATGGAGTGGATTTACACTAGACAGGGGGGAAAATCCACCAGACTGAGTGGACTTCCACTACTCATAGTGGGCACTTAATCCCCTGCCCATCTGTCCACTGGATTGAGTGGAGAATCACAAAAATGCAATGCGTGTACTGTATGTCCTCCAAGTCACACTGGATGCATGTTTGTGTGCTGTTAGCCAAGCACTACACTTAAATACAGACAAGCAACAGGGGTGCATTGTGTGGAAACTGAGATTCATCACTGGGATACATAGATTAGCGGAACTGTGCATCATCAGAAAATTTCATGCTTATTTGATGTGGAACTCTAGTCTTTGAGTGCCCTGATAATATTAATTTTGTGCACTGATGGAAGATTTGTACAGTATACAATCCACTACTGTGGCCATAAATTTTCTATCTTCCAAACTGTTGAAGGTTGTTGGTTTTTTTTGTAACTTGTGGTTGACATAGTGTTGTACATCCTTTACAGTAGTGGTAAAGTAGCAGTTGAAGTTTTTCTTGTTAATATCCATAAAATTCTTTTCATCACTGTGTTTAAAAGAAATTGAATAGTTTTTAGTAATCCTGTAATTACTTATGAGTTTAGTTCCTTTTATTTTTATTCATGTAATTTTTTATGAGGATATTTGTTTACCTTTTCTTAATGTACTTCAGACTTGTCACTCATTAGTTACACTTAATTCCACCAATGGTTTGACTGCTTGGAGTTGTCTAGAGATCAGTACATAGTGTTTTAACAAGAACCTTGAGGGAGTGAAGCTTTTTACTGTCAGACCCTGCTAGATGTGGAGTGGAATGGGGCATTTAAGACAAGCCTTGTCTCTCACTTTATATAGTGTTAGAGGAGGATAATATTTTAACCTGTACCCTTTATAAAGTTAGATTTTTATCAGCACCTATTGGATGATGAACACCCCAACAGTACTTGTGTATTGGATGATGAACACCCCTACAGTACTTGTGTATTGGACGATGAACAGCCCTACAGTACTTGTGCATTGGATGATGAACACCCCTAAAGTACTTGTGTGGCATAAATTCTATGATACATGATTGCAGGATTCACGCTAATTCATAAAACAAATTATGCCACAAAATCACCTGAATGTGTAAGAAGTATGTATCATAGATGTATTTTCAAGCCCTACCTTTATTTTTTCATTAAATCCCTCCTATACTTTGAAAATTCTCCCCATTGTTTAGCTCACCAGGCTGTAAAGTATGGTTATGGTATGGCCCAGCATCCATGATGCATCTGTCAAAAATTGTTTGTTACCACTCTAGAGTCCATATTTCTGACTGATTTCAATGAAACATGTAAAATGGGTTTATATCATCAAAATTGTGGATGAGTTTGATATTGAGCAAGATCCATGCATATTAATGAGGTGATTTTGTACTTGGTTGGCACATGATTGACTAACCTTGTTACCACTCTGTATGCCATATTTCTGATTTGATTTTGATCAAACTTGGAATGTATGGATTTATGATTAAGATCTAAGATGATTGCATAATGAGCAAGATCCATGCATACTAATATGGTGATTTACATCTGATTGGCTGCGCTTGTTACTACTCTGGAGACCCGATTTCTGATCGGATTTTAATGAAGCATGTAATATGGGCTTATATCCATGGTTTGCACAGGTCTTGAAAGACCCTTAAATGTCATGTCTGGTCTTGAAAAAAGTTAAAAATTAGAAAAAATGGAAAAAAACTGTGAAAAATCCATAAATTTGCTTTGTTTGCCCTTTAAAGGCACTTGAATTTTGTTAATAATTGACTTATTACTATTAAGTGTTTCATTTTTACCTATTGAATTATTTTTGGGAAAAACTGAGTGTTGACAATCATCCTAATTGTTTATTTTATCGCTCATTATATTTATTTAGATACCTTCAATATTATCCCTTGTTTTATTGATAGACCATTATATGTTTTTACTTGAACTTCTCCATGCATAGTTTAGGTGTCTGTGTCAGTAAACCAGTCAATGCAAAATGGTAGATGAAGCATGAACATAATTGGTTATATCATGCCAAGGAAATGGGAGCTAAGTGCCTTTCCCAATGATAAATGGAGGCAGCTGACCAGGGCTATCTGGGGCAGGTATCAAACCCATGACCCTTGGATCATGAGTCCAATGCTCAACTAACTGAGCTACCATGGCTTCCCTCTTTGAAGACAGATTCTGAGAAATATGACAGCAGTCTACAAATCCCTCTCCCCCTCCTGATGGATCAAAGCTCCTATTTGGGCCAGATCTTCCTCCCAAGCAATCACAGTTCAAGCTGGCAGGATCATTGAGAAGGCGGAAGCCCAGGACAGTTAACATTTTACCATTCAGTCAGACTGTCTTAGGAAAAGATCTAAAGAAAAGTCTGAGGAATTAAATAATCTGGATGAAAAATTTAATGATATGGAAGAATCCCTGGAGAAGTAAAATGTAGAGATTGGACATATCTTGGAAGATAGAATACAATGATTCGACAAAGTACACATGCAACTGGAAAATGACAGTAACTTTTGTTGACAGTGCCATTATTCTATATATGTTAATGTTTATATTTCAAGACAGACTTGTCACATTATATTTTAAAATTTGGAAGATGGAGGCTTCTGAATTCGACTTTAAAAGTGGGCAAGTTAATTTAAGCTAGCCCATGGAAAAAGTAACAAGCCCTTGCAAAGTCCTTAAATTTGGTCCTGAAATTTGTGTATGAACCATGTATAACATTAAGATCTCAGATGAATTTGATAATGAGCAAAATCCACATATACTAATGAGGTGATGTTCCATCTGGTTGGCTGAGCTTACTACCCCTCTGGAGACCATATTTCTTAACTGGTTTTGATCAAACTTGAAATCTGGGCTTATATCATCAATATCTTGAATGGGTTGGATAATGAACAAGATTCATGCATACTAATGAGGTAATCTTGCATATGATTGGCTGACCTTGTTACCACTCTGGAGGCCAGATTTCTGATCCAGTTTTAATCACTTGGAATATATGCTTACAACGCATATCATGAAGCTCATGTACAAGTTTGATAATGAGCTAGATGCATGTATATTAATGAGTTGATCTTGCATCAAATTGGCTGAACTTGTTGCCATTCTGGAAGCCATATTTCTGGTCATATTTTGATCAGACTTGATATATGGGCTTATATTATCAAGATATTGGATGGGTTAAGTATTGAATGAGATTCACACATATTAATGATGTAATCTTGCATCTGATTGGCTGATCTTGTTACTGCTCTGGGAGCCATATTTTTTATCTGATTTTGATCACAACTGGAATACATTGAAAGCCCACTATATGGGAGCCATATTTGTGATCTGACTTTGATCACCATTGGAATACATTGAAAGTCCACTATAACATACTTTCTTATAACATGAACACAGATATAGCATGGTCATGGCATGATTGCTGAAATTTTACAATAATTGCACCAATTTCTTCAAGTACTACAATGCTTTAGTGGGAAAATAAGCAAAGAGTTTGATTTAATAATTTAGCAAGACGTGTTGTATTCTTGAAGAAAAAGAATATCTTATTACTGTTTCTTGCTTTTATATGAAAGACATCAGCTCCTTATAAGGTTTATAATCATTACTCTAATTATTACTGAACCATCAACAATAAAGCCATAAAGTCTTCTTTGTGTTTGTCTTCGTTCCATCCTGTGTGCAGTTGTTGCTCAATTCAGAGTAAGCAATAGCAAATAGGTATTTGCTCTGTTATCTACCACACACAACCAAGCACCAAACAATTCCATGTTCTAAAAAAGTTTCTCACCTGAATTTATAAATCAATACCAGCTAAATCAACCATTATACACACCTGTTCACCAAACGGTGCCATTGTTGAAATAAGTATATCACTCAAATTGTCAAGAGCAGTTTTGGTCATTACCACTTACATGTACCCCTTTCATCTTATCTTAGTTAACTCCATAAATATAAATATAACCCCACGTGATGTCTTTCATATCAGTTTTGAAGTCATCATATGACTATACCCATATGCTACAGTTCTGAGTCAGTCCCTTTTATTTTCTAGTAAGAAGTGCAGAAATCAGCTTTAAATCACTCAGATATACATAGGCCACTTGTCATTGTAATGGGTTATGCTCAAGTTACATGTTCAACAATGCACTGTTGTTGAACACTGACTGGAACAGGACCATTCAAGTTGTTGGGATTTGCTGTTTTTGCTGTGCAGTAGTGCAAGTCATAGTTACCAATATAAGTTTCAGTCAACATAGTGCTTATTTTATTTATTTTTTCCTCTGTCCCTTACAGAATGACTCTACTGTTTTTTTAGATCATTCTTTATCTATGAAATTTAATGGTTTACTTCCAGGCTTGGTCAAGGAAGTTTTACACCTGTTGAATTGTTCAGCTCAAGTACATTACAAGGTCCATACCTTTGACCTTGTGTACCAATTTCAAGTAAAGTATTTTTCAAAACTAAATACAGGTTTCTTTTTAGAAACTCACAATGTAGTTTTTTGCATTTTATTGTTGGTAAAAAATCCGTCCATTTGGACATGTCCAGCATATATGAATGTTCTGGAAATACAGTGTTAAGTTGGTGTAAGTGTATAAGCAAGAAATTAAGTATTTTAGATTCAAATGAACTCTACCAGAGAAAATCTAGAAATTGTGCTTCTTGTGCACATATTCGATGCAATTACTATTATGGGTACAATGAGATTATTTGGTGAGTACATGTACTCTAACTATTTACACTTTTCAGTTGCCAATGTTCTTATACATGTATATGTTTGTACTAATGCATGGTTCTCTGCCAAAAAAATAAACATTAAATATGTAATCACTGTTTTAAGTCTTTATCACTTAATATGCACCAATTTAAGTTGGTAACTGCATCACTGTTGTGTGTATTATTGTGCCCATGCCACCCCCATCCCCCATCTTGTATAGCTATGAGGATACATGTGCAATATTTTCTTCACTTAGGCCCCCCCCCAAAAAAAAAATATATGTGTTTCCTATTGCACTGGCTTTAAAAATTAGAGTATTTTTTTTCTTTCTTTTTTTTTTCTTTTTTTCTAAAACATTATATATAAACAAAATAATATTTCCAGCGCTTCAAAGTACTGGGCAAAACTGGCTCAATTAGATGCACAAATCAATTTCGACAATGTCGATTTTTTTTGTATTAAAAAAAAAAAAAATATTTGGGGGGTGGGGGGAAAGTGCTGGGGTCGGCAATGTGCAACAGGGACGGTTGGCCATCCAGAAACAAACATTTTTTGTTGTTGTTGGCCTTAACTGATTTGTTTGGATATTGCATGATACGTTACATAGTACAATGGTACTTTGTGGACCCCAACCAATGTGTTATAGTGGGGTTGTACTGTATATGCTTATATCATCAAGATCCTGTACTTTTTCAGTAATGAGTGAAATCCATGCATATTTATGAGGTGATCTTGCATATAATTCTCTGAGGTTATTACCACTCTGGAAGCTATAATTCTGATCTGATTTTAATCAAAACTGGAATATGGGCTTATGCATTAAGATCTTAGGCAATTTTAAAAGTAAGCATGATCAATGCATATTAATGAAGTGATCTTGCATCTGACTGGCTGATCTTGAAGCCATATTTTTTATCTGTTGAGATTATCATCAAGATCATTGATGACTTTGATTATGAGCAAGAGACTGTGCGTATTAATTATACCTGGTCTTTTGAAATGACTGTTATCAGGATGTAGTAAAATCAACATTATACATGTATAAAGTTTGGAAGATAGTTTACATAGGATGTGCTCTTACATATACCTGCTTAGTGAAATGGTGAACTGGTAAGTTATGCAAGTCATGTGAGTGATATCAGGCCCACTTGGGACTCTTGTTTCAGATAGAGACAGGGAATTTGCCTCCTAAATTTTCAGTTCTAGAATAGACCCAGCTTGTGTGATGGGATAATGTTCATTTGCAAATCACAAATGTAGATGTAGAAGCTATAATTATTAGTTGACAGTATTGTAGAAAAGTATGAAAGATATTCCCCAAACATCTAAACATTCTTGTCATAATTCAAGGTTTTTAGATTTGTTAAATAATGTTGAACTGGTAAAATACTGTTGAACATGTAGCAGTATGTAAAAATTCTGCTGAAAATATATTTTAGTTGATAAAGTTTCCATAATTTTTGTCAAGGGAGCCAGATTTACATCTTGATGTAGTCAATGTAGCAGGAAAGCCTGGACCACTGTATGATGTTACCAAGGCTCGCACCTTGATGAATGAATGTGAACGGCATGTCAACTTTGCCAGAATGGAGGAAAGCCCAGAGGATTGGGAAGAGCATCTCAATAGGTAAATCTGAACTTAAAGTATCTTTATTTCAACCTTTACTGTGCATCAGGTTGTATGTTGAACTGCCTTATTTACACAGTTTATATTTAGAACTGTCTTATTTGCACAGTTTGTATTTAGAACTGCCTTATTTGCACAGTTTGTATGTTGAACTGCTTTATTTGCACAGTTTGTATGTTGAACTGCCTTATTTGCACAGTTTGTACATTGAACTGCCTTATTTGCACAGTTTTTATTTAGAACAGCCTTATTTGCAGTTTGTATTTAGAACTGGTTATTTGCAGTTTGTATTTAGAACTGCCTAATTTGCACAGTTTGTATTTAGAACTGCTTTATTTGCACAGTTTGTATTTAGAACTGCCTTATTTGTACAGTTTGTATGTTGAACTGCCTTATTTGCACAGTTTGTATTTAGAACTGCCTTATTTACACAGTTTGTATTTAGAAGTGCCTTATTTGCAGTTTGTATTTAGAAGTGCCTTATTTGCACAGTTTGTATTTAGAACTGCCTTATTTGTACAGTTTGTATGTTAAACTGCCTTATTTGCACAGTTTGTATGTTGAATTGCCTTATTTGCACAGGTTGTATGTTGAACTGCCTTATTTGCACAGTTTGTATTTAGAACTGCCTTATTTGCACAGTTTGTATGTTGAACTGCCTTATTTGCACAGTTTGTGTTTAGAACTGCCTTATTTGTACAGTTTGTATGTTGAACTGCCTTATTTGCACAGTTTGTATGTTGAACTGCCTTATTTGTACAGTTTGTATTTAGAACTGCCTTATTTGTACAGTTTGTATGTTGAACTGCCTTATTTGCACAGTTTGTGTTTAGAACTGCCTTATTTGCACAGTTTGTGTGTTGAACTGCCTTATTTGCACAGTTTGTATTTAGAACTGCCTTATTTGTACAGTTTGTATGTTGAACTGCCTTATTTGCACAGTTTGTATTTAGAACTGCCTTATTTGCACAGTTTGTATTTAGAACTGCCTTATTTGCACAGGTTGTATGTTGAACTGCCTTAATTGCACAGGTTGTATTTAGAACTGCCTTTTTTGCACAGTTTGTATGTTGAACTGCCTGACTATTGTGCTGAGGTGCCATTAAATGCTACTTCATACATGTTGTTTTAAATGATGTAACAAGATTGAACACTTAAAGTCAATACATATTTTGTTGTACACTCTTTTGTTTTTCTTTAATAGACTTAAATGGTTTTAAACATTACTATAGAAGTATTTTGGCCTTAACATTGAATTAGTTGAAATTTGTAACAAAAACTTGGTTGCTGTGGTAGCAGTTTAAACGTGCAACAATAATATTAAGGTACTGAAGCTGATTTTATAACATACCTCCCAAATACAAAACTTTTTTCTGTTGTGTTTATATGAATGTCTATATTTAAGTTGAAATAAATATTAATAAGTATGATAGAAAATTCTTAAAAAGCATGAAGAGAAGAGAAAAGAAGTGTGGTCACTTACATGTATGCACTTAGGTACTACATTTTTTGGGTCAGACAAGTGGACTGTGATGACCCATGATGGTAAACCAAATTGTCATATCAATAGATCAATCTTCAAAAACTGAGAAGATCAGCTTTTAAATTGTGTTACGATTTTCTTGTTGATATGAAGTTTAGAATAGGTCGGAATTATTGTATGTAATCATCAATTTATTGTCTCGTGCCTTTGAAGCAAACATATATATTTATTTTATGGCTGAAGTTTACCAACAAAAACAAGTTTGAATTCATTCAACAGTTAGCAAAATTAATGTGTGCTCCTCATTTTACTATGTTGTTCTTCAGATATGATGATGACATTATTTACCTCAGGCCAACAAATTTAAAAAAGAAATGTGATTAATGAACATAAAACACTTAAAGGTCAGTTATGGAGGTTTCTGTTTAAACTTTTTTTTGGATCTTTCATATCTGAAAACCCATATTCATTGTTATTATAAATTTATATTGCATCATTTATAAATAATTGCATTTAAAGTTATGTCCCTTACAGAAGTTGGCACAGGTATTACCTCCCTTACAGAAGTTGGCACAGGTATTACCTGCCCCTGATATGTATGACATAATGTATATTACTAGAACAAAGAACTTGCTAATGTACATATTACAATATAGGGAATTTGCAATAGGTTATGAAATCAATAGTGATCCTATCAAAATTTAAGAAATTGAAATGGCTATTTCTACACCTATGGGTAATATGGTAAATGTTAGATCAAGAGAGAAAGAAAAACAAATGATGACAATTATTTCAGAAGCATGATCTGGGTGTATTTTCTGATTTTTATATGATATAAACAACATTGAGAAAATAAATACATTAGGTCCCAATTTTTAGGCAAAATTATTGAACACGACTCTTCAAAAATAAACTGCAGTTCTTTATGATGGTACATGCATGACCTTGCCCCCTTTAAATGTCAGGGCTGAGCAAATTTATTTTTATCCACTTGTCCAGGACAAGTGGTTTCAGAAAATTCACTTGTCCCACCTTACTTTGCACTTGTCCCAAAATCGTAATCACTTGCCGAGATTCGATGAGATGTATGTACCTAATCCATAGAAAGAACAAATGAAATAATAGACAACATAATTATTTCGTAAAAGAATTTAATTTTTCTAAAACATTGGTTGATATACATTTGGCTACTTCAGCTACATGTATATATGTTTTAACTGCTGGATTTTAAAAAATGTACATTTACATGTCTGCCACCTGCACCAGCACTAAGCCAGCAATTGATAGCTGTGTCTGGGGTAAAGCCCTCAAGCTCTGGTCCATTTGGTGAAATGTTCATTAGAATTTTTAAACTCTCTTGATGAGATATGTTTAAAATTCAAACTTCTGCACCCTATGAAAGGGAATGGCATATTTTTCAGAATTCTTCTTCCTTTCTCTCTCACTCTTTCTCTCTTACTGACTTTCCCCTGATGTTTGCCTATATGATATGTAAAAATTATTTTTCAATGTTTAGAAGAATTTGTGATGTTGATTGCATGTTATACACTTGCTCCTCCTTAGACAGAGAGCATATTATGTTATATTGTCCATCCGTCTGTTCAGCCAGCTGTCTGCTAACTAATTTTGTTTCTGAAAAATAAGTAGAGTTCTCCAAAATCTGCAAACTTTGTTGATAGTTTGTACTTGGGGTAAAACCCAGTGATTTTGGAGTCAAAAGATGAAAGGTCAAAGTCACTAACTGAAAGAAGAAAAATGTTTTCTGCACAATAACATTTCTTCAACATCTCAAAACTTAACCAAACTTTGTGGATGGCTTGCACTTGGAATGAGGAAGAAGCCTATTGATTTTGGGGTCAAAGATCAAGGTCACTGTGATTGAAATAAGAAAAATGGTTTCTGCACACAATTTTCAGTGCTCAATCATGTACCTTTACCAAAGTTTGTGGATGGCTTACACATTGGGTAAACAGAATGAAGCCTATTGATTTTGGGGTCAAATGGTCACAGGTCAAGGTCACTGATTGAAAGAAGAAAAATGGTTTTTGCATAACAACTTTAGTTATAGACCATGTACCTTGACGAAAGTTTGTGGAGGGCTTGCACTTTATGAAAGAGGCCTGTTGATTTGGGGGTCAAAAGGTCAATGGTCAGGGTAATTGTGGCTCAAAGAAAAATGGGTTTTGCAGAATAATTTTTGTTCTAGAGTTAGTTCTTTGACCAAGTTTTGTGGATGGATTACACTCTGGGTAATAAAGAAACCTATAAATTTTGAGGTTTAAAGGTCATAGGTCATGGTTATAATAAGTATCATAAAAAAATAATGGTTTCTACACTGTAAGTTTGATCCAATATCTCATACCTTGACCAAAAGTCCAGGTCATTGGGACCCATTGGTCAATAATCTCCAGAGTCAACATATTCCCTTCTAGTACGTATATATGGAACTATTAAACACAGGGTGGGTGTACAATTTGCTGTTCATTGAACTCTTTTTTGTAATATGCTTGGAACAAAATTTGAATGAGAAGTAGAGCCTGCTTAGAAAGCTCTTCATAATAGAGAAAAACAGTATAATCTTTAGATCCCTATTTTCTGCATATTCAGTTAGAGATTTTTTTTAAATTTCAAAAAAAGGAAAACAATTGCCCATTTTCTGTTTTTGATCACAGTTTGTGACTGTATACAGTGGTCCCCCTCTTGAACGGCCCCCCTGACCAGCGGCCACCCGCTTTATACGGCCACAATCCCTTGGCACCGACGAGTTTGTGTTCAAAAGTACCCCTCAAGGACGGCCACCCCTCTAACGCGACCAGCGGCCAGCATTTTAGTGCAAAAACGGTCAAATTTACCCCCGCGAGCGGCCACATAATGGTTGTTTACAGAGTAAAATCTCGATAATATTTTTTAATTTCTCAATTCAACACATTGACATTTTGTTCCAACATGCCAATAAAGTAACTTTAATCCTTACAAAGAGTTAAGTAATCCAATTACTGCCATGTGTTCCTTAGATGTTAGCTTTTGTCACTTTGATAATTACTGGCTATTAATACCACCGATAATTATCAAGAGGACAAAAGCTAACCGCTGAGAAGCACAGCATTGTTCAGCTCAAGTCAGCGTGACATCCGGTCGCCAGATAGTAAAATGGTATGTTAGCCTTTATGCCTTCTCTCTAATAGATTATGAAATGTACATAACCAAGTATCAGGCTGGGTTAGAAGAAAAAAAAGTCGATCACGTGAGAGACTCACTTCCGTTGTAAACACTCTGCCTCACGCGTGAATGCCCACGAAGGATTAAGTTGTCGCAAAATATCGTCCGACATTCTCAGTTTAGAACAAAAAGTGAAAGCAATTAAATTAAACGAAAAGAGGGAGAGTCTTTTGATAACTACGGAGAAATTTTATGTCAGAAAGATTCAAATAAACATCGTCAATTCAACTGCATTGAGTGGGAAGACGGAATCGACGGACGTACGGGATATTTACAACCAAATGTTTGTGCCCAGAATTTACCGACAATGTAGTTTTGCACCACGATTCATGATTATTCATATTTTTAAAAAATTTCATTGATATTAGCTTTATCATATTGAGTCCTTAACCAGATAATATTCCTGTGATTTTTAAATGAAAATATAAAATATATAAAAATTACTTACATCTTTTATACTTTATATGTAGTTATTTCTCACAACTGTGTGATCCTCTTCTAGAAAGGCCACCTGTCTTATAAGGCCACTTTCTTGCTGCAGAAGGGGTGGCCTTATAAGAGGGGGACCACTGTACTGCACAAAATCTGTAGTGTTAACTTGAAGTTATCATGCAATCAATACACTTAGTGGGTGGCCAGCTTGTTCATAAATTACATCAGACATAACAGCAAAGCAAGCCTTAGTCAAGGGAGGTAATGCTATCAGTAATTTTGGTCAATGTAGCTCTTCGTTAATTTTAATGGTAGTTTTTTTTTTTAAATTTGATTCGATTAAATTTTTCCGAAAAAATGGGACTTTTTGTATCTGTACTTGTTTGATATAATGCATGAACAATTAAGATTTTGAAGATTTTCTTCATAATTTACTTTTAAAGTATGCAATTGCATTGAATGCAGCTTTAGACAATGTTGCTGTCTTGTAAAACTTACAATGTTAGGAATAAACCAAGTAAATGCATATGTATACAAGTTTTCAGACAGTAGGAAAAAAAGAACAGTTCTAAAATCCAGTTATCAGTACTGGTTATTAACAGAGCATATTAATGCATAAATTTACAAATTTCAAGTCATGTGAAAAAGAAGCTTCAAATAAAAAAAAAGATTTCACATGAACTTGGAAACCCCCCCCCACACACACACACACACTATTTTTGGGCAACAAGTTTGAACTGTTAATTAGGCTTAATAATATAATTCTAGCAGCTATTAAGAAATATGTTTCTGTTGTTTGTTCCATAGTACATGCTTTTAATTTTTTATGTGTCAAAGGACATTATTAGTAAAAAGCTATCCATTTACTCTTTAGACTTTTGTTTTTTAAAAAAATCATTAGTTGTCAAAAGATCGTTAGAACTTGACTGTATTAGGTGATGAAATAAATCTATAATTTCAAGATTTACCAGTAGTTTTAATCTATGTGTATATACTTTTTTAATTATAACAGGTAAGTACTAGTATTATATCATTTAAATTAGTTTTACCCCCCCCCCCTGCATTTTTCTAAAGACAAAAAAATACTCGTTTGAAATAAAAAATATAAAATATCGCTTTAAGTAAAATGGAATCAAATTTTAAGTGTAGAAAGTCAAACATAAGAATTACTGAAGTAGAATGTAAAGCATAAATTGTACTTCACTGACATCAGAACCTGAAAAAAATAACTTTGCTTTGGTGAAATAGAATAAAACAATGTTTTAACAAATGGTTATATAATTTTTGCAGAGGTACATTTTAATGTATAAACTATTTTGAGACAAATAAACATGGAAAATTTGAGTCAATAAAAAGAATTGTTTATTTTTGTCTAAAATTATTATAGCAATTGGTTACATTGTGTCAAAAATAATTATTATATCAATTTGTTACATAATATCAAAAACAAAATTAAAATATGACTCTTTGGAACAAGTGTAATTTGAGGCAGGGCAAGTAATTTTTTTAAAACCACTTGCCCTGGGCCTTTGTCTGAAATTTTGTTTTTTGAGCTGTGGGCATTAGGGAAATAAATTAGAATTAGCTCAGTGAGCTATTTTACCAACTATAAATCAATTTGGTATTATAATATGAACTGCTTTCATGTCAAAAAACATAAATCACCTTTGGATAACAACGAGGCCTGGAGCCTGTTCACTAGATTTCATACACTTTCAAATCATAGGAATATTTACATTTTAATGATTATATAGTCATCTGCATATTTTGAGTATTTTTTAGACTTGTGGGGATCATGTTTTCCTGATGGTCAGTGCTTGCATGTATTTTTAATGTCACCTAACTTCTCCTTCACCATCTGAGATAGAGACTGCAAACTTTAGGATATGATTGTGTGTGGTCCGCAGATGTGCATAATGATTTTGAAATTTGGATCTATGCCTTGGTTATGTATCTAGGATGGGAGGACTTGTGCATGTATGTGTAAAATGGGGGGTAGTGTTAACTAAGAAAAGTGGGGGGATAATACTGCTTTGCTACAGACTTCTGGTTGGTAATGGGGACTGGGCACATCACCTGCAGACAAAATTAGACCAAACAAGAACAAAATTTTCAGGAATAAAGTACATACATTGGGAATTCTGCATGATTTTGAAATATTTCTGATTGATACAACATCCCTTTATTGACTCTCAGAGGATACCCCACACAACCCCTCAATCCTCCTCCCTTCCCACTCCCTGACTGGTCTTTTTTTAGATTCATTGCCAATGCCATACAGTATACTGTATTTAGTCTGCAGAGGTAGATTTTTAGCTCACCTAGCCATAAGGCCACGTGAGCTTATGGTATGTCCTTGTGTCCATTGTCCATCATCTGTCCCATCTGTCATCTGTATGTCAACAATTGCTTGTTACCAGTTTAGAGGCCATATTTTTGATCTGATTTTGATCAGACTTGGAATATAGGTTTATATCATCAAGATCTCAGAAAAATTTAAATATGAGGTGTTCTTGCATCTGATTGGTTGAACTTGTACAACTCTAGAGACCATATTTTCAGATCTGATTTTGATCAGACTTTAAAATCAGGTTTATATCATCAAGATCTTGGACAAGCTCAATAATGAATGAGATCCACACATATTAATGAGGTGATCTTGCATTTGATTGGCTGAGCTTGTTACCACTTGAGACCATATTTCTGATCCAATTTTGATAAAACTTGGAATGTTGGCTAACATTGTCAAGATCTCAGCTGAGTTTAATAATACACAAGATCCACACATATTAATGAGGTGATCTTGCATCATATTGTTTGATCTTGTTACCATTTTGGAGGACATATTTCTGGTATGATTGTGATCAGACTTGGAATATGGGCTTATATCATCAAGATCTTGGTTGAGTTCACTAAAATAAGCAAGATCTACTTATACTAATGATGTGATTTTTGCATGTTATTGACTGAGCTTGTTACCCACTCTGAAGGCCATAATTCTGGTCTGATTTTGAATTTAAGCTTTTATCATCAAGATCTTGGAAAGGTTTGATAATAGTGAGATCCATGCATATTAATGCGATGATCTTGCATCTGACTGGCTGAGCTTGTTACCACTCTGGAGGCCAGATTTCTGATTTGATTTTAATAAAGCATGGAATATGGGCTGGTATCATCATGATCACTAACAAGTTTGATAATGAGCAAGATCCATGCATATTAATGAGGTGATCTTGCATCTGATTGGCTGAGCTTGTTGCCACTCTGGAGGCCAGATTTCTGATCTGATTTTATTAAAGTATGGAATATGGGCTTATATCATCATGATCACTAACAAGTTGTATAATGAGCAAGATCCATGCATATTAATGAGGTGATCTTGCATCTGATTGGCTGAGCTTGTCAGCACACAATTGATTCTGTGATAAGATTTTTTTATAAAAGTAGCTAAATAATCTTATATCATCAAGAAGCTGGATGAGTTTGATTGTGTGCAATGTCTACACATATTTATGTGGTAATTTTGTATCCGATTAACTTGTTACCACTCTGGAGACCAAATTTAGATTGGATTTTGCTCAGAATTGGTAAATAAGCTCGTATCATCATGGTCTTAGACAGGTCCTTTAACAAGTGATATCTGCCCATATTTATGCAGTGATCTTGCATCTGATTATAGTTGAGCTTGTTACTTCTCTAGAGACAACATTTCTTGCACAATTTTGATAAAACTTGGTAAATATATTTATATCATGAAGTCCATTTTTTTTAGTTTCAAATGTAAACTGGAGCTACATATAATAATTATGCCTTTATCTTTGGAAAAAATATTTTTCTGACCTGAGTTAAATAGGTACAATCAGTATGATGTAAAGTTTGGGAGATAGTTTACATAGGGTTATGTTTTTACAATACTTGAGATGCCTGGTTAGTCAGCTGTTAAGTTATGTATGCCAGGTGAGCAATATTAGGTGCACTCTGGCCTCTTGTTGTCTTTAGATCTGGATGGACCCCACAACAGAACCGATTATTCAACAAAGTGATGAAGATTCTACAGGCTGACAGACTGGCTAGGCTAACATATGAAGGGGTAAGTAGGGAAAAAATGTTGCCCCCCCCCCCCCCATCCCCATTTTCCTCTTAATAATTGTTTTTATAATGTAATTCTGAACTTGGGAATCAAATTAAAAATTGTAAATACTGGCTAGAGTGATCTGTTATTAACAGTTGCCATTGAGGTAATTTGGGAGACACTGACAACTTTTTGTTTTGGACCGATTAAGAATTTATACTGATTGATCCCTAGGTGACAGTTCCTTTTTCCCTTCAGTTCCTTTTTCCCGTCAGTTTGCTTAATTGTTTACATTTAGATTTTTTTAGAGTTTTGTGTAAATATTTACTTGAGCTTTAACTGGAACTGAATGTAGACACTGCAACTTGAGGATGAGCCTATCTCCACTGGATAATTGGTTATTTATTTGGCATTTTCTTTTCAACATTGACAGAAAGAAACTTGGTTATTTTGTTGCTGATATTTTGAATTAACTGCAGAAATATTCATCCCCACATTTTAGTGGAGGATATTGTGAAACCATATGTACATTCATCTGTCTGTCCATCTCTTCCTAAACTACTGGGTAGAAGTTCACAAAACTTGGTACTAAGGTTGCCTGTCTGATAACCATCTGTGAGAGGTATATGGTTTTGTGGCCTCTCTTTTTGTGGTCCATGAGAGGCAGTTAAAAAGTCAGATATGCAAAAATTGCAGTTACAGTAACATTTTTAATCTTTCTTGACCAAACTTGATGCATTCAGTCATAGCACAAGGACATATAATATATAAAACTGATTTGCGGTTATGACCCCTGGGCCAAGAAATTGGGGTACTGATACAGAAATTGGGGTGTTGTCGGTAGCAGCCTCTGGGGGGGGGGGATTTGTTATGGTGAGCCATGGAAGTAGCCGTAGATGAATTTGTTTGAATGGTATACTAATGTTTACTCATCTAGAGTGTTATTTGGGAATTTAGATTCATTCATGTAGTTCCAGTCAGATTAGAATGATACAGAATAGGAAAATACTACCATAGTTCGTCCAGCTCTGCATCATGAATGATATCCACATCTGTAGCTCAATGAATTTTCACATTAGCATCTTGAAATATAGATAAAATTATGTAATTCGTTTCGCACACGAATGATATCAACACCATTTGTATCGACATACAGAGCAACAGCACTCATTCGATACATGCTGAAAAAGAGTGGTCTTTGTACATGTAATCTGCCATGTTGGTCCTGAAGTTGTAGAAGAATCCATTTTTGATACATGACTGAGCTGTTATGGGAGCCGTCACATGCCATAGGTAGACAAACATTGTCTACTCATTAGACAAAATTAAATCATAAACAGATATTAAGTAGAAATTTAATATAGTTTAATGAAAACTCGATGATGCAGATGATGTTTGTTTACCTGTGGCACATGACAGTTCCCAAAACCTATCAATGCTGTATAAAAAATAGACTCTTCCTTAACTCCAGAACCAACATGGCAGATTACATGTACACAGACCAATCTTTATCAGCATATATTGAATGAGTGGTATTACTCGGTATATTAATACAAATGGTGTTTAAATCGTTTGTGAGTAAAACAAATTACGTAATTTTATCAACATTTCAAGATGTCAATGTGAAAATTCACTGAGCTACAGATGCGGATATCATTCTCGATGCTGAGCTGAATGAACTATAGGTGATACATACATAAAACTACATGGTTTTTGTTCTAAGTTGGCAGAAAAGAATGTGTTTGATATAGCAATAAGGATATATCACATGACCTTCAGGCTGAGTCATATTCCTATGCCACATCAAATGAGTTCTTTCCTAACACTTAGAACAAAACACTAATATAGTTTTGCATTGATGTTTTCAAATTGTTTTAGATATACAATGTGAAAAGAATTCAAAACAAACTGGAATTCATTAAAGTTTTATTTGGTGCATTTAAGAATATTGATGCTCAGACATTAGTGAAAACACCTGTATAGTTCCAGTTAGTGTGTGCAATACAGAAACATAAGTTGAACGTCCATATTGAACAGCAGATCAAATAATATTAAATGGGTAACGTCCATATTGAACAGCAGATCAAGTAATATTAAATGGGTAACGTCCATATTGAACAGCAGATCAAATAATATTAAATGGGTAACGTCCATATTGAACAGCAGATCAAATAATATTAAATGGGTAACGTCCATATTGAACAGCAGATCAAGTAATATTAAATGGATATGTAATAAAACTTTCTATATCAGATTCTTAACAAAATTAATTAGTTAAGGATACATATTGTTTATAGGAATATAATAATATTTATATTTTCTTCCCAGACTACAAATGAACCTGTGATGAGAAGGATCCATATTGATAAGACAGCTAAAAGATTTAGACAGGCATTGGTAGGGGTCATGTGGGTAAGTTGGGTTTTTTTTGCTTATTCCTGCATATGTGTGATACACTGCTGATGATGTCATTATGCTTATAACATTTTGAACATCTGCAATGAGTATTGCAGTTTTAGTATTAAGAAGAAAAATTTTGATTGCCTGCTGACAGTAATCTTTGTTTACAACAAACTAAACTTTTTATGTTCTTTCTAATGATGGTCAAATGTCTTGAAAATACTATGTTCTGTATAGCCTGGCGTATAAGTCGAGTCCAAATGCAAACAACATAGACCCTGATCGGCCATCACATAATGTGCTAGCAGATCAGTGTCTAGCTAGTTTGTTCTTCTGATCATTCCTAACAAACTGAATAGACACAGATCTACTGGTGCATTATGCAATGGCAAATCTGAGTGTATGCAGTTTGCAGTTGGACCCAACTTATAAGTGCATATATATGGTATTTATAAAGCTATATCGATACTGATGATACACCATCTTTTTTTTCCAACACTTTTTCCTTTTTGGAAATGAGAAAAAATATGTACTGATCTGGGATATGGAAATTCCACCCTTAGGATCAGACTGGGTCTAAATTTAACTTCTCTTCCTACTCTCATTTGTTTGCAAGTTGAGAAAAAAATCTTCTCACAAAATTCAATTTTACTTGCAATTTTTGAACTTGAATTCCAATATACTATGAAATTTTCATTATATTTCTCATCAATTTCAACTTTCACCTATACTTAGTTTTTAACACATTTTTCTGTTGTTCCACATATTATTAATTCAATAAATATACTCCCCTAGACCCCAATAACACAAAATGAAGTTTTCAAGAGTTCACTTGAGTCACATTGTCTGTCCATCCATCACACTTTTATTTACTTAATATCTCCTGAACCCTTTGAGAAATGTTGTATGCTTTTCTATCATGACTTGTCTTTGTGTCCAATAAAAATGGACTCTAATCAGAATTCTAAGAGATATCCCCATTTTTAGCTCACTTGGCCATAAGGCCAAGTAAACTTGTAGTACAACCCAGCATCCATCGTGTGTTGTGTGTCTGTCAGCTTTTGCTATTTTCAACTTCTTTTTAAAAGCTACTGGACAAGTTTCAACCAAGCATGACAGATAGCATCCTGCCATGAAAGGTCTTTTAGGTTTGTACAAATAATGCTGATCTCCCATCAAAATATGGCCACAAAATAATACATTTTTTTTAAAACAACTTCTAAAAAACTACTCTCCAGAATTTGACCATATTTTCCAGAATGTATTCTCACATTAAGATCTTTCAGGTTTATGCAAATGATGCTGATCCTCTTTCAAATACAGCCACCAATACTAAAAATATAAAAACCTTTAAATGACTTCTCAAAAGCTAATCTCCAGAATTTGACAGAAAGTATCCTTCCATAGAGGTCTTTCAGTTTGCACAAAATGATGCCAATGCACGATCACATATGGCTGCCATTACTAAAAATAGAAAAACCTTTAAAGGACTTCTCAAAAACCACTCAACAGTATTTAACAAATTTGACAGAAAGCATCCTGACATAAATTGTTTTCAGTTTTGTACAAATGATGCAGATCTGTTAAATATGACAAAAGAAAATCTTTTAAATGACTTATTCAAAAAGACCACTCAACAGAATGTGACTAAATTTCACAGAAAGCTGCCTGGCTTGAAGGGGCTTTAAATTTATACAATTGGGCTGATTTGCCATGAAATATGGCTGCTTTTACTAAAAATATGAAATAATTAAACAACTTCTCCAAATAAAAAATACTCAACAGAATTTGAACAAATTTAACAGAAAACATTCTGGCATGAAGGGCTTTCTGTTTTACACAAATGATGCTGATTTGCCATCAGATATGGTCACTGTTACCATTCCTGCCAACCTTCTAGGTTTTTTAGACAAAAAAATGTGTGTTCTGGTTCCAGTTGCTGTCAGTGCATGTGACCTAAATAAGCGATGCTGTATAATTGAGAATTAGTTATTTACACATCCAAGCTTATAGAAAATTACTGGAATGTCAGATTTGAATAAAATAAAATAAAACGTTTTCTTGGAAACATTTAACATGCTTTCATACAAAAAATAGCTGGTAGACTTAATATTATCATGCATCATTCACCACACTCACACACATAATCACAACGACTCAGACGTTAAAGAAACAAATACATAAAGTTTCTGTCTTTAAAATCCATCGGACAGTGGAATACAGTATTATCTTGTAGTTGCTGATTTGGCTGCTCTCATTAGTTCATTGAAAGGTTTGAAGGTGATACATATTGATGGTACTATTGCTCAACTTCCCTGAAGAGCTTGTTGAATTTTTCTCAGCACTGAAAATTCTCTTTTTCTGCATCTGCCCTGATGCATGGTAGTGTTACTATATCAACAGATGTCGTATACTTCAGAATGACTAATGTAAATATGGTATTTGCAGTAAGTGCAAAGTATAAAATGCTCCCCCTTGCTGCTGAGCTTCAAAAAGTCAAACTCCATCAGGAGTTCGGAAATTTAGTTTTGCTGAGCTTTGTTCACTTTGCATCAGGAGTTCGGAAATTTAGTTTTGCTGAGCTTTGTTCACTTTGGAGATGGCTCAGCCTTCCTGAATCACTGCTGTGTTTCAACATTTTGTCTTCAGAAGTGAATCACACTCCTACAGAGGCACTGCTAATGACTTTATCATTCCAGCTACCAAAATAATCATGTTTTGCATTTTATGTATTGAGTGAAATCCAACTTCAAAAAGAAACTTTGCTGTTGATGAATGAACTAGCTAATAATCTTGAATAAAGATGGCTTAAACATTCTCATTTATTTCAACGAAGTATAAGTTTTGTTTCTTCAAAACCCATCTCTGATTTGCCTAATTTAAAATGAATTGAGTTGTTCCACTTGTATCCTTTGCCTATGCAAATTAGCCTAATGGGCTATCCCACAGCAAAGCTGAAAGGACTATCAAACACAAAATCACCCTAGCTTTTGTCAGTGAGTTAAACAGTCTGTGGAATGGTGGTTGTGTATCACTGACCGTCTTTATCTTTTAGTCGCCTCTATGAAATATAACTATGTAAAGTGTGCAGTGGTGGTAATTTTCCAATAGTAGTAAGCATGAAGGTATGCAAATTACAACTGTTTACTGTTTAACTGGCTACAGGTTACAGGCATATATTGTGGTGTCAAGAAAGGTCTTTCACTTTTTGTTTTTAAAAAGATTTAATGGAAATCATGTTTTTATAAACATGATGGAGGTTTGAGAGTAAAAAATCATGCTTTTCATTTGACATGTTGTGATCTGGCAGGTGTGTGTTGCTAGAAATAGTCAAACCTTTATATGACATTTTCCCCACATACCACTCTGTAGAATATTACCAAATTTGACAGAAAAAATCCTGATATGAAGTACTTTCAAATTCATACAAATGATGCTGATTCACCATCAATTAAAGGCTGCCAAAACTGAAAAATAGAAAAACCTTTAAATGATTTCTCAAAAACTGCTGAACAGAATTTGACCAAATTTTATGAAAGCATCCTGACATGAGTGGCTTTAAAATTTGTACAAATGATGCTAATATATTTTATATATGGAGTGAAATCCAAGTTCAAAAATCTGTTGCTGCTTATCATGAACTTGCCAGTAATCTTGAACAAAGATGACTTAAACATTGTCATTCAAGGCAATGATGTGTAATAACTTTTGTTCTTCAATATGCATCTTTTTGATTTACCTATAACTTCAAATAAATTGGGTTGTTCCACTTTACCTATGCAAATTAGCCTAATGGGCTCTGCCACAGCAGTCTTCAAAGGAGTTAACAAGGCTTCACCTTCAGCCAATTAAGTAATATGTGAAATGGAGGTTGCTTATGTGCGACCACCTTACCTTTTGCCCTGAGGATAGTTTTACATGGGCTCTAAGCAGGACTGTTCACTGTTTATACAGACTACATGCTAGGGAAATATATAGTAGTGGTCAAAAAATGTATCTTTCTCTGTTTATTTTTTATTTTTTCCTAAGATTACCGAACATCATGTTTTTCAAATCATGACTGTGTCGGGGAGTTTGTGAGTAAAAAGTTGTTTTTCATGTGACATGTGTTACGACAGGTATGATACAAGATGTATAAATTTCAACATAACAAAATATATATAAAAAAAATAACAAAATGATACACAGAAGGGATTTTAATTAATGATTTGTAATTTAAACTGAAGAAAAATATAAAATAGCACTTTAACAAGTAACACTCTAGTTACTAATAATTTAATTAAGTTGATAATAATTTGATCTTTATTAAAATAATGTGCTGAATATAGTGTCATTGAATTCAACAGAATTTTTTTAGTTTCCTTGATGCGCATGAATGCACTTTTCATTTCAAATACACTAGTTACAGCTGACTGTTAAAAAACAGTTAAAGATTGTTGCTGTATTCAGTTTAATCTTTTTTGGATTAGCAATAACTCCTGGTGACTAGTAGATTTTATACAACTTTTGGGTTATCAAAAATATGTTAAATGCCCCAGTCAATTTAGTCAATGTTTGATTGTACCACAAATATAAGTCATAAAGTAAAGTTCAGACATAAGACATTTGATTGGTCAGTTTTAAGTCAAATTTAAATTTCAGCCAGTCAGATCACTGGATTTGAACTCAAGCTTAAGTGCAGACTTATGTTCTGTTTAGTGAAATTTGGGCCATATATATTATATTGTCATGAAAATAGCTCATTAAAATTATAGCTTAAGGATAGTGCAATGTTTGTTTTTTTTGTAATAGCTTGGGTCTCAACAATTTTGTAATAATTCAAATTTTTGTAGAATTTTGGTTGTACTTGATTATCATTTCGTTGTTAAGTAAATACATAATCAAGTTATTAGTATGTGTCATTATTTGAGAATAGTATTGATATTCCAAACGTTAAAGGGAGTGCTATGGTGATTTCAAGTTGAACATAATGATTTCTTCAAACTACACCATATTTTGTTACAATATTCACCCCTTATGCAATAACACCAACTTTACCTGGCATGCTTATCAAGTTTAAAAATATTGTACATAAATTGTCACACTCCCAACCTTTTCTTTAAACGTTGAAACTTTATCTTACATAAATTTTCACACTCCCAGTCTTTTCTTCAAACATTGAAACTTTATCTTACATTTTAAAACATTCATATGAACAAAAGTAATTTTTTAATGGAAAAGCATGTACATGTACAGAGATAGCAAAGCAAGAAACCTATAAGGGTCCGCAAATTTAATATGTGTATATTACTAGATTCTGGGACCATTAATTTGCCTAAATGACTTGCATATAATACTTTACACGCTACCCTATATTTTAAGGATTTTATACTTTTTACCTTTATCTGTTTTTTTTATACATCTTTTACAGAATTTTAACACCTTTATCTTTTATCTTTTATTTTGTTGTACTTCTAGTTTATGTTTTAATGGAAGGTTTTATCTTCCTAAAGTGTTTTTTATTGCAATACTTTATATTTACATTTTTAGAACTAAACTTTTAATCAGCACAATATAGCCAGTATTGTCCTGACGTGCCATTAAACCCTGATACATACATACCTTAGACATGAAGCATTTTAGACTGCAAGTAAATGAATATGGTTTGGTTAATGTATTCCAGATAAATGGTTAGAAAATTTTCTTATCTTGGCAACCCTAAACATGAGTTCCAAAAATTACATCCAGGCCAGCAGAACTTAAGTCTAAACTGAAAGTTAAGTCTAGAATCCAGTGATCATGGCTCAGTTTTACCAACACATTCTGAACACAGGATTCTAAACTTAAATGTAAGTCTATACTTAAGTTCTATTGATTAAATTCATGCCTAATTGGCTGAAATTTAAGTCTTACTTAAAATTGACCAATTAACTTTTAAAACTAAGCTGATGGAGCCAGGTGGCTTCACTAAGATAACTATACAAGACCAGAAAACTTAGTGGCAATGATTTTTGAATCACATATGTGAATTTTAAGGTGTTACATTGAAATTTTGATCAACATGGTCTTAATTTATATTATGCAGGATACAAAGTTAACCCAGTGGCTGCATGGTATTTTAGTGGAGAATCTCAGCATGCCTCTTCTGTCAGCATATCTAGATGTTCTCCAAACTATCAGGGCTAAGGTTAGTACACATAATGACATTTAAAAAATTGGTCTGAAAGTTCTATTTTATATTACATTTTAGCTTGAATTTTGTAATCATTCACAAAATATGGATAGTAAATAAATCTCTTTTGGCAATAGCATGGAGTTACAATTATACAATTTTCAGTATTTGGCTAACTTAACTCTAAAATTGGGGTTCAGCTCTGGATTTTGAAACTGAGTTTGAATATGTTCTGAAAATAGATTCATGGCCATAAGGCCTGATCACATCCCCACATCCCAACTTTATGCCAGCTAAAATGATGGAGTGTGACATCTTATAATGTTGTCCATCCATCCATTTCTGCACAATAGTTTGAGTTCTCTACCATCTGCCATTACCCAAACTTTGTGGATAGCTTCTACATGGGGTAAGGAAGAAGCCTGTTGATTTTTATGTCAAAAGGTCAAAGGTCAGGGTCACTGTGACTGAAAGAAAAATGGTTTTTGCACAAAAATTTCAGTTTTTGACCACGTATCTTCACCAAAGTTTGTAGATGACTTGCACACTGGTTAAGAAAGTAGCCTATTGATTTTGGGGTCACAAATAAAGAAATCTACAGATTCAGGGTTCACGATGTCAGAGGCCATGGTCATGTTAAGTCTAATAAGAAAATAATGATTTCTGCACAGTAACATTAGTTCAAGACCACATGATCAAAGGCCCAGGTCATGGAGACCTTGTGGTCAATCATCTCCAGTGTCAACCATGTCATGCAAGTGCCTACACTGAAGACTATTAAATACAGCTTAGGCATATAATGTGCCATTGCTCATACTCCTGTTTGATAGAGTCATGACCCTTGACTCTTGGCAGTTAACTTTGTATCTTCACATGGGATGTTGCTTGTAACCAGTATAACTCAAGAACCATCTGCATGTTCTGATGCAATTTGGTATGAACATTGTCTCATAGGCTTACATGTGCCTTTTATGGGTTTAGTTTTATCTACTTCATTTTGGACAGAGTTATGCCCCTTGACGAGCATAGTATCTCTCTCAAAAACCATTGAACATATGGTGAAACCCCATTGTAACATACTTCATTATAACACAAATTCAGATGGAGCATGGTTGTGGTTTGGTGCCTGAAATTTTAAAATAATTTCACCAATTTCTTGAGGTACTACAGAGTTTTGGTGCCAAAATAACACATAGCTTGATTTAACAATTGGGCAAGATGTATTGTATTCTTGAAGAAAATAAATATCTTATCACAGCTTTGTGCTTTTTTTTAAAAGATGTTAGCACCTTAAAAGTTGATAATTGTTAATCTAATTATTATTGAACCATCAAAAATAAAGACATTAAGTCTTCTTTGTGTTTGTCTTCAATGTATCCTGTGTAAATTGTTGCTCAGTCTAGGGTAAACAATAGCCAACAGTCATCTGGCATGCATAACCACACATGTAACAATGTGGTGGTCTAAAAAAGTTTTTCACTTGAATTTATAAATCAGTTAATTTGCCTACCAATTTAAGGGAAAACAATAGACATACAATGCCTGCTCAGTCAACAGTCATACACACGCATGCACCAAACATTGCCATTGTTGAAATAAGTTTATCACCGGAATTGTCTGGAGCAGTTTTGGTCATTGCCATGTACATGTAATCCCCCCCACCTCTTTTTGAATGGGTGGTCTTATCAACATGGGATGTTCACTAAAACATGTTAGCTAGTTCTAATAAAAATGGTGTTCATCTGACCTTCAATGTATCACCGTAACCATCTCAAAACACCTGTCATTACTCCTTGCATGAATGGTGGCATTGACATTGGGTGTTCATTAAAACACTTGCAATATTTAAGCAGTTGTGATTGGAAATGGTGCATATGTGACCATTAACTTATTTGCACTTTTGTAAAGGAGTTTTGGAAATCAGACCTAACTGACCTCGGGATCAAGCCAAAAATCATAGGTTGCATTTTTTTGTACTTCACTTTGCTAATGAACACAGTGACTTCTACATATACAAGTGAAATTAGGCCAGATTTTGTATTTAGTTGCATTCCAATAAAGAAGTTCATAGCACTCTGAACGTCTTGACTTCGGTTTCCAGCTGTACTTGCTTGCAAGCATGATAGCATGAGCAAGAATAAATGGATTTGTATGACTTAACCCAGTTTGTGGATATATCTGAAAAATACTTTAAATGATACCACTTCAATAACTTAATTTTTTTCCCACAAATGTTTCTTCTAGATTTAGCTAAATGTAGAATGTGGTTATATCTTGACATTGTCTGAGACAAGTTCATTGGTCTTCTGTCCATGATATCAGGTTCAAGGTGAAAGGCCTTGATAAAGAATTTGTGTCGTACTTACAGGTATTTTGTGACATAAGAAAACAGTTTTGTTGCCAAACTTGGTATGTTGGAGTTCTCAAGATAGAGATAGTTTTAATACTCAGCAGTTAAAAAGAAGAAACTGTCTTACCTTGAATTTCTGGAAATTTTAACCCAGTATAGCCTCAGTTCCTTTGAGTGCCTGTTGTGTCACAATAGATCTTGGAAGAATGATGATGTTACAGTAAAACCTGTCATGAGAGACCGCCCCTTCTGCCAGCAAAAAGCGGTCTCTCAAGACAGGTGGTCTCTCATAACAGGTTTGTACAAAAAGACCAGTTTCCAAGGTCGAAATTCAGCACTGTTTAAGAGGGAAAAATAAGTACAATCATGTACATTTATTGTATTCTTTGTGCATAGTTCTTGTTAAAATAATGCATGCATTAATCTGAAAATAATTTAAAATAGTAATAAAGATATGCATCTATCATTAAACATGAATCACATTTATATTTGAAGATCACACGTACATTTACTAGTATTAGTATATGAGTTCGTTTCTAATTGACTCCTTGTCTTTTATAACACCCTAAATTTGAGTTTTACCGACATTTCAAGTGGCTGCTATGTTGCAAACGGTCTCCCATTTTTCACTTCTTTCAATCACATTAATTCTTTCCTCCAATGTAAGAATTTTTCTTTTTCATTGGAGGTTCTGCCATTGTTATTAAAGTGCTAGGTGTTAATGTTATAAGGGATCAATTGTAATAAAGTCGTAGCGGTTTTGATCAAGCTTTGGGGAAATATGGAATACATATACAATGTATATGTACCAATGAATGAAATAAAAAGACAATTAATTTATCCAGAAACAGAATAAATTTATTTAGAGACAAAAGTCAAAGACTTTATTCACCGACGATACAAAGAGATTAACTCTATAAACAGAGGGTGTAACCAGCTGCACTAAGGTGAGCATGTGACAGTTTGGTGTGTGGGCTCTAATCTCTGTAACAGCAAAAACACCCCAACAAACAACACAAGCCTTTCACAATGACAATCGAATCCGGAAAACGATTCTCACCTACTGGTATTAAAGACAAAGACCTCATTCACCCCAGGCATTACGGATTAACTCCAAAGAAAAATGATGTATGTGACCGCTATATTGACTTTGGCACTACAATGGCAGTTAGTGACATGTACTTTAGTCTGGTTTACAGTCCAGAACAAAGGAAACTACATGCATGACCTGCAAAAGTTAGGAAACCGGTAGCCAGTCTAATTTGTTTTTATGATTTTTTGTTGTTGTTAGAACAGTCTTTACTTTGGAAGCGGTCGTTGTTACAAAGGATAAAATAAACGTCAGTGGTGTTTGTCTCAGTTCTCGCGATAGGGTCGTTCATTGCAGTATTATTTTAGAACAAGCTGCCATACGCAATTTCGCGGGAAATCCTATGGATCATACTTTAGTATTGCAGAAATAGCCGAGGTATTTCCGAATGAGCAATCAGCATGTACTCTAGTCTGGTTTACAATCTATAACATATGACACTACCTGCATGAGCTGTACAATTCAAGAAACCAGTAGCCAGCCTAATTTGTTTTTAAGTTTTTGATTTTGTTTTTAACGTCTTCGCTTCTTAAGCGGTCGTGGTTACAAAGAGTTAAATAAAGGTCAGTTGTGTTTATCTCTGTTTTTGTGATGCGGTCATTCATAGCAGTGTCAAAATGCATATTTTGCCAAGAAATCGTGGTCACTGGTCGCGTTCTGCAGTTTGTCGCTCACGACAGTGCGTTTATATAATAAAATCGATCCATGCATTACGATTGTGGTCACTCATGACAGGTGGTCGCTCATAGCAGAGGTCGCTCATGACAGGTTTTACTGTACAAGTTCAGCAAATTCACAATTTTGCTGAAGAACTTATTCAAACTTAGTCTTGTGCGCCAATAAATGTTTGAACATGGCAAACCATATAGGATCCCTATATTTACAGCAGAGAAAGATTGTGCCCAAGCTTTTCTAAAAAAATCGTGTCCGTACCTTTTGTCCCACCATTACAGCCTCTTTTCACCATTCTAAAATCTGTATTAACATTTACAAATCAATCTCGATCTTATCCAAGTGTTGAAGTTTCTCTCGTAAAATTGTAGAAGGCATTGCATGACTTACAATACACTCATGCACACACCCATTTATGAATTTGTTGCAATGTATTATATTTCTCCATTGTCTTTCTAGGCAGTTGGTGGTGGTAGCGGATGGGTGGGCAGGCTGGTTTCCATTTTGTTTCCCGGATCTATAACTTAAATTCTAGGGAGCAGATTTCAAAGCACAAAATATTTGGTGCACATGCTTTATTTAGCCCTAGGATGAACCCTATTGGTTTGGGGGTTTTCAGCTAAATGATCAAGGTCACTGTTTCTAACAATAGATAATATATTAACAAATTCAGTGATATTTAGGTTATTTCTCCCCTTAGCCCCAGGAAGAACCCTGTTGATTTGGAGGTCAATTGCTTCAGTGTCACTGTTGCTAAAATAGATTTTGCCTATGCATTGAATTTCTGGATGATAACTTCAGTTCTAGAAAACAGAATTCAGTGAAATTTGGGGCATTTGTTCCCTTTAGCTCAAAGAAGGCAGTAATTCCAAGATCAAGGTTGGTGTCACTAAAAATAGATTTGGCCATTGCATTTCATTTGAGGACAATAACTTCAGCACTACACAGTGCATTTGTACAAAACTTTGCACATGTGTTGCCCTCTGCTAAGAGAAAGTCCTATTGATTTTTTTTTTTAATTTGGTGGGGGAGGTGTTGTTCAGGGTCAGGGTTAAGGTTACTGTTACCAAAAATAGATTTGTCCCATGTATTTCATTCTGGTCCATAAATTAAATTCTATTGATTTGGAAGTCGGTAGCTTGTATTTCAAGGTCATTGTTGCTAAAATTAGATTTGCCTTTGTATTTCATTTCTGGACAGTAATTTAACTTCGCTGTTACTGATGTGAAGGAATTTGATGCATATAGTTCTCTTCGTCTGAAAAGAACTCTGAAGAGCTCAATTTTCAGGAAATTTTAGGGTGGGAATAAAATTCTGAATGGGTTAAGACTGACCTGGGGGTACTGTTAGAACCTAGTCTGTACATTTCTTTTCATATGTACTAAAGAATACAGCAGAAAATATATTCAGATAACTAACCTTATATTGGCAGTGTATCATGTGATGTTTGCAGTTCTCTTGTTTTGTTTTTAGCTCACCTGACCTTAAGGTCAAATGAGCTTATGGTATGGCCCTACATGTGTCATGCGTTGTGTGCCTTGTGTCATGCTTTATACATCATCCCTCATGCATCCATCAAAAATGACTCTTTTCAACTTCTTTTCATAAACCACTAGATTAGTTTAAACCAAACTTGGCAGGAAATATCCTGACATGAAGGCCCTTCAAGTTTGTACAAATGATTCCAATCTGGCTGCCATTACTAAAATAGAAAAATCTTTTAATTACTTCTTCTCAGAAACTGCTTAACAGAATTTAAACTAATTTAACAGAAAGCAACATGACATAAAGAATTCTTCAAGCTCATACAAATCAAACCGCTTCACCATCAATTATAGCCACCATTACTAAAAATAGAAAAACCTTGAAACAACTTTTTCTCAGCAACTGCTTAACAGAATGTGACCAAATTTGACAGAAAACATCCTGACGAGGTGTTTTTAAGTTTTAACAAATTGTGTTGATTCACCTTCAGATGTGACCACCATTACTAAAACTAGATAAACCTTGAAATGGCTTCTCAGAAAGCATTCAACATAATTTAACCAATATTAACAAAAGGTATCCTGGAATAAATGCCTTTCAGATTTGTACAAATGATGATGATATATTTTAAAATCTAGTCATTGTTACTAAAAATATTTTAAAAAATTTAAAGGACTTTATCTCAAAAACCACTGAATACAATTGGACCAACTTTGACAGAAAGCATCTTGCATGAAGGGCTTTCATGTTTTGTACAAATTATGTCAAATCACCTTCAAATATGACCACCATTACTAAAAAAGGAAAAACCTTTGAACAGTTTATCAAAAACTGCTCAACAGAATTTGACTAAATTTGACCTATTTTGAGGCCTTTAAGATTTATACATATGATGCCAATACACCATCATATATGACTGCCATTACTAAAAATAGAAAATATTTTTACATTTTTATCTAAAAAATCCACTCAGTACAATTAGACCAACTTTGACAAAAAGCATCCTGGCATAAAGACCTTTCTATGTTGGACAACTGATCTTGATTTGCCATTATATATGGATGATTATACAAAAAAGAAACAAAATAACCTTGAAACATTTAGTTTTCATAACATACCGTATGTACTCGCGTATAATCCAGTACCAACTGCAAATGGCATAGATCCAGATCTGCCATTGCATAATGCGCCAGCAGATCTGGGTCTCTGCAGTTTGTAAGGACTAATCAGTAGAACAAACAACATATACCCTGATCTGCTAGCGCATTATGCAATGGCAGATCAGGGTCTGTGTTGTTTGCATTTGGACCCGGCTTATATTCGAATATATATGGTATGCAATTTACAGCATTGGAAGGTATTTCTCCAAACAGCATCCTACGGGACCCAGATTTCTTTGCCATCTTCTCGTGCATTTGGCTTTTAGGCAGATGTCAACCAGCTGAGTCATTTCAGGTCTCTTGCTTTCTTTTTAAAGCATGAAGAAAATTATAATATTCTGTATACACTTGTCTATAAGTCAGGTCCAACTGCAAGCAACATACACCCTGATCTGCAATCGCATAATGTGCCGGCAGATCAGGGTGTATGTTGTTTGTTCTACCTATTAACCCTAACCAGCTGCATAGACCCAGAGCTGCTGGCACATTATTTGGTTGCAGATCTGGATCTATGCAGTTGGATCCAACTTATATGTAAGTGTATATGGTACAGTAAAATAATTATAATGAACCTCTCAGTATCCACAAAATTACTTTATCCATAATTTGTTATACCACTTTAATATTGTACATTTAATGTTTCATTAGGTAGACAAATTCACTTCATACTAACCATAAATTCTTTGCATATATGCTTGTACTAAATGTATTTGACTAGTTAGCCAATCACGTTTGATTGACTTACATTTGTAACTACATAAACTTTTTTCATTATCAATTTACCACAGCAGATTTATGAACAACCAACCATATCTATTGTGCCTTATCACATCTCTCTCTCTCTCTCTCTTTATCTCTTGCTACTTCTGTAGGCTCCATCACTGGTAGACAAGATGATAGCTGTAGGAAGCAGCAACATAAAGTCCCCAGCAGCCTCAACTGAGGCTCTCAGTAATCTACTCAAGAGGCCCTGGGATCCTGTCATCAACACACTGTCTCAACAAAAACTGGTAGGTACCCCTTCTGAAAACAGGTTCTGGGTTCTCTCTGTTCTAGACTTCAAGAGCATTCTGTCTAATGGGAGGTTGGAATTGTGAGCTTTGACAAGGGGACTCTCGTCTTGGAAGAGGTAAACAAGGCAATAGTGACAGATAAGTGTTACATAAATAAATGTAGTCCCCCCCCCCAAAAAAAGGAACAAAAATACATTTCATCAAAATAAAATCGTGTTGGACATCAAATGTTCTTTTGACAAACATGTTTTCAAAGGTAAATAGTAAATAATGTAATTTATAGGAATTTTCATCAACATTATCATTAAATCAACCTTATGCATTGTGTTATGCATGTTACTCCCAGTTCTTGTCAATTTCAGCTTTGTCTGGTGATGCTACATTTAACAGTAAAAAGCATTATAAATAGTCCTATTAGGGAAAGATATGGAAATAGATCACTCTATACATTTTAGTCCTATTTAGGAAATATATGGAAATAGATCACTCTATACCTTTTAGTCCTATTAAGGAAATATATGGAAATAGATCACTCTATACATTTTAGTCCTATTAAGGAAAGATATGGAAATAGATCACTCTATACATTTTAGTCCTATTAAGGACTGATATGGAAATAGATCACTCTATGCATTTTAGTCCTATTAAGAAAAGATATGGAAATAGATCATTCTATACATTTTAGTCCTATTAAGGAAAGATATGGAAATAGATCACTCTATACATTTTAGTTTTATTAAGGAAAGATATGGAAATAGATCACTCTATACATTTTAGTCCTATTAAGGAAAGATATGGAAATAGATCACTCTATACATTTTAGTCCTATTAAGGAAAGATATGGAAATAGATCACTCTATGCATTTTAGTCCTATTAAGGAAAGATGAAAATAGATCACTCTATACATTTTAGTCCTATTAAGGAAAGATGAAAATAGATCACACTATACATTTTAGTCCTATTAAGGAAAGATGAAAATAGATCACTCTATACATTTTAGTCCTATTAAGGAAAGATGAAAATAGATCACACTATACATTTTAGTCCTATTAAGGAAAGATGAAAATAGATCACTCTATACATTTTAGTCCTATTAAGGAAAGATGGAAATAGATCACTCTATACATTTTAGTCCTATTAGGGAAAGATATGGAAATAGATCACTCTATACATTTTAGTCCTATTAGGGAAAGATATGGAAATAGATCACTCTATACATTTTAGTCCTATTAAGGAAAGATGAAAATAGATCACTCTATACATTTTAGTCCTATTAAGGAAAGATGAAAATAGATCACACTATACATTTTAGTCCTATTAAGGAAAGATGGAAATAGATCACTCTATACATTTTAGTCCTATTAGGGAAAGATATGGAAATAGATCACACTATACATTTTAGTCCTATTAGGGAAAGATATGGAAATAGATCACTCTATACATTTTAGTCCTATTAGGGAAAGATATGGAAATAGATCACTCTATACATTTTTTACGCTGTTTTGTTTTGATTTGGCTCAGCATTTTTAAATTTGGAAGTGCCATATTAAAGAAAATGAAATCACTTCAAACAGCATGGCGCCAAATTTGGAGCAGTGCTTAAACTGGAATTTTTACAGTAGCTGTCTTCTAGAAAGTCATATTAGTATAGTATTGGAAGTATCAGATAGTGGAGAAATTTGTATTTTTATACTAGTGTGTTACTTAGATGAACTCAGAAGATAGTTTACAGTCAAACCTATTGTAAAGCTTATCTCAATTAAGCAACCTCTGTTTTTCTTTTTGCATGTCTCTTAAAGCAAAATAATTGTTGCAATAACCAATAGAAATAATGTATATATAGGGTTTACTGTCACACTGGAACAATCCAGGTTACATAATAACAAGTAAGTTTAGGTATCTGATAAAAGGCATATGACAAAATGATAAAGTCATATGACACAATGATAAAGTCAAATGACACAATGATAAAGGCATATGACACAATGATAAAGTCATATGACACAATGATAAAGGCATATGGCACAATGATAAAGGCATATGACACAATGATAAAGGCAAAAAAGGGTAAAATCTATAAAATACAAAGTCTGGTTTTAGCTCTACTGGTCATATACCAGAAGAGCTTATGGGATGGTCTGTTGTCTGTTGTCCATTGTCTGTCCATCCATTAGCACAAGTTTGTTATCACTACTCCTCTTAAACTACTTGGAGGATTGCCATGAAACTTTACGCACACATTCATCCCATGGTCTAGTTGGTTCTAAATGAAAATGGTGCTGATTGGACATCCAATAAAAAATGAAAATCTTGTTATCACTACTCCTCCTGAATGGATGGTCATATCAAGATGGGGTTTCCACTAAAAGACTTCTTATGATGTCTAGTTGGTCCTAAATGAAAATGGTGCCGATGTGAGGTCCAATATAGCCGCAACAGCAGCCATCTTGAAAATATTGTTATCGCTACTCATTCTGAATGGATGGTCATATCAGCATGTGGTTTTCACTAAAAGACTTCTTATGATGTCTAGCAGGTCCTAAATAAAAATGGTGCTGATTTGACATCAAATATGGCCACCATGGCAGCCATCTTAAAAATCTTGTTATCACATCTCTGCTTGAACAGAAAGTCATATTGATGTGGGGTTTTCACCAGAAGACTTCTTATGATGTCCAGTTGGTCTTAAATGAAAACGATGCTGATCTGACACCCAATATGGCCACCACAGCAGCCATCTTGAAAATCTTTTTGTTGCTACTCTTCCTGAATGGAAAGTCGTATCTTGAAAATATTGTTATCTCTGCTCATCTCCAAATGAATGGTTATATCAACATGGGGTTTCACCAATAGACTTCTTATGATACCTAGTTGGTCCTAAATGAAAATGGTGCCAGTTGTACAACCAATATGACTGCCAAAACAACCGTCTTAAAAATCGTATGGTCACTACACCCCCTGAATGGATGATCATTATGACATGGGGTTTTCACCAAGTCTGAAATGAAAATGGTGCCAGTTGTACATCCAATATGGCTGCCATGACAACTATCTTAAAAATCTTGTTGTCACTACTCCCTCTTAATGTTTTATCATAATGACATGGAATTTTCACCAAGTCCTAAATGAAAAGTTGCCAGTTGTACATCCAATATGGCTGCCACAATGACTGTCTTAAAAATCTTGTTGTCACTACTCCCCATGCCTTCTAATGATGTCAACTTTGTCCTAAATTAAAATGGTGCCAAGCTGACATCCAGTATGTGCACCACAGCAGCTAATTTGAAAATCTTGGTATCACTGAAGAATATCAGAGATAATTTCAACACTCGACAGTTAAAAGGAAGAAATGGTCTTGAATTCCTGGAAATTCTTTTCAATCAGTAGAGGATCAGTCCTTTCAAGAGACTCTTGTTTTTATAAATCGCACTCTTTTAAAAAGTCCAAGACCTTCGCAGCTGGAATATCATCACGGGATGCATCCCAAGGTAAAAAGGATGACTTGTTAGTCTCTTATGACTAGCAGGAGGGCACGTTGGGCCTATTTTGCATCCCTGAGCCCGCAGAAATGAACCTTTATTAAGCAATGACTTGTCATAGGAGGCCACTTTTCTCACTTCCTACAAGTGGCTGCTTAAGACAAGTTTGAATGTGTCTGTAATTTGAATAATATTTATATCATCTTTTCATGCAGATTTTTTTTTTCCTTTTGGTAAATGTTATTTCCAGAGGTTTATATATTTGCCACTGTAAAAGAGCCAATATTACAGTTTAAATAATTAATATATTGATCCAAACAAGAAACACATGACTCTTGTAGAATTGAAACTTTTAATTCCTGCTTCATTAGGGCCCCACATTGAGATGTAGAAGCCCTACAGTAATCACTTTTTCCATCCATCCATCCATCCATCTGTCCATTCACACTTGTAACCAGCATAGTTCTGCAACCCTTACACAATATTGGATGCCATTTGGTAAGTGAATTGGATATTATATGTATATGTGCCTTTTAAAGATTTTGTCTTTAAAGGTCCAATTTTTTTTATTGCCCTTTTTGTCAGTCAATTTTTATATCTCCCCTACAGCCAATCCTTGTAAACAGCATAGCTCAGGAATCATTCAGTGTATTTCTGATGCAGTTTGGTGTTTGCATTGTCTCATGGACCTAGATGTCCTTTGATGGGTTTTATCTCATCAACCCATTGTTAGCTCACCTGGCCATAAGGCCAAGTGAGCTTATGGTATGACCCTGCATCCATTGTGCATCATGTGTCATCCTTCATGCATCTGTGTGTTGTCTGTCCATCAACAAGTGCTTGTTACCACTCTGGAGTCCATATTTCTGATCCAATTTCGATCAAACTTGAAACATGGGTTTATATTGGACAGGTTCAACAATGAGTGATATCCATGAATATTAAGGAGGTAATCTTACATTTAATTGGATAACCTTGTTACCACTCTGAAGGCTGTATTTTTTCTGGTTTGACTTTGATCAGACTTGGAATTTATGAATATGTTATTGAGGTCTCAGATGAGTTCAATAAGGAGCGAGATCCACACATATTAATGAGGTGATCTTGCATCTGATTGGCTGAGTTTGCTACCACTCTATTTCAGATTCGATTATGATCAAATTTGGAATATATGCTTATATCATAAAGATATTATACAAGTTCAATAAGGAGCGAGATGCATACATATTAACAAGTTGTTCATGCATCAGATTGGGTGAACTTGTTGCCACTCTGGAAGCCATATTTCTGGTCTGATTTTGATCAAAATTGAAATATGGGCTTAGATCATCAAGATTGTGGATGGGTTTGATAATGAGCCAGATCCACTTATATTAATTATGTAATCTTGTATTAGATAGCTCTGCTTGTTACAACTCTGGGAGTCATATTTGTTATCCGATTTTGATCAGACTTGGAATATATGCTTCAGTTATTCAGATCTTGGACTCCTTCAGTAATTAGCAAAATCCATGCATATTTATGAGGTGATTTTGCATGTGATTGGCTGAGCTTATTACCACTCTGGAAGCCATAATTCTTATCCAATATGACCAAAATTGGAATATGCGCTTCTACCATGAAAATCTCAGGCAATTTCAAAAGTAAGCAGGATCAGTGCATCAGATTGGCTGCGTTTGTTACCATTGTTGAAGCCATATTGTTTATATGTTGTGATAATTATAATCAAGATCATGGATGACTTTGATTATGAGCAAGAGGCTGTGCATATTAATTATGTGTTTATATTTAGAAAGAATTTTTGTCAGGATATAGTAAAATAGGTCAAATCAACATTATATAAAGTTTGGCAGATAGTTTACATAGGATGTTCTTACAATTCTACATAAACCTGCTTAATGAAATGGTCAACTGTTAGGTTATATAAGCAGGTGAGCAATATCAGGTCCACTTTGGCCTCTTGTTGGATGTAGTTATGACCCTTTGACAATTAACATAACATTTTCACCTGGGATGTTGCTTGTAAACAGCACAGCTCAAGAATCATTCAACATTTTCTAAATAAGTATGGTAAGAATATTGTCTTGGAGACCTGATGTGCATTTTATGGGTTTTGTCTTGTCCACATTATTTTGGATAAAGTTATGGCTCTTTACAATTACCTTAACATCTTCACAAGGGATTTTGCATGTAACTGACACAGCTCAAGAACCATTCAATATCTTCTGATACAATTTGGTATGAACTTTGTCTCATAGACCTAGGTGTGCATTTTATGGGTTTTGTCTCATAGACCTAGGTGTGCATTTTATGGGTTTTGTCTCATAGACCTAGGTGTGCATTTTATGGGTTTTGTCTCATAGACCTAGGTGTGCATTTTATGGGTTTTGTCTCATAGACCTAAGCATGCCTTTTATGGGTTTTGTCTCATAGACCTAGGCGTGTCTTGTATGGATTTTGTCTCATAGACCTAGGCATGCCTTTTATGGGTTTTGTCTCATAGACCTAGATGTGCCTTGTATGGGTTTTGTCTCATAGACCTAGGCATGCCTTTTATGGGTTTTGTCTCATAGACCTAGGTATGCCATCTATGGGTTTTGTCTCATAGACCTAAGCATGCCTTTTATGGGTTTTGTCTCAGACCTAGGCATGCCTTGTATGGGTTTTGTCTCATAGACCTAGGCATGCCTTTTATGGGTTTTGTCTCATAAACTCCATTTTTAATTCACCTGGCCATAAGGACTAGTGAGCTTATGGTATGGCTGTGTGTCCATTGTCAACATTTGTTTGTTACCACTCTGGAGGCTATGTTTTAGATCTGACTTTGATAAGTTTAAATCATCGATACCTCATATTAATGAGGTGATCTTGCATCTGGTTGGCTGAGCTTGTTCCCACTTTGGAGGTCATATTTCTGATCTGATTTTGTTTAAACATAGAATATATGCTTAGATCATCAAGATCTTGGAGAAGTTTGATAATAATTTAAATCATTGCATAATAATGAGGTGATCTTGCATCTGATTGGCTGAGCTTTTTACCACTCTGGATTTCATATTTCTGATCTGATTTTAATTAAACTTGGAATATATACTTATAACATCAAGATCTCAGACAAGTTTGATAATGAGCAAGGTACACACATAATAATGAAGTGATCTTGCATCTGATTGGCTGAGCTACTTATCATTCTGGAAACCATATTTTTGACCTGATTTAACATCTACTATGGGCTTATATCATCACACTCTGGGACTAGTTCAGTAATGACCAAGATCCATGCATCTTAATGAGGTGATCTTGTATCTGATTGGCTGAGCTTGCTACAACTAAGACTGCACTGTTTACACATATAAACAACTTAGTTTAGTTTACTGCCTTTAAACGTTTACAAAATCGGTAACCATATAAACATACATTGGGCTGTCAGTGACACAGGAACTACCCAATCCAATTAAATGACATCAACATCTCTGCATAAGAAGACTATTTAGTTGGAGTCATCTGTTAATTTTTTTCTTTATGTATGGATGATTTTCACATCAAATATGGCATCCTTAGGCCAAAGATGATGAAAATTGGTTGTACTACGCATTACATAACATTACAAATCAGGTTGATTTACTGATCTTCCTGACAAAAAATTCTTTAAACTGCATTATTTACCTTTAAAGAAACATCATTTCAAGTTTACAAGCCACTGCACAGTTTTTTAGTTATTGTAGGTCCTACAAAAGCATCATATGCGCATATCCAGGCAGTGTGTCCAATTGTATTATTGATTATAACTTTCATCATATATGTAGTAGTGTGAAACAATATCACAATGAGCTAACGATGTTTTACCTAAACATGTCTTACAAATTGAATCCTGTCATAATAAGAGGTAAAAGATGTATAGTAAATGCAACAATTGCAAGTTGATTGAGGTACGGCATGCAGATTATCAGTGACTTAGACTTACATATAAATAGCTGTCAGCTGTAAGCCTAACGTGAAGATCAGGAGGAAGTTTGAGTTTCAAATTGGTTTAATTAGACAACATCATTACAGTTATTGTTTACTGTGCTTATGTCTAGAAAGTTTGCTAAACATTGCAGCCTTAGTTACTACTCAGAAGGCCATATTTCTGATTTGATTTTGATAAAACTTGGAACATAGGCTTATATGATCAAGATATTGCAGGAGTTTGATAATGAGCAAGATTCACTGTATTAATGACATTATGAAATGTCAAATGTGTGTGTAATGCAGGAGTCAGACTGGAATCTAGTTCTTTTCAATTATGGTCTTCCAATACTAATTGGAGGAGGGAATAACTTAGCTTGGACAGGGAACTATGAGTCCTGGAAAAGGAAAGCAATGCAATAGTATTAGGTAAGTATTACATACATACAATTAAAATTTTACCCCCTGCACCACCACCACCACCCCCCACCCCCCAAAAAAAAAAATCTACATATTTTGGACCTGATTTTATTCAAACTTAGTAAACTTAGTAAACAGGCTAATTTTGTGAAGATATTGGATGATTCTTATTATGAGCGAGACCTATGCATATTTATGAGGTGATCTTGCATCAGATTAGCTGAGAGTTTTTTTACCACTCTAGAGACTGTATTTTCAATAGGATTTTGAGCATACATGGTGAATAGGCCTATGTCATCAAGATCTTGTTTGAGTATGATCATGAGTGAAATATACACATATTAATAATGTGACCTTGCATCTGATTGGCTGAGCTTGCAATACTGTAGCAACTGTTTCATGTGTTGATCAAGCTTGTTAAATGTTCTTATATTATCAAGATGTTGGATAAATTTGATTATGAGCCAGGTCTATGCATATTAATAAGGTAATCTTCTATCTGATTGGCTGAGCTTGTTATCACTCTGGAGACTGAATTTCAAGCAGATTTGCTCCATCTTGGTAAAAAAGCTTATATTATCATTGTCATACACAAGTTCAGCAATATATGAGATCTTTGCCTAATAATGAAATACCTTGCATCTCATTGACTAAGGATGTTACCTCTCTACATCAAGAGATTCGATTTCTCATCCAATTTTTATCAACCATGATAAATAGGTTAATATCATCAAGATCTTGGATCTTGGATGACTTCAGTTATGAGCAAGAGACTATGCATATTAATTATGCCTTTAGGTAAAATCAGCATGATATAAACTGACTTTACATTGGTTGTGTCCTAGCTTCTTACAGTGCTAAATAATCCTGCTTAGTGCAATGGTTGACTGTTAAGTTATGTAAGCCAGCTTTTTTTTCTTTTTCTTTTTTGCCTCCAAATGAGCATAACCAATAAAAATTGCTCCATTATAAAATTCTTGTTCTCTCATGTGCAAGTCAACACAGCCATAGCCATTTTCTTCAGCCAACCGAATGCTAACAGTAAGACTTATTCTGATTGGTTAACATTTATACATTGCTCGCTTGAAAATCAATCATATCAGCTTTTATGAACCCAACAATGACCTGCGCAAACCAATGCACAAACCATACACAGATGTTGCTGAATGCCTTTTAAATAAAACTAGTCTGGCTCAATGAGTCAGACTTGTAACATCAGTAATTGAAGGTTGTAGTCATGAACTGGCTCACTAGACTCACTGCTTGTAATATTAACTGGTCTGAACCTAAACTTAGTGGCCTCAGGCAGGCAGGCCAGAACTTGTTTCAACCAATGTTCAACAGACATTCTCAGTATTCTGATGCTATTTGTTGTGAACATTTTCTTCTAGAGTTAAATGTGTCTTTTATGGGTTTAGTCTTGTTAGTGGAGTGATTGCCCATTGTTCTTTTGTTTTTGCACGATGATTTAAAGTGAATTTTTCATCCAGCTTAAAACTCGAACATTTTGCACGAGTTTGATTGCCAGCATTTTACATCATCATTTTGTAGACTTATTTATGGATACACACCCCATGTTTGTTTCCACAAAAAAAGCATGTGCCTTTGGTTAAGGCCCTGGCAGGACAAATTGTGGCCAGTGGGGTCCTTTGTGATGGATCCATCATTATTAGCTCTTGTACTTTCATAAAAGATAATAGCATTCAAAATTTATTTTTATTTACAAGTCTTTTTGAAAGATCATTTTCAAAAATCCAGGATGCTTGTGAAGTTTATTCCCAGAGATAAGTTGGTATTGCCATCATAGAAATGTTTTACAAGAAATACATTGTGGTTGAAGAAATACATATTCTAAAATGATGTGTTTATTTTTTTGTGGGGTCAGTATACATGGATTTTTAATTGAAAATACTTTAATATTTTGATTCCTTTCAAAAAAGCAGTTTGACATTAAATGCCACTCTTGCTTTTAAGTTGATTAACTACTTATATAATATACTTTTTCAGAGAAAATTGCCTGGCAATCCCCTTCTTCTTGTTGCCCCAAGTGGACCCACTGTGAACAGCAGTACTTTTTCCCGCCGCATCAGATTTTGGAATGGCCAGCTGTCCAATCTTGGGAAGGTGATCCCAGTTACCATGCACACTGTCAATGGGGGAAGTGGAGTTAGTATAGCCCAGTGTCTGGAACACATGATTGGGGCTGTACGAACCAAGGTTGTGGAGGTATGGAGATTAATTGTTAGATGCTTTATTATTTCAGTGATTGTTATATTGTTATTGTCGAGCCCACCTTGGCGGAAGCTTGGCATAACGATCACTTTGGCATTTGAGTACATGTCCATCCATCCATACATCTGTTATGTCCATATGTCTGACCACCCCCTAGATTAATCTCAGTGTTAAAGTTTCTCCAGGACAGTTGTCTACAGAGTCACTTCATATGTTAATACAGCTTGATGTATACAAGACCAATTTAACAAAAACTCAGGGGTGGGCTCAACATGCAGGTCATGACCAGCTTCTTGTCTGTTGTTGTTTGAAGATTGATTTTTGGAGTCTTGATTATTTTGGTGATAGTTACAAGGTTGTATGACAGTCTGTTAATGAAAATGTTTCTAAGTGTCACTGCCTTGTGTTATCTTAATATTTTTAGCTCAGAATCCTAATTTCAAGTATGATATTTCAATTGAATCAGTCATTAAAATTTTGCATAAAAGTATTGAATAGAATGTGAAGAAAATACTGACAGTTTTTATGATTTCATCTTTAAATAAGTCCCAGAGCACCAAAGTTTTCAAACTTTGAGCTTACTTGAGCATCATGCTCAGAAAGTTGTTTCAAGAATATGGGGACAATAATAAGAATATGAAGACATGACTATTATTGAATGATAAGAATATGGAGACATGACTATTATTGAATGATAAGAATATGGAGTCATGACTATTATTGAATGATAAGAATATGAAGACATGACTATTATTGAATGATAACAATATGGAGACATGACTATTATTGAATGATAACAATATGGAGACATGACTATTATTGAATGATAAGAATATGGAGACATGACTATTATTGAATGATAAGAATATGGGGACGACTATTATTGAATGATAAGAATATGGGGACAAGATAAAGATACAAGACTATTATGTAATGATAAGAATATGGGGATAAGACTGATATAATAATAAGAATATGGGGTAAGGCTATTATATAATGAGAAGAAATTGGAGACATGACTATTATATAATGATAAGAATATGGGGACATAACTATTATAAAAATAATAAGAATATGGGGACATGACTATGATATAATGTACCGAATATGGGGACATGACTGATATAATGATAAGAATATGGGAACAAGACTTATATGATGATAAGAATATGGTGATATGACTACTATATAATGATAACAATATGGGGACATAACTATGATATAATGTACCGAATATGGGGACATGACTATGATATAATGATAAGAATATGGGAACATGACTATGATATAATGATAAGAATATGGGGACATGACTATGATATAATGATAAGAATATGGTGATATGACTATTATATAATGATAAGAATATGGGGACATAACTATTATAAAAATAAAAAGAATATGGGGACATGACTATGATATAATGTACCGAATATGGGGACATGATTATGATATAATGATAAGAATATGGGGACATGACTATGATATAATGATAAGAATATGGTGATATGACTATTATATAATGATAAGAATAGGGGGACACAACTGATATAATAAGATTATGGGGACATGACTATGATATAATGATAAGAATATGGGGACAAGACTTGTATAATGATAAGATTATGGGGACATGACTATGATATAATGATAAGAATATGGGGACAAGACTTGTATAATGATAAGAATGTGGGGATATGACTATTATATAGTGATAAGAATAGGGGGACATGACTTATATAATGATAAGAATATGGGGACATGACTATGATATAATGATAAGAATATGGGGACATGACTATTATATAATGATAAGAATATGGAGATATGACTGTTATATAATAATAATAAGAATATGAAGACATGACTTTTATATAATGATAAGAATTTCTGATTCTAAATTATTTGTCTATGTCAGGTCATAATTTTGATTGGATCATAGCTAAATATGGTACTAAAAAATGATCATCATTTAAAGAAAAAGAAAAACCATAATGATAGTGTGCACATTTCTCTTCATTAAATAATTTTTACATTTCAAAAAATATATGAAATGTAGTTATTCCCTTGCATATAGTTAGTTAGCATTTGTGTTTGTATATAAAGATACATTTTCTGAAAGTAAAGTTCATAATCTCTGATTTGAGACATTCAAAACTAACTTGAAGAGAAAACCAAAGTAATGCCAGGATGTAGGTTGCTTGACAAATTTGGTATTATTCCAAATTCAAATGGGCTTGTATAAAAATGTGATGCAACTTACCTTTTAAAATGTAAAGCAATACTATAACATGAGCTGACATTTTTATACCCCAAGAGGTGGGGGTATATAGGATTCCTTGTGTCAGTCCATCCATCCATCTGTCCATCATACAATCTTGTTGACTTAAGTAGTCCCATAGTTTTTGATAGATTGCCTTGAAACTTATGCAGATTTTTTGGTCATTACATGTAGACTCACATATCGACAATCACTGTGTTCCTGCAAGTTTTATAAGCGTTATTGTCCTTTTTCAGATGCAGGAATTCAATGTATGACAAAGTCTTGTTAACGCAACTAGCCTCACAGATTTCAGTCAGTCACCATGAAACTTGGTACATATTATGGTCTTTATCTGAATATGCGTATATCAGCAAATTACCATCCTGTCGCAATTTTTGTTAGAGTTGAAGAAGTGCATTTTGACACATGTCGATGCTATTTAAAGCAACGACTTTTTATGACTTGGAGCTAGATGTAGTGTATGGCAGAAACTTGTGAATACAACTTGTCTCACAGTTTTTAGTAGATTATTGTAAAACTTAGCACATATTATGGTCATCATCAGAAGATGAATATATCGACAAACAACTTGTACTTGCAGTTTTTATTAGATTTGGTTCCCATTTTGTCTTGCAGCGTAATGCGGTGCATGACAGAATCTTATAAATGCCCTTGTCTCACAGTTTTTGATTGATCACACTGTGAAACTTGGTACCTGTTATAGTGATCATTGGAAGATGCACATATTCACAATTACTATTATCTTGCAATTTTTTAAAAGAGTTATTGCCCCTTTTTGACTTACAGCTGATGTAGTGTATGACAGAATTTTGTGAGTACTACTACTGGTGCAGTTATCAGCTGGTGTCTGTAACATTTAGTATATCTTTTGGTCATCATCAGAAGATATGCATGCTGACTAATCATTGTACTTGCACAGTTTTTGGAAGAGTTACAGATTTTGTTCTTTTCATTTTACTTTAGATACAGCTGGATGCATTGCATGACATATTTTGTGTACTCAACTAGTCTTGTAGTTATTGAAGGTACATATCATAATCATCATATAAATATTGCATACTGACCCAGTCATTGTGCTTGCATGATTTTTGGAAGAGTTGTTGCCCATTATAAACATCTGTTTTAGGCTGATCATATCCCAAAGCCACTTCTGCTGTCCCAAGATCAAGGTCACAGCATAGGAAAATGTAATTCATTGACTTATATCCTTGTCCAGAGTACAAGTTTTGAACCACTGAAGATATTTTAATGAAACTCTGTCCAAATATATATCATAACTAGATAGTGTGTCGCATACCATAGCCATTTGCAATCTGCTGCAAGGTCAAGGTCATGGCAAGAGAAAATGTAACTCTGACTTGTATACATGTCCAGAGTATAACTTTTGAACCACTGAAGATATTAAATGAAAATTTTCCCAAGTATATGTCATTAATAGACAGTCTGGTTCATACATAGCCATGCCTCCTTCCACAAGGTCAAGGGCATGGCAGGAGAAAATATAACTCCTTGACTTGTATCCTTGTCTGTAGTATAACCTTTGAACCTTTGAAGATATTTTAATAAACTTTGCCCAAGTATATATCTTGCCTGATGATGTGATGCATACATAGCCACACACCCTGCTTCAAGGTCAAGGTCATGGCATTGATAATTTAATTCTTAGGCTTGTATCATGGTTCAGAGTATAATTTTGAACCACTGAAAATATTTTAATGAACTTTAGCCTGTTATATATCTCGACAGTGTCTTGCATATTCAGTCATACCCATCCTGCCTTGAGGTCAAGGTCACAACAAGGGATAATGCAAGTCAGTGGTCCATTGCCTTGTCCATGCTGTCACTTTTTAACCGCAACAGATATTTCAATGAAACTTATCCAGTTCTACACCTATCATACAGTAGTCAAGAACATAGCTTAAAGGTCAAGGTCATTAGATGGGAAATGGTAATGTTATGGGCATGTCATGTGCTGTTTGTGGTACTCTTGTTTGACTTACAGCTTAAGGCCTAAAATTGTTTTAAATTGAGACTGTATTATAGATTTGTCTCCATCAGGAGGGTAGGGTTCAGGGATGTGGGAGAGGTGTTGGTATATTTGTGTTAGTAAAATGCTCACCATCTTCTAGTTTGAGCTTAAAAATTAAAAAGTCACATATATGAACTTATGTTGAGCTTTGGTAGACCTTAATAACAATAATAACTAAAATTGACTGTAAGACTATGATGTCTTTTTGATCCTTTGATTCCAGTTGAAAGGCCATTTTCAGAACAGACCTATTGTGCTGGTGGGATGGAACATGGGAGCTCTTGTGGCTTGTCATGTAAGTTATTGCTGAAGAGAAGAAAATTATGCATTGTTCCATCAAACCTATTACGCTTGAAAATGTTTTTGGATTATGGGAACAATTGGAATATATGTACTGGAAAGTTTTAAACAGTTTGTTAAATACTTATTTACCATCTTCAAGTGTTGCTAGGCAGCATGATAAAGAATGTAGCTTTAGAGACCATAGTTGCTATTGACAGATGATGGGAAGCAAATCCATGTGATTATTAGAACAGGTGTAATCATTTATCTTTTGAATGATATTTACAGCATCACATTTGGTAATTTGCATGTAAAATGAAGCTTCAGAGACACACAATTTACTCATGTTTTTGGGACAGCCCATGCATGTATATTAATAGTACAAAATGGATATGTATGAAGGAGCCATCATGGCATGTTTCATATGTTCAGAGAATCCCCTGAAGATGGCTATATACGATTAGGAAGCTAATGATGTTTTTAAAATATGTACTAAGTATGTCTTCAAAAAGTGCAACCATTTAAAATTAGTGAATTTTTTATGGCTTTTTTAACCGTTTACATATAGGAGTTATGTTCCTTAGGCTATAGTTAGTTACTAAATACTATCGTTATTAATCAAAATATCTAGACTCTCTAATTTGTTGGAGAGCATATCTTCAAAATTTGTAATAATTTTCAGTAGAACATAAAATATCTGGACACTGAACAATTTTATTATATAAATGAACCATCATGAGCAACCACCTGGTGAATGCGACCAGCTGTCATGTGTTTGAATACTGCTATGAATTACCCCATAGCAAAAGCAGATTAGACACCACTGACCTTTATTTAATCCTTTGTAACAATGATTGCTGAATAGAGCCTGCATATGGAATGCAGATTGTTCTGAACCTCGATGCCTACAAAAATGAGGAAAAAGTTGCGTCTGGTTATCAGTTTCATGACATTTATAAGGTAAATTGCATGTCAAAGGCTGTAAACCAGACTTATTTACTTGTCACAAACTGCCATTGTAATGCCATAGTCATCAAAATCCCTATTACAATTAACCAATCTGTCTTTAAAGGATTAGCAGTCATAGATGCATATAACCAGTTCAAAGGTTCATATTGTTGGTTCAGCTGTTGTGAAAACAATGCCAATAATGTCAGAATGAGAGTTATTCTCATCCAGCTTCCACTGTAGCGTGTCTGGTACTGCCTTAAATAGTTTGTCTGTTGAGTTGCAATATGCCATGACCGGGGTTGAATGAGGTCTTTATCTTTTTCTCTGATGTAGTTATTGTAAAGGTCCATATTCTTTGTTGCTTTATTGATGTTACTGTTATTAAAACCCACACGTGAGGCCAAACATGCCATAGTCAGAGATCTTGTCATCTGTCATAGTGTGTCTGCTACATCCTTTTTTTATTGAGTTGATCCATGTAATATTTATGTTATGGGTGACTTAGGTTTTGGCTTTTGGAAATGTATTTTTGTAGTAAATGTTATCATAGCTAACTTTACAATTTACAGATAGATAAGTGACTTTTGCCTTATAGTTAACTTTGCAATTCATATGCTTTAATGCTAGTAGACTACACATAAACATAAAATTAAAATTATAATGTTTATGGTCGATATATTTTTAGTGCTATATCATTTTTTATATGTGAATATATATAAAGTTTTATCAAGAACTATGAATAAAGAACAATATATATGTACAGTAATTATGGATATTTTTCTTCTTGAATTTTGACTTTGAAAACTGGCCCTTCTTCACAAATCTATTATGAGCGACCACATGTCTTGAGCAACCACTATTTCTTGGCAGAAGGGGTGGTTTCTCAAAACAGGTTTTACTGTATTCATTTTCCAGACATTTCAGGGAAAATGATAGTTTTCATTTGCACACAAATTATCTGAACAGTGAGAAAAGTAAATATTTTTGTAATGTCCAAAAAACTGGATAAATGATGGTACATATGTCAAATCATCAATATTGATGGTGTTAAAACATTAAAACTGCCACAGAACCTTTATACCTTATTGGAATTATTCCTTTCGGGGTTTATAACAAAGTGTGTTATAGCGGGGTTTTGCTGTATTTCGAAGTATTCTCATTGGAGTTTATATGAAATCACACAAAGAAAATCTGGTTTTACTCCTTTAAATAAAAGGTTGTTTAATTAACTTCTTATGGATAAACAATATCTTTTACATGAGTAAGCCCATAGAACAGTGTTATGAACTGAACATTGGAGAGTTTCTGTATGTGGTCATTACATTACATATGTTAATTTAAGGTTCCTCAATGAATGTTACTCCCACTGAGTAAATTTAGTTTATAAGATAGCAAACAATGGTACATTCTGAGGCATATTTTATACAGAATGCTTTGAAAATGTTGGAAAAAATGTTCAAGTTCATATCAACATGTTATAGTGTTGTCAATTTAAATTTTAGAAAGAATGCTCCTGTGTAATTGATAATTGTTTTATAACTTGATGCCCTGTCTCATCTCATGAAGTGACCAACATTTTAATTTAGCATAATTTGCAAATATTAGTAAACAAGTTGTTTTTTATACAGATATTTTATTAGTAGTATTTGTTTATTTGTTTTCTACACCCCCTGAAAACAAAATGACCTGTAGCTTGTCAAAAGGTAATTGAGGCATATTTAAAGGTTAGACAAATTCAGTTTTAGGTTGGACTTGTGCAATTTTGATAAGATAAGGAGTGAAAATATCTAAAACTTTTCTTCGAAATAAATCAATTAAAAAGAGAAAACTAATGAAAATTACTGTTATTTTATCAATATGGTGCATATATATAATTCTGAAGAGAGTTTTCATTGGTCAACATTGAAGTCAGTGAACTTAGGTGAAATGGTTAACTTATTTACTTGCCCAGTTGTATTATTATAATATGGAGATAAATTTCTCCTTCCCGAAATGGCAGGAGATACAATTGCCTGAAGTAAACAAAATACCAAAAAAAACCAACAGTATTTCACTGACAAAAAATTATTATCCTGTTATCCTACTTACATATAATGCTATTGAAGTCTTAAAAACTTAAGAAACTTATAACATAAAGATAGCTATGAATAATAAGATAATAGGTTAAGCATCTTAACATTTGTTACAGAGTTGACTGTCCATGATTTCTTGTAATCTCCACAGTGGATATTGTGATACGCTCCATCCATCTGTCCATCTATCTATTTGTTACTACATCTCCTTGTAAACCACTGGATGGACATTCATGAAATTTAGTAGTTGTGCTTAGGGTAACCATCTGCAAGAGGGGTGTCATCCTTGGCTCTCACCTCTTAGGTCCCTGGAAGGGGGTCATTGGTCAGATATTTAAAAAAATTCAGTTACAAGGACATTTTCAAATATTTTATTATCATGCTTTGTAAATGCAGTCATAGTAGGAAGCTGCAGCATATATATGACTGATTTTGCATCATTACCCCCTGAGTCACTTGGAAGTGGGGATGTATGGGGGGGTTGTGATGGAATGTGCAATACAAATCATGGGGATATGTGAGTGCAGCTGCCCTAGTTTTGTCACGTTTTTGTTCTGTTTCCATAACAGTCTGTCCCACTCCAAGGATTTTCTGATCGGGATGAAAAGATAAACCTCATGCTTTATCTCCTTGCAGGTTTCTCTCATCGAGATAGTGTCTGCAGTTGTGTGTCTGGGGTTCCCCTTCACAGGGATCAGTGATGGAAGAGGAGTAAGTTTCTGAAACACAAGTCATGAATTTTTCAACATTTTTCAAATTTTGGCAGTAGCCAGTTTTTAGTTCTGCTGGCCTAAGACCAGAAGGGTTTATGCAATGAGTCTGTCTGGTGTCTAGTCATTTGTTAGCAGTTGTTTGTTATTGCTACTCCTCCTAAAGTACTTGGATGAAAGTCATGAAACCTGGCATGCAGTTTCATTCTGTGGTCTAGTTGGTCCAAAAATAAAATGGTGTCCCTCAAACATCCAGTATCTTGAAAATCTTGTTATCACTCCTCCTCCTGAATTATCATCTAGCAGGGCTGCCATAGTGGCCATCTTAACAATTTTGTTATTGCTACTCCTTCTGAAAGTAGCAACATCGGTTTTCACTTAAAGACTTCTTATGATGTCTAGTTGGTCCTAAATGAAAATGGTGCTGCTAGGATATAAAATATGTTTACCACAGTGGTCATCTTGAAAATTTGGTTATCACTACTCCTCCTGATTGGATGATGATATCAACACAGGGCTTTCACAAAAAGGCTTTTTATGATGTCTAGTTGGTCCTTGATGAAAATGGTACTGCTATGACATCCAATATGGCCACCACAGTAGTCATCTTGTAAATTTGATTATCGCTACTCCTCCTGATTGGATGCTTTATATCAGCAGGGGGCTTTCACTGAAAGGCTTCTTTTGATGTCTAGTTAGTCCTGAATGAAAATGGTTCAGATCTAATATCCATTATGGCCATCATGGTGGCCAGCATAAAAATCTTGTTATCGATACTTCTCCTGAACAGAGAGTCATATAGACATGGGGTTTTCACTAGAAGACTTTTTATGAATGGTGCTGATCTGACCTCCAATATGGCTGCCTTGGTGGCCATCTAGAAAATCTTGTTATTGCTACTCCTTCTGGATTGATGGTCATATTGATATGGAGTTTTAACCATAAGACTTCTTATGGTATATAGTTGGTCCTAAATGAAAATGGTGCTGATCTGACATTCAGTTGAAAATCTTTTTAATCAGTATCCCTGGAAAATAGAAAGTCTTATCAGCATGGGGTTTTCACTATAAGACTTCTTAGTCTAGTTGGTCATAAATGAAAATGATTCCGACCTAACATTCAAAATGGCCATCATGGGAGTCATCTTGAAAATCTTTTTATCACTACTCCTCCTGAATGGATGGTCATAATGACATGGGGTTTTCACCAAAATACTTATTATGATATCTTTTTGGTCCTAATTGAAAATGGTGCCAATCTTACATCCAATATGGTCACTACAGCAGCCATAAAATGGAAAATCTTGTTATAGTTCAAGAATATCAGAGTTGGTTTCAATACTCAGGAGTTAAAAGAAGAAATGGTCTTATCTTGGATTTCTGAAAATTCGTTTTTGGACAGTAGAGCCTTAGTCCTTTTGCGGGACTTTTGTTACAGATGATACCAATCCACCATCAAATATGGCAGACATTACTAAAAATAGAAAGATCTGACCATTGTCAATCAACAATTTCTATTTTCAACTTCTCAAAAATCCCCAGAACAATTTCAACCAACATTGGCACAGAGTATCCTGGCATAGAGGCCTTTCAGATTTTTACAAATGAAGCCCTTCTGCCATCAAATACAGCCACCATTACTAAAAATAGAAAAACCTTTAAACAACTTCTCCAAAACTGCTGAACAGAATTTGATCAAGTTTGTCAGAAAGTATCTGGTTTTTAGCTCTACTTATCATAGACCAGGAAAAGAGCTTATGGGATGGGATGTTGTCCATCGTCTAACATCTTTCACCTTACATTTAATCATCTGTTAGCACAAGATTGTTATTGCTACTCCTCCTTAACTACTTGGAGGATTGCTGTGAAACTTTACACATACATTTGTCGCAAGGTCTATTTGGTCCTAAATGAAAATGGTGCTGCTCAGACATCCAGTATGGCCAGCACATCTTGAAAATCTTGTTATCGCTATTCCTCCTGAATGGGTGATAAATATAAAAGACTTCTTATGATGTCTTGTTAGTTCTAAATAAAAATGGTGCTGATCAGACACCCAATATTGCCAGCACAACAGCCATCTTGAAAATCTTGTTATTGCTACTCCACAGGAATGGATGGTCATATTAACATGGTGTTTTCGCTAAAAGACTTATTCTGATGTCTAGTTGGTCCTAAATCAAAATAGTGCCAAACTGACATCCGATATGGCCACCACTGCAACCATCTTGTTATACTCATTCTGAATAGAAAGTCATATCAGCATGGGGTTTTGAACCTGAAGACTTCTCAAGTAGACTAGTTGATCTTAAATAAAAACTGTCCCAATATGTGGTCACCAGAGTGGCCATCTTGAAAATCTTACCACTGCTCATGGTAGATGGAAAGTCATATCAACATTGGGTTTTCACCAGAAGAATTCTTATGATGTCTAGTTCATACACAAAGAAAATTTTCTGAGATCCACTATGGCCACCATGGCAACCATCTTGAAATTGTCATTATTGCTACTCCTTCTAAATGGAAAGTCATATCAACATGGGATTTACAACAGAAGACTAATTATGATATCTCGTTGGTCCTGAATGAAAATGGTGCCGATCTGACCTCAAATATGGCTGCCACAATGAACATATTGAAAATCTTGTCACAAATTCTCTTGAATGGATGGTCATATCAACATAGGGTTTTCAACAATAGTCTTCTAATGGTGTCTAGTTTGTCCTAAATTAAAATGGTGCTGATCTTGCATCTGATACGGCTTCCACAGTGGCTAATTTGAAAATCTTATCAATTAAGAATATCAGAGATGGTGTCAACACTCAGCAGTTAAAAAGAAGAAATGGTTTTATCTTGAATTCCTGGAAATTCTTTTATGAAAGTAGAGCATCAGTCCCTTTGAGGGACTCTTATTTACAATGATGCAGATCCACCATCAAATATGACCACCATTACTGAATGTAGAAAAACCTTTAAATGACTTTTCCAAAACTGCTTGACAGAATTAAATCAAATTTGAGAGAAGGCATCATGACATGAAGACCTTTCCAGTTTATACAAATGATGCTGATCTGCCACCAAATATGGCTGCTGTTAAAAAAAATAGAAGAACCTTTAAATGACTTCTCCAAAACCACTGTTAATGTTGTTTTATTTTTAGTCGGATACATTGGGGATACATCATTGCACAGGTTGCAAGAGAGACACAACGTTCCAGGGTTCCAAAATTTTCTATACAGTGATCCCACATTCAAAATACATTTTTTTTGTTTTAATGTAAAAAGAAAAATGGGAAGTTTAGATATAAATTTTACTAGTGACTGCTTTGATTTTTGATATTTAATTTTTGAACCTACATGTATATTTTCATCCACAGGATGTGGAGGACCCCCTGTTGGACAATAGAACTCCCACTATGTTTGTGATAGGCCAGCATGCCAACACATGTAGCATTGATGACATTGAGGACATGCGAGAAAAGATGAAGGCAGAGAACAGTTTGCTTGTTGTAGGTGGTGCTGATGATAACCTCAGGGTCTCCAGAGCCAAAAAAAAAATGGAAGGAGTCACTCAGGTTATGGCAGACAAGTTAGTTTTGGTAAGGAAGATGAATAGATATATTGTATATTATATTTGAATGAGAAGCATGAGTAGATATCAGGTTATAATGTAAGCTAAACTTAAAGGGAAAGTCCATGTTGCATTTTATTTATTAAATAAATATAAATCTCTCCAGAATAGAATTTGGTTGTTTACCAGTTTTTTAATTCACTGATGCGAGATATATTGTATCCAATACCTCTTAAGTCAGTCTTGTGGATTATTACACCATCTGTCAACATATTTGGTATAGTATTGAGTAAAAAGGTATATACTATATATTGCAATTGTTATTTTTTGTGAAATTATTGAATTTATGTGAATTTATCACAGTCGTGGACTTGGTTGATCTTCTGACCATGTGATCCAACATGGTATCGCTAGTACGAAGTGTTGGTTATTTTCATGCACACTGTGGATATTTCTTCACTTATTTAGTAATAAGTGGTTTATTTTGTGAACAGAAACAAATTCGGTTATTTCCCAAAATTTCTAGTCCTTGTCTTTTTAGAGAATAATCGACCATGTTGATGAAGTGCACAAAATGCAAGAAGTTCAACGAAAATGAAGACATGCACAGGGACAATGGCACAGCCTGCTCCCTACACCTCAGGATGTTTTATTCTGATATTGACAATACCTGATGAGGACAACCCCCACAGTGAGTGTGGGGATAACCTTGTTGATTTACCGTACACCAATCCTACAACAGAGCATAAAGCGACCATGGAGGAAATCGAAAGAGTTCTGCCGATTTTCAAGTGCCCAGCCCCGTCACCTATAAGCCAGGCCTATAAGGTCAAGGCTTCAGTGGATTTAGAAGATGAAAAAGAAAAGTCATCTTTCTGTCTTCTTCCAGAGTCAGCAGAGGTTAAAGAAATTTCCAACCATCTGACTTATAAGATACGGGACCAGGACAATTCCAAGGCTTTCTTTGTGGAAAGTCAACTACCAGCATTGTTCTCTCCACACTGGTATCACGTACATTTGCCGATGTTCAGCATTGAGCAGCTGTCCTTGAACAAAAACATTGCGCTGGTCTATATGATCAACCCTCTGTTTTATAAGATAGACAAAAATGTCTTGCATGCCACCTCCAAGTTAGTGCAAAATGTGATTGCAACTTCCTCTATGGTAGATTTGGCTTCACTATCTGTTTTTCGACAGGCTGAAAAAGCATGTAGCGGTCATGCATGGGAATACATGTCCCACATTGCCAAGGTGATTAATAGGGCTAACCTTAATCTTGAGTGAAGGAACGCTTCCCTGTGCTCATCCACCCTAAAGCCGCATCATGCCTTGGCTCTGCATTCAGCACCTTTTGGCACGCCATTGCTGTTTGGCAGAAAAATTGAGGAAGTTGGGAAGCAGGCATCACAAGAACTGCAACTTCAACTTTCAGTCAGAACCAGTTTCAGCCGCAGCATAGAGATGATCACTGGCAAAAATTACAAGAGGCTGAACAATGCTGAAAGGCAACATATTTGTCCTCAATCCAATTTTAGGTGGCAACAGAATTCTCAATTCTGGAGGCAGTTTGGCAAAGTGGAAAGGAAACTAGGTTTCTGCTTCCCCAAGCCTCATAACAGCCAACGTTGACTTTCCACCCCAACCACCTACAGGCGCCTTCCTGTAGGTGCCAAACTCCTTATTTTTCAAACTTCATGGATTGATCTGTTTCCTGAGTATAAATGGGCAATCCAAGTTGTTTCCGATGGGCTTCAGATTTCATTTATCTAACCCCCTCTCCTTTTGACTACCCCTTCCGGTGAATGTGGGTATGTGAGAAAGCTTGCCAGTAGCTTCCCATGGGTTGGTGGTTCTTCCTGGTGTCTTCCCTAGTTCTTCCTCCACCAAATATACTGGCCACAATGTATAGCCTATCATGTGCTGAAAAATGGTATTAAACCCCACAAATGTTGCAACGTCGGCTACCCCTTCCATGATGGACTTGCCGTCCAATCGGGAGAAGGCAGGAATTTTATAAGAGATCTGGATGCTACTCGACAAACAGGTGGTGGAGGTAGTTCGCAAAACAAACTCTCTGGGGTTTTACTCCAGGCTGATCCGGTATCTAAGGCAACGAGAATCTCAGACCAATCATAGACCTCAGCCAGCTCAACAAATACATAGCCACACCGAGGTTCAAGATGGAGACAGCAAATCTCAATAAGACTTGTTAATAAAAAGGGACAAGTTTGCAGTCAGTTTAGACTTAACCAACACATACTTTCATGTCCCTATATAAACATCCTCGCACAAGTTCCTTAGGTTTGGTTTCCAAGGAACCATTTACCAATTTTGCACTCTCACGTTAAGCCTCAATATCAGCCCATGGGCTTTATCATGATGGCGGCCTAATTCGATGACATCCTCCAAAAACACATGGTAAGTTTATCTTTGGTCAAATCCAGAAATGATCTTCTTTCCCTTTTGAGTCAGTTAGGGTTTCTGATCAATTGGGACAAGTCTGACCTCATTCCATCCCAGCATTTTGTCCATCTGGGTATGGAATATTGTATAAACCTCAATCTTGTTTGCCTTCCTCAATTGGGTTGACACAGATTATCAATCTTGCAGAGTCGATTTCCAACAGGGAGTGGATCTTGGTGAGAGTTTTTGCAACTCCTCAGACTACTCAACATGGCAGCAGATTTGATTCTTCTTGGCCGCCTTTTAAGGCGTCCATTGCAAATGTCCCTGCTAGCCCAATGGTGTCCCTTTCAAGGTGCCTAGATAAAAAAATCATGATCTTGATCGAAGTAGTGTCTTTCCTGCATCAGTTGTGCAACAAACAATGCCTCACTGCAGGAATTCCTTTAGAAAAGCCCCAACACGAAATTACCATCTGTATGGACACGAGCTCATACAGTTGAGAAGCCCAAATATTGCCCACCTTCGATACAGTCAGTGGTGAATGGGGGCCACAGGAGTTACCTCTCCACATCAACATCCTAGAAATGGAGGCCATAGTAAGTGCGTTTCATTTCTGGAAGAACCAAGTGTATGGAAAGGTAGTCCCCATTATGTCAGACAATTCTGTGGTAATGGCCTGTCTCATCAAACAAAGGGGAATGAAATCACCAGATCAATGCGTACTGGTTTAGGATTTTCTCCACTGGTGCACCCAGATGAATATAACTGCCCAGATCAGACAAATTCTGGGCAGGCTCAATGTCAAGAACAGGCCAGACCCTTCACACAGAATGGTCCATCCACCCAACAATCTTTCAACGGATTTGTGCACTTTGGGGCCGCCCGATGATAGATCTTTTTGCGACAAGGTGGAATCACAAACTGCCCACCTTCGTCTCACCAGCCCCATGGAGTGGATGCACTCCTGATCAATTGGGAGGGGTTTATGCCTACTACCCCCCCCCCCCCATTGTCCTGGTACCAAAAATATTTCAGAAACTGAGGGTCCAAAAATGCAAAGTCATTCTGATAGCCCCTCTGAGATGGGACAAGTCCTGGGTGAATGGGTGAACGTTCTGCTCGATCGAGCGATAAACGCTCCTAGGAAAATACCCCAGAGACTCAACCTGCTCAAACAACCATGGTCGCAGGTGTTTCATCCATGCCCCAACAGACTGCTCCTTCATGCCTGGCTCTTGTCAGGAGAGCCTTGCAAATAAAAGAATATCAGCCTTCTGTCATGGAGAGAATCTCACGAGCCAGAAGGTCCTCCACTTTGAAGGTGTATAAGAGGAAGGGGTGGGTCTGCAGGGACTGGTGCAACACCAACAACGTCATCCCTTTGAGTGCCTCAATCTCAGAATTTGCTAACTTTTTTCTCTGGCTATTTGAGGTGAAAAGTAATCACCCATTACGATCAAAGGCTACCACTCCATGATCTCAGACACATTCAGACATGATGGTAGAGTGGATATAGGTCATAATAAGGATTGATCAGACCTATTAGCCAATTTTAAATTTAATAGACAAAAATCTCTCACCCTGTTTCCCAAGTGGACTTTATTGTGGGTACTGACATGACTCAATTCAAATCTGTTCGCACCATTAGCCAGCACCTCCTTGAAGCTGCTATCATATAAAACATATTCCTTGATAGCTCTAACTTCAGCATACAGGGTCAGCGAGTTGCATGCCCTTTCAGTGGACCCTAACTATCTACAGTTCAGACCAGATGGTTTGGTGGTCCTGATGATGCAACAAAGAATAGGCTGCCATGAATGGACAATCAAAGAACTATCATCCATCCCCTTTCCTCCATCGATATTCAAAGAGCCGTCCCCTCTTCTCTATTGATAAGTATAAGGAGGCAGTGATGCAGGACATGTAAAGCACATGGAAAAGCTTGGGGGTGGGGTGGAGGGGGCAATGCCTCTTTCCTCTTTCTTCTGATCAAGATGGGGAAAGAGGATATAGCCACCCATTATGCTCGGCTTGCTCAGAGATCTCAAGGGATCAAGTACGTCTCATGAAAATTACAGTTCATGAAATCAGAGCTGCCTTGGCAATCCGGGACATAATAGATGCAGTTGACTGGCATGCACAGTCAACCTTTTCAAGTTTCTGATCTAGCTTTGCAGAGACAAGTACTGAGTCTGGTAGGTCTGGTGTCTGCAGCCCAGACATTCACCAGAAATGTTTTAAGTCAGCACAGTCTTATCACGGGTGTAGAACAGCGCTTTTGCTTCAGTTGCCTGGTGATTTACTCGGTAAGAAAAAACAGGTTGCTACCTTTTCTCTTACATGGGTACTGGCATCACGGCTTAGGTGACCGTCATTTGTGCTGTTTTGTTATTAGGAGTGCAGTTTACCCTTATACAGGTAAAATCCTTAATCCTTATTCCCTCAAGTGTGACTGTGGTAAATGTAGGATGCTCAGCATTCCCACCTCCTATTACAGGAGAACATTAATGTGATCGGCAAATGTGTTCAAAGGAGAAAGCAAATTTTTAAGTAAATTATGTTTCTCCAAGAATACTTATTCGATCACATTACTATTAAACCCTCTCACACCTCCCTGCGTATGTGAGCATCCTCATCGAGGTATCGTTCAAGCAAAACTGGTAAACAACTGTAGCCACCTCGCAATGGTAAGGGCAAGGGTTGGGAAGAGTTTCTTCCCTTCGTCTATATGGAATATAGATGGGAAAGACACATTTTTTTGTCTTTCCATGATTGCTTTGATTCGAGAGGTAGCAGAGCATCTTCTTAACGTTAATTTGATAGGGTAAGTATTCTCAGAGAAATGCAATTGACTTAAAAATGTGCTTTTTCATGTATACCATTTTGCTGTTTAACTGTGATGTTTATAGATGCACTTTCTTTTGGATTTGTGATCAATACAAATTTGCATGATGCTCACGTTTTAACTCCTTCATTTTCTAATGTGCTGTGTTTTCAACAGCTGTTTCATTCTATCTTTTCACTTTTACTTGGGTCAGAATCCTCACATACTTGAGCCCTTATTGGCAAAACAAAGTGTAGTTGAATTAAAAGCAAACATAACTTAAAGTTTAGTGTGCTTAAATTTGTTATTTCATGAAAATATTTCTCTCCAACAATATTCTTAAGTGTAGTGTATATAGCACTGCATTGAACACAAACTGACTTTGTGGCATAATAACCATTCGGAGATCCTTTGATGCTTTCATGTTATTTATACATTTAACCTCTGCAATATGGTGGTGCCAAACACACTGTAGATACACTTGATTTTCATAAGTTGGAACTAAATTATATCCATAAGCAGGTGTTTTTCTGAACTTCATTGACATTTTCTTTATTTATGAAGTAGATTTCTATCAAATAATAAATGGTAAAATTTTCAGGGATTTTCCCTTCAAGATAAAGTGATTGTGAATCAGACAAGTCAGAATTTTATGGCATAAAATAACAGCTTTGACTGTTGTCTAGTGAAATTTTCAAATACGGTAAAAAGGGGCACAATCTTGTTTGCTTTTGAGGGGTATTTTAAAAGTTCTGAATATTAGTATGCTGCACAACAAAGTTCTGTATTAGTGAATAGCACATCAGTTGTCTGCCCCATAGCTAATATTTGTTAACAGGATTCAGCTAAATATCACTTGGAGCTAAATCAGGGCGGTGTGGAGGATGTGGCAAAGTTTAAATGCTGTGCTCCTTTAGGAAGTCTGTCATGACAGCGAATTTATGTGCCGGTGCATTATCATGGAGTAGATGGATACCTTGGGTGCTGGTGCAGACGGGTAGTTTGTTAATGTTCCACAACTTTCAGCAACACTTTGGAGGCATACAAATGTCCAGAGACATTACCAGAGTCAGGCACAGTTACCTAGATGACTGGGCCTTTCGTGTATAAAACTCTCTTGACAGTCCGACTACATCAAGCAATTTGTGGTCACTGCTTGTTTTCTCCAATCCAAACTTTATTATTTTCTCATGAGTCAGATTTCAAAAAGTAAATCCATGTTTCATCACCTGTGTCAATCTCAAATGTCTCTGGTCACTCTTTTCAGATTTGATGTGTAGCTGTTTTTGATCAGCCGTCAACTAATGCGGGACTCATCTTGCACAAACCTTTCTGAGCTTCAAATGATTCTTCAATATATTTAAAACAGCTGATGAATTAATGCCCATGATAATAGAAATATCTTCTATTGTGTATTAAGCATCTTCATCAATTACTTCCTTCACCACAGCCACTTCTGGCTTACCAATTGCAGACAATGGTCTTCCAGAACATGGAGCATCTTCCATGGATTCACAACCATCATTAAAGCATTGAAACCACCTCAAAATTGTAGGAGATGACAGAGAATTACATCCATAAACTTCATTCAAGTAGGCCTTAATATCAGAGAGTTCCTTTAGAGCACCCATATTTTATAGTATGCGCTTCGCACAGTACCAGACTTGTTCTCCATCATTTTTATGTCACTGTTATTTACCTATGTTAGGTCACACGTATATATCTGCAGGTGTCTGATATGCTGCAGATCATTTTTATAGAACTTTATTTTATTTATTGATTGGCATTAAATTTATCTACAGGTTCAAAGAAACAAAAAGTTATTACAAAATATTCAGAACTTTTCAAATACCCCTCATACTTATTTTCCCCTTGACCAAAGGAGTGGGAGATATAGCAATAGTGATGTCTATGCATCCATCTCTCTCCATCTACCCAGCTGTAGACAAGGTGGTTTCTGCAACATAGCTTTAACTTGCTGTTGTCTTTTTTTCTCAAACCTCATATGTGCCTTACCAGTGGGTAGAGGCAGAAGTCTGTTTGATTTTGGGGCTGAAAGGTCCAAGTTCAAGATCGCTAGAGCTGAAAATGTCATTTTCCTTTTTACATGATAAGTAAAATTTCCTTTGCCAAATTTTCATCAGACTCCATGGGTAGAATACAGTTGGGCAGGGGCATCTCCTTATTGATTCAGAGGTTGAGAGGTGACAGGTCAAGGTCAAGGTCACTGAAGCCATGATTGTAATTTTTGTTAAGCCCACCTTAGTGCAAGTTTGACATAGTGATCACTTTGGCATCCTTGTGCGTGCCTATCATTATTTCCATCCACACCCTAGATTGACTTCAGTGTTAAAGTTTTTTTTTACTTTCCTTTTGTTTCAATACCATTTTATCTCACCCTCTTCAGGTTTGGAGTATAGGCTCATGCAGTTATCTGTATCTTGTATCATCCTGGTTCATGGGTCATCCCATGGGGTGAGGATTTTTCCCACTTTTGTTCACTGTGGATAGTACATTTTAAGCTTGTGATTAACCTTGATGTTAAAGTTTTTTTACTTTGCTCATACTTCAATAATGTGGTCAGTTTCTCAAGTATATTATTTGACCACAGAGTCATGTTACTTGGTATGTGGATACATCTTGATGTGTATCACACCAGTTTACCAAAGTAGGTCAGTGTGACCTATATTTCACACTTCACTGACTTTGGTTAATTATTATTTTACCTGTTTCTTATGTACTATTGGTTAGGGTGTCATGCAATACAACTTAGTTTATGGATTTATCTTGGTGGGTAAAAAATACCAAATTGACAAAAGTCGGTCAGTTTGACTTAGGGCTGTTCCATTTAAACATACATGGTACCCAGGGAAGGCAGTTTTTTTCTTCAAAATAAATATATCCAGGGTATTCTGATTACTCAAAGAGTTCATGTAGAAATGATACAAAATTCTAAATTGCATCTATGGAAGACTACTCCACATTAAAAGTGCCTTCCTTGGGTCCCAAGTATGTTTTACTGGAACAGCCCTTATATTTCATGGTTTAGTGACCTTGTTTAAGTTTTGCATTTTAGTTTAAAATAATTTAGTCCTATTGACCACAGAGTCATGGAAATTTATATGTTGATGTGTCTTGGTGGGTACAACACCTTTTAGCCAAAAGTGTGAATCTCCACTATTAGACTGATTACATTTATCATGTTTAATTTAAGCTACATCAAATGCTGTTCATTCCTTCTTTGCAATCTAATTCAGCAGGAAACAAATGACAACCTGTTTTGAACCTCTTTCATAATTTCTTGCGACTTCATTGTTCTTGGTGTGAACACAGGTGGCCTTTATCATTGAATTACAGTGAAAGGACACTATCAGGCATAAAAATGTTGTCTTTTATGGACAACTATTCTTCATATAGTGGCTGAATAAGTAAGTGAAATTTAGAAAAATGCTGTCCTTGATTTTCATATATCCTTTACATGGAGCTATCCTCTAAGATGGGTTTCACAATTTATTAATCTCTTTTGTGTTTTTGTTGTAACAGGATGAAGTATCAGAGTTTTTAGGTGGTATTCTGTCCCAGGGAGCCATGATACCTGACATGCTCATAGATTGCAGTCTCTCTGATGCTGAGATACGCAAGAAGCGCAAGAGGAAAATCCGAGACCTGTCTCCTGATGACAGTCTGAGTAGCTCTCCACTGCTAGGAGTAAGTAATGTTCTGTATTAATCTCATTCAGAACATCTCGTCTCTTTCCAAGGTGAGTTGAATAACTTTGACTTACAGAATAGATGCTTAGAAGTAATCATAGTGATACTTCCCAAATTTGTCAGTTTTTGTTGGGCAAAAATCTGGCTAGGTATGAAAAATAGATCCTCATAATGAAAGACAGACACTGAAAATAACATTTTAATAGCAGTAATACTTACCTACTACTATTGTGTTGCTTACCTTATCTGGGACGTGAAGTCCACAGTCCAAGCTAAATAAATTAGTAATTGGAGGCCCAGAATTTAAAAGAACATGATCCCAGTCTGATTCCTTAGTCACAGCCAATTTACGGAATACCTTCCTCTTTTTCCTTGGACTTTATGTGTGTACACATGTGCCAAGATTACTCATTAAATTCACCTTGATTGTCGTTTTTAAACATCTTTTTGGCCAGTCTTATACCTTTTTGTGTTGATTGTTTTTTTCCCTTGTTCTTGCATTAATTATTTGAGTGTTTTTTGTGTTCCTTTTGCTAATTTTGAAGGTTTTTTGCACCTTGCTCAGCATGTGGTGCTTCTATTCGGTGTTAACTTCTTCTTAGTAACTGGTGTTCTGGTAATTATTTCCTAACCTTCTTTGGTTCCCGGTTATCTTGTTTTATGTAATTTTTTTCTCTCTCAGAGATTAATATGTTGCAGGTGTAAGTGTAGGCACAAAAAGGCCCAATGGGATACACACACTACCTGCCTATCGTACACTGGTTTTGCATGCAAGGACGGATGTCTGATATGTTGTCTGTGGACAGATCAAGTGTGGGATTTGGCAGGAAGTCGCTGCATCTGTAGAGGAAGGAAGAAAGGCCATGCTTCCTCCTTGTTATCACAAGATGCCCCCCTCCATTTCTCGACAACAGGAAAGAGCAGTGATCTCAATCTGATAGATCAGAGGTCTGCTAGTGTGTCAGATTTTCATTGCCAGAAAGGTCTTTGATTGGTGACTGGTCACCAGTCACCGGTGCCAATCACTCTTCACCAAGCTTTAGACACAGACACCAGTCACTGGGCTCTGAGCACCAGCAGTCACCAAGTCAGACACAGGGCTTTGATTATCAGTCGTGGGACAGGAATCAGGTTGATACCTCGTCTCCCCTCCCCTTTGCTTTTACCGTCCAGTCCCAATGGGAATAGGAAGTCAGGTTTTGCTTACCCATCTGGAGAATGGTATTGGATCGGCCTTCCCCTCCCCTCTTCCCTATGTTCCTATTTAATCCCTACAGGACTTAGGGACAACCTTAACCTGGTAGTGAGTCTCCTCTTCCACCCACATGACATCATGCATGTGCTTGCCTTGGTTTCAAGGTATAGTAAATGTGACGGGTCATGGACCACTCAGTCAACTCCAGCCTCATCCAACAAAAAAGAGGCAGGCTTCCTCACTTCTCCAAGACTGTTCAGAAAGGGAATAACTATCCCATTTGCCAAGGTAGACAATCCTGTCTCACCTCGGGATTGGGTTCAGGACAATGATGTCCTTTCCATTCTGGTGAGCTCAAATGAGTTCCCAGAAGAGCCAGTTGCAGCAGGTCCTTCCCTTCCATTCAGGTCCCCTGCTCCATTCCCACTTGTCGGTACAGGTGTTAGAGGAGGAGGAAGTTGGGATGTTTGATAAGGCCGTAAACAAAGTTTACCACCTCCTTCCACCAGGCTTGTGCCCAAAGCAAAAATGTCAAGGCATGCACTCTCTCTGGAGTTTCTCCACCTCTCCAGGGATACCACCTTGAAGATGTTTAAGGTGTTGCTGGATCACAGCAAGTACCTTTTGAGGGCTGCACCGCTTGAGGTGGAAACGCTCTTCAGAGGTCTCATCCCCTCTGTAGCTTCATAGGATTTGAGGGACCGGCAACACCGGTCATTAGCCGCAACTTCAGGCCCCAGTAGGTGATCAACTAGCCCTCTTCTCAGAGGTTTGGTCAGGCATCGCAGATCTTTTTGGTGTTGAAGGGAGAAGTTTTAATTCATCGATCATTCATCTTAAAATCTGAAACAAATTTCTTCAGGAAGAATGCTTCAAGATGGAGACTATTGCCTTGGTCAGGAATGCCATATCTTCACATCCCCATCTTCCTGCCTCACAGAAATATGCCAGGAGGTATTTCATTTTGGGCTCTTCCAATCTGCCTCACCTCCACCCCCAGAGCCTTTACCTGGGTGATGGGGTCAATAGCAGCTCACTTGAGGTCTTTAGGGATCCCCATCCTCCAGTATTTTGTCAACTGGTTGATGCACAACATCCTCAGAGATACTTTCCTAAAGAACCTATCCCTCTTTTGGTCGACAGTGGACTCATCTGGATCTAATCCCCCACCTAGAGAAGTGAGATCCATCCCTTCTCAGACTTTGTTTATGCTGGGATGCATCCCACCAGACAGGATAGCTCAGATTCTGTCTATCATACCAGGTCTTATGGCCAAGACTTCATTGTTGGCTCATCTTTACTGCTCTGTCTTAGGAACTCTGAACACGGTTGTGGGTCTAGTTTGCCTAGTTTAAACACACTAGAAACCGCACAAGGACCCGCTATTGACTTGGGTTCCTCTGGGATCTGATTTTTGTTACCACCTGAGTTGGTGGCTAGATCAGGATCAGTTCCTGACCGGAGTCCCAATTCACACCCCTGAACCCCACTCGTTTCTGTACATGGAATCACCAGATTCAGGATGGGGTGTTAACCTGGAGCCAGAGGGATTATTTTTTCAGGGACTTTGGTCTCGGGAAGAAGTGACCCTTCATATAAACGATCTATGTGAACCTCATAAGGCGTCTTTGTGTTATGGTCACTTCAGACAACATGTCAATGGTAGCATACCTCAGGCACCAGAAAGATACACATGCTCCTTCTCTTTGCATGGAAGTCTGGAACCTCCTCCGATGGGCAGTCTCCTCAGAGTCCGCTATATTTCGGCCAAAAGGAATATCATGGTGCACAGCCTGTCCAGATTGGGCAGTGTGGTCCTCATGGAATGGTCTCTGCACCAGTCGGTAGCAGAGGCACTTTTCAGCTATCAAGGAGACCTTTAGTGGACTTGTTCTCTACAAGACTGAACAACAAGTTCATTTTTATATCTCCAGTGCCAGATCAGAGAGCCTGGGCAGTGGATACTTTCAGTCTGAAGTGGGATTGTCTGTATGCTTATGCCTTCCCACCTTTCAAAATAATTCTGTAGGTTCTCCACAAAGTCAGTATCTGCATGTCCCAGTTCATCCTGATTACCACCACCCCTGTGGTCACAATGGTCATGGTTCAGTGATCTACTTGACCTATTGATAGATAAGCCCAGGAGATTACCACAGAGGAGGGACCTGCTGAGGCAGCACAGGGATCTCTCCAACACAACAACCCGTTGATTCTCCACCTTCACGGTTGGCTCATCTCAAATGATTGATCCGCCAAGACCAGTTTTTGAGCAAGGTTGTCAACTGCATCACCCAGGCTAGGAGACAATCCACTTCCAAAGTTTATGATACATTTGCAGACTTTCTTCTCTTCCTTTTCAAGGAAAGAGAATGTTCTGTTTCTACTGTTAAAGGCTATAGATCAGCCCTTTCTAACACTCTTAAGTTCTCTATGGGTTGAGCAAGACCCTGGTCTTTCTGATTTCATCAGGTATTTTGAGCTTCAGAGACTGGTATCTCACTCATTAATGCCTCAATGAAACCTTTCGTGTGTTCTTTGGGCATTATCAAAATCCCCTTACGAACCTTTGAGTGAAGCTTTCTTCGAGAACCTTACCCTTAAGACAGTCTTCCTCCTCTCCTTAGAGTCAGTGAGGAGAAGGAGTTAACTTAATGCCTTGTCAGTGGAAAAGGGTTGTTTACAGTTCAGTGGTAACTCTGTTTTGGTTTCTTTTCTTTGCCAACCTGTGTTTGTGGCTAATAATCAGCTACCTTCAGTAGCTCCAGTTCCTATTGAGATTTCCAGTCTCAGTCATATCTGTGCTGGGGATGATCAACATAGGCTCCTTTGACCAGTTAGGGCCCTAAGATTTTATTTGGCTTCCTCTAAAAGGAGAAGGAAGGGTTGGAATCATCTCTTTCTACCTCTTGAGGGTTCCTCTAATATTTCAGTGGCCACCATTTCTAGGTGACTTGTCCTCACTATCAAGAGAGCTTATGATCATGAGAATTAAAGCCCATGAGGTTAGGGCTATTGCAGCGTCTTGGATATACTTGAATCACTCCTCTTTGGGTGACATTATGAGAGCAACCTTCTGGCGGTCTCACACTACCTTTCCATCCTTTTACCTTCAATCTTTGGCACACCAGAGCGAAGACATTTATCCGTTGTGTCCAATCGTGACAGCACAGCATGTGGCCAAGCCATCAACCAGCTTACAGTAGTGTGGACACAAACATTTGGTTGTAACTATCGCTGTACGTCCGATTCCATCTGACAAGGTGGTTTTGCACCACAATTGGTGATTATTCATATTTTTTTAAAAAATAACATTGATATTAGTTTATCACATTAAGCCCATGACCTGATAATATTACTGTGATTTTTAAATGAAAATATTAAATATATAAAAACTAGTTACACCTTTCATACTTTACACATCTGTGTGATTCCACCCCTCTTATAAGGCCACTTTCCTGCTGCAGAAGTAGTGGCCTTATAAGAGGGAGACCACTGTATTGCCAGGATTCCTTCCTCCCACCCCATTCTGATGTATTGTAGTTTTGGTCCAAGTCAAAAGAGGAAGGTATTCTGTATGTTGGTTATGTCTAAGGAATCAGACTGGGATCATGTTCTTTTCAATTTTGGGCCTCTAATTACTAATTGGAGTGGGGAATATTTAGCTTGAACTGGGAATGGCGTCCCAGAAAAGATAAGTAATGTATTGGTAGCAGGTAAGTATTACATAATTAAAATTAGTTTTACCCCCCCCCCCCAGAAAACTACTTTTCATGATGTTTCAACCATCAACAAATACCTGCAGTTTTAATTTTTAATGTAATCCTGGAATGTTTGAATAAAAAAATGGAGAAATCATTAAGTTTCCATAGCTTTAAACTACTGCTCACATTGCTATTAGTGATGTCACGTCATTGAATTGTTTTTATGTCAGTGAGGCTACTGTGGTGTAAAATAAGCACAGTGGACACAAGAGCAGTTCAAAATGGCCACCATTTACATCCTATGTTTTTTTCAAGCATTCAAAAGAAAATGGCAAGGACGTCCTGAGTGTATTTACCTAAGAATAGTATGCATCCAGGTGCAAACTGCATAGACTTGGATCTGCATACTCCTAACACTGGGTTACCTCCTTTGGTAAGATAACTCCACTACCACCATGCTGTAAATTTGATGGCAAAGTGCCACTTTGATAACTGCATCACACTCAATTTAGATTGCATTTGCTGCAATCTTTTCTGTACAATGGCTTTAGTACAGAATGTGAAGATTTTGTCATACATGTAGGAGGAAAAAGGAGGAGATTGTTTAATTGCAGGGATGGATGACATGGCTGATGATTTTACTAGGTAGTATGCAAGTAAATGTCACAATATACCAGTGATGTCTCAAGGTAGTATGCAAGCAGATGTCACAGTATACCAATGATGTCACTAGGTTGTATGCAAGCAGATGTCACAATATACCAGTGATGTCACTAGGTAGTATGCAAGCAGATGTCACAATATACCAGTGATGTCTCTAGGTAGTATGCAAGCAGATGTTGCAATATACCAGTGATGTCACTAGGTAGTATGCAAGCAGATATCACAATATACCAATGATGTCACTAGGTGGTATGCAAGCAGATGTCACAATATATAAGTGTTGTCACTAGGTAGTATGCAAGCAGATGTCACAATATACCAATGATATCACTAGGTAGTATGCAAGCAGATGTCACAATATACCAATGATGTCACAAAGAAGTACAAGTGAGCCGCCATACTTAGTCTCATTCTTTTTCCTCTGAGTTTGAATGAATTTCAATTTATGATAAGAGAAGTTAGGTAGGATCCAGTCAGTGTGTTTGTGTACTAAGGTGCAGAGATTATGGACTTGGGTTTAGTCGCCCCTGGATCAAAACAGCCTTATGGCAGTGATATAGTCTAAAGGAGTATGACCTGTGAGGAACATGTCAGATCTGCTGTTGCATAATGAACTTGCAGATCGGGGTCTTATGATGTTTAGTAGCAAGAAGTAAAACCAATAAAATATACCACCAATAAAATATACCCTAATAATGTACTGGTATATCTGGATTAACATTGTTTACAGTTGGGTGGGTATTAAAAACTAGCAATCATAGTAGTAGAAACTTTTTGGTGGAATATACAGCGCTTCTTATATTGTCGTTCATTAGTAATGACATATTGAGTCCAATATGACAAGGTTAAAAAGAGCTTTTTTCTTCAGAGATTTTACTAGAATGATTGGAAATGTGTCTGGATCTATAATTTAAGAAATAAATAGGTCAATTGAGAATGAAATATTTTGGAATGAATAGAGAATATTGGGAATTATTCATGATTTTTAGCTTTACTTCTCATAGACCAGAAGAGCCTATGGAATGGCCTTTTTGTCTGTTGTCCATTGTCCAGTTGGCCATTAGCACAAGTTTGTTATCACTACTCCTCCTAAACTACTTGGTCTAGTTGATCCTAAATGATGATGGCAACCATCTTGAAAATCTTTTTAACGCTACTCCTTCCAAATGGAAAGTTATATCGATGTGGATTTTCACCAGAAGACTTCTTATGATCTCAGATTTATCTTAAATAAAAATGGTACTGATCTGACATCCAGTGGCCATCTTGAAAATCTTCTTATTGCTAATCCTTCTGAAAAGACTTATTATGGTATCTGGTTGGTCCTACATTAAAATGTTGCCAATCTTACATCCAGTATGGCTATCATGGCCAGCATTTTAAAAATCTTGTTATTGCTACTCCTTCTGAAAGGATGGTCATATTGACATGGGGTTTTCACCAAAAGAATTCTAATGATGTCTAGTTGGTCCTAAAAGAAATGATGCCAATCTTACATCCAATATGGCTGCCGCAGGGACCAATTTCAAAATCTTGTTATCGCTCAAGAATATCAGAGATGGTTTCAGCACTCGACAGTTAAAGAGAAGAAATGGTCTGATCTTGGATTCCTGGAAATTCTTTTCAGACGAAAGAGCATCAGTCCCTTTTACGTCACCTGGCCATAAAGTCAAGTGGACTAATGGTTTTGCCCTATTTTCAGTTTCTCCAATTTGGATAAAACCTAGTAGGAATGTTTCTTATAAGATATTATATCAGAATTGTGTTCACATTGGCTCTCTTAGCAATAGTGTTGCATAGCATCCAAAATGTAAAATCTGTTATCAACTTCTTTTCTGGAGCAGCCAAGCCAGTTTTGATCAAACTTGGTAGGAGTGGGTTTTTTTTATAGACATGCTTTATCAAAATTGTGTATGGTGTGCCTCCTCTAGCACTTTTGTGGCTGTCATTGTTACCATGTAAAAACTAATATTCAGTTTCAGCTTCAGAATTGCAGAGCCAATTGTGATTTAACTTGGTATGATTGATTCTTAGAGAATACTGTACAAGAGTTGTGTCCAGAGTGGCTTCCCTAGCAGTGGAGTGGCTTCCTTAGAATCCAGGTGGAAAACCTATTTTCAATTTTTTCTCTAAAACAGCTGATCCAGTTTTGACCAAACTTGGTTGGAAAGTTTCATATGACATTCTTTACCAGAATTGTGTTTGGGATGGCTCCCCTGGCATTAGTGTGGATTCCATAGCAACCATATGAAAATCTACTTTCAACTTCACTAGAACAGCTGAGCCACTTTTGATCCATAGAAACCATGTAGAAAACCTATTTTCTACTTCTTCTGAATGACTGAGTCAATTTTGATTAAACTTGGTAGCAACAATTTGTACGACATGTTCTACCAGATTTTTGTCTAGGGTGGCTCACCTAGCTGTAGCTGCCTTAGTAAGTAGGTGGAAAACCTTTTTTCAACTTCTTTCCGAGAATGGCTGAGCCAATTTTGATTAAACTTGGTACAAATAATTCTTTGGATATCCTCTACCAAAACTTTTTGCAGGTGTGCTTCCTCAGCAGTTGTGAGGCTTCCTTAGCAACCAGTTTGAAAACCTATTTTCGACTTCACCTTAAGCCTGCTGTCTCGAACATGACTCAGCCAACTTTAAGCTTGATAGGAATGTTCATTAGGATATACTGTGCCAGAATTATGTTCATGGTGGCTCCACTAGCAATCATGTAGCTTCAATAGCAACCAGGTGGAAAACCTACAAATGATGCTCATCTCCCATTAAGTATGGGTGTTGTTGCTAATATATAAAACTATCATAGAATGAATTTCTATCCCAATGGCTTTACCATATCAGACCAGATGTGATAGGTCAAGTCCTAGCATGAACACCTTTCACATTCATACAGAAGAACTTAATGCAACATCTAGCCCAGCTGAAGTTAGAGTAGAAACACAGTTTAACAACATGTAAAATACCACCAAATTTTACCGAATGACTAAAAACAACATGTAAAATACCACCAAATTTTACCAAATGGCTAAAAACAACATGTAAAATACCACCAAATTTTACCAAATGACTAAAACAACATGTAAAATACCACCAAATTTTACAGAATGACTAAAAATTATCTTGATATGGCCCTGTTTTTCAATCCTTGCCACCTGCCTTATTACTAGTACATTTGCCTTTTAGATCAATGTATGCCAGGTGACCAATATCAGGCCCATTTGGGCCTCTTGTTAAATACAGTGGAGCAGATTACAGTAATTACTAATTAACCTAAATCATTGGACCTTCTACTTTTCCATACATTATATTGTCAAAATTTGTAATAATTTTAAATAGTACACAAAAATTTTCATACTCCAAGCTGACAAAAAATAAGAAATTCAAGTTGGAATGTACACTAAGGAATGTTTTACCTGCACTCAAAACTGGCGATTGAATAGTCAACCATCAAGCCTTGAAACTGCTTTGATTACACTAAATATCGCATGGAGATATTGTCAATAGGCAGCAACATAAAAGCTGACATGCTCAACATCTTGTGATGAAGCAGTTCCCTAAACAAAGTGAGTTATGAGCTTGTCAAAGGTAATGATAAAGAAAATACTACATTTCACCTCAAGACAGTGGGCAGATGTAAATTATTTAATAACTTTGATAACTGTAAAATCAATTGTTACCACTGTTTCATCAAGCCAACATGAGGGATTGCAGACTTCTTTATATTTACTGCTGGAGAAATTAAAAAGGGAGACAAAGCATGCACATCAATTGTAAAAGGTTTTTAATACCATAAATCAAAATCATTAACAAATTATTCCCTTTTTCCATAAACTAAACTGGGTTTACATTTATTTGCAATGAAGTGGTCAACATCTCTGACATGTGAGTTTTACAAGTTGTGGTTGTGTCAGTTTTATTCAATGACAGATTTCCCCTTGATAACCTCAGTTTGGATGTAGTCAATTCAGTCTTCCCACCAATAATAGCGGGAGAAATAATGGTATTCCACAATTAAATTCGTGAACTTGTCTATGAGATTTGGCTATTTAGCCCAGTTATCACCATATTTAGAATTGTAGTGTTGAGGTCTCTTCAAACATTGTTAAAGGAAAATATGGATTATCTTTATGATTTTAAGTGGTAAGATAATATGAATTATATATTATTTTGGTGATACATTCTACTGTCAAAGACAATCTTTGCATTATGAGACAATATCAATATTAGAACGGGGTCACGTTCATAGATACATTTCTGTATAGTGATGATTGAGACTTATCACCAATGGCAGTATGTGTACATGATGAACATAGTTTTACAAACAAACAAAAAAACACACTAGAAATGCAACTAGAATTATTTATTGTTAAAGAAAACACTGAAACATTATCATGAAAGTGTTCTTATTGGCAAGCAAGGATATAATGCAACCTAGTTTAATACTTAGACCACTTCTGACCACTTGGTGGACACATCAATACACAAAGATATTAATTTTTCTGACAAAAAGTTTCAAGAAAATTGATAATTTTAATTTGTACACAAATTATCTGGACAGAGAGAAACTAATTATTTTTAGTGCCCGGATATTTAGGTCAGTGACGATACTTCAGACATTTTTTCTGAGTGATTGGAAATTGGGTCTGGACTCATCATTTTGGATATAGTTAGATCAACTGAGAATTTAATTTTCTATAGTGAATTGCAAATAATGGAAATTTGTTATGATCACTCATTTCGATTATCAAGGAACACTGAATTTTTTTTCCTTAAAACCAAATTTTATTAAAATGTGAATAAATGAAAAATTATAATAATGTTGGGACTTAAATCAGTACTTTATTAAATCCAGAAATTTTCTTTAAAAAAAAGTTAATTGTAAGGTGATCCTACTGTATTTTCATATTTGGCTTGGTTTGGTCTTTGGGCAATTAATGACACAGCAACACTTTTAAGGTACATCGTGCCAAGGCAATTATAGTAAAGTGCCTTGCCCAAGGGCAAACTACAGTAGCCAATCTGGACTGATCTGATTGTGGGAATCATAGCCACACCCTTCTGGTCACAATTCCCACACTTTAACAATGGAGTCACTGCAGCTCCCCATATTTCATTTTGGGTTTGAAGTACAGTTACATTAAGATTGGGACCTCATATAATTATTTTAATGATCTCAAAAAAACAGATGTTGGTAGATACTTCCATTATGTGTTTCATTCTTTGTACTCATAATAGTAATAAAAATCAAGTAATTGACATTCAGACTGTAACATTTTATCTGATGAATCATTCAGTCCCATATGAATTAAGTGTGTTGTCATGGCAAGTGTGATCTCGAAGGTTGTTAGCATTGCTGAAACATTATGATGATATAAATTTGAGAAATTGTTACACATATTGGATAAAATTTCATTTATGATCCTAATATTGTCATTTTCTTAATAATGTTCTATATTCTGTCAACATAACAGTCCGCATAGTTTTAAACCAGTTTGGCCTGATTTTCATTATAGATAATTCAGAATACCTGCCTTAAAATTATTACATGAACTTTTGTTGGATAAAATCTTTACATGCTATTTACTGGACTCCAGCTTTCTGACAGATCTCCAGGCTCCACACGAGGGATGACTGTTGCTAAAGCTTTGAAGGCTCGGCAAGCTGCCATGGAGGCAGCGAATTTAGTGACCGGGATGATAAAACAGGAGGATGCTAGCTCAGAATCTGCAAGTTCTACTCCATCCTCACCTGTTAAGACATATGGTAATGGATCTTTTTTTTGGGACACTATCAAATAAGTCGTAGATAATTTAAATAAGTTAGCATGAGGCAACAATGGGAAAAGGTACCAAAATGCAAATTCATATGTGATATTCTAATTAATAATTTAAATTGAGATTTACTTAGCAGGCAAGGCAAAGAAACAAAACAAAGAAACTCTGACATCTACTGTGACAGTTCAAACTTTCTTTCCAGTAAAGTTACAACACCTATAAATCTGTGGACTTTGACTTTAGATTGATTTTGAGTTTGGTGCTAAACATTTTCAGAATATAGGCAACTCAACTACGCTTGACAGTTTAGCCTATGCAAGGTTGTAGAATGACTAAAAGGTGAATTGTTGCTCACATTTGACTATAATCAGTTCGTTAGACAAAGATTTGACATATAATCAACCAAGTTTTCCTTTTTTTGTTATTGTTTACGATAGATAGGCATTAACCTTACCAAACAGTTATTGACTCAACTATGCTAATTTTGATGTACATGCTCAAGTCCTTTTGGAATTCTACACCAGTAATATAAAGTACAGTCAATCCTGCTTGAAAGATCACATCTGCTGGACAATTCTTAGTTTGCAGCAAACACATTCTCAGGGTTTTATTTCCAAATTATTGAAGAAAACAGACTGTACTAAACAGTTTTCTGTATCAAGGAGCCATCTTCTCTTCTTCCCAGAGATGAACGTGTAACACAGATTGGACTTTATTTCACTGCTATCACTATTTCAGGCTCTAGGATATTGGGTCATTTGAGCTTTTGTATTAACTTATAATCTTATTTATGTTTTAGCCTTACTATAACAAATTAGAGAGTATCGCATTCTTTGACTCTGAGTCAATATCACTTTCAGCTAAGTGGCAATTTGCTTTCTAGTATTTCTTCTCTTTTAAGCACAACATATGCATGACATTTTTTAAGGATATCCCTTGTGTCATATTGAAAATCACCAGCTGAGAGAGACCTTTTCTTTGTGTTTACGAATGTTTCTTTAAATTTGACATACACTGTGGCATAAAGAGCTTATAACATTGCTCAGTTTATTATAATTTTTCAGCAAGAAAAACAGCAACCAAGAGAAAGTATACCAAAAATCCATTGACAGCAGCCAGGAAAAGACTGAAATCAGCACCAGATCAGGGTCTGACCTCTGCATCGATCCCCCAAGGGCCTTTATCAGCAGGGGTTATGACCTCCGTCAAAACTGCCCCTGAACTTGCAGGACTTCTTCAGAACCAAGGTTTATTGCCAGCATTTAAAATTTTGTCAGATGGAGATGGAAGTGGAAAGGCAACTCTGATATCAATGAGTCCTGGTGTACCTGACTCTAGATTGGTGCGGTCAGTATCACTATCACAGGGTTTAGTGACAGTATCACAGCTAAGGCAGAATCAGACACAGACTGAGGTTTCAAAAGGAGTCCCTGTTATGAGTGTAGGGTTGAAGACAACTGGGAACCTACCATCTGAGGCTATCTTAAATTCTGAGCTGGCCAATGTGTTGACAGGAGGTGCAGTATCAAGATCCTCTAACAATGCATCTACACAGTCAGTTCCAGTAACTTTCTCTGCTCAGGCTCAGAAACCAATGATTTATGTTACATCAGGACCTTCAGTTTCTAACCAGATCCATCAATTGTTGATGAGTGCTCCAAAAGCATCTTCAATCATGTCTACAGCCAGCACAAACAGCCAACCTAATATTCCAGCTAAACTGTCTACAGTATCTGCATCAGCAAACACCAGTCAGCCAGCAGCTGGGTCCAGCATCATCAAAGTAATTGCAGCAACTTCTTCTGCAAACACAACAACTGGTACACCTGATCAGGACAAAGTGCAAGCCATTCAGAAGCTCCAGTTTCATGATTTTCCTTTGACCACAGCCACACTTAGCAAGACTGCAACAGGGTCCCAAATCACTCAGGCTAAAATACTAAACACTAAGAGCCTTGGTATAGACCAAAGCAAGACCCAGTTGGAGGTAGCGAAAATATCCGCTGTTCAAACTGCAACTGGAAAAATCACTGTGACACCTTCTCTATCATCCACAATCTCCCAGCTGTCTCAGGCACTAGCTAGTGGCCCATCACCTATCATCGGTATCAGTGCCCTTCTGTCTCAAGCCAAATCTGCGACTACTCAGTTATCGGGTCAAGGCAGTGTCATATTGGACAAAACACTCCCCAAAACAAGTATCTCAACATTATCAGGGTCCACAAAACCAACAACAACAGTACTTGTAACCAGTGAGACTCTTGGCAAAGTCTCCTCCCTGTTAGAGTCAAGTCCTGTTACTGGCAGACCAGCATCATCTGCTACTGTGTCAACTCAAAGTTCAGTTGGAATGATGACAGGTAAAGCTTCTGATGGTAGTGACCAACGGTCAGTGGGGCAGCCACACATGATGAGTGTATCCACACAGAGTGGATCAGGTGGATCCACATCACGATACTCCAAGACACCATCTGGTACTACATCATCCTATACCCCTACAGCCAAGCCAGTTCTTCCCACCATTGCATCCACCAGAACAAGAAGAATTCGCACACCCAAACAATATGATCTTTAGTATTGTGCTCCAAGAATCATACAGAAAGGAGTACATCTATATTAAGATTTATTAAAGAGGATAACTGTTAATATGTATAAATGAAGTTTATATTCATTTACATGAGCCAGAAATTCTTATTGACATATATTAGTAGCATCCACAAGAACATAAAGAATATACAACCAAAAACAGTATTACCTTTAGTTTGTCTACATTCGGGCATTTTGCATATGGATAAGATTGATCATGTCCAGAGTTTTTGGATACTGGCTTTTTCTTGTCTCAGGCATTTTGGACATGGATAAAATAGATAACAAAAATTTTGTACTGGCTGGTAGACTATTTGTGCACATGCAAGAGGTTCATTGTGTCAGCATTTTGTCAGTTTTTTAGCTCTTATGTACAATGTTAAGAGTGTCTGTTCAACAAAGGAGTGAATTAAAATATCTCTGTGATGTGAATCTCAGTTAGAGAGTGTTTTGTAATTATACATGTGTAGATGCCAGTTAAAATATTCTTCATAATACTGGAATGTTGTCAAGTGTAACCTATGATGTAATCATCATTCATTTGCATAGAATTCTTTGTGTAAATACACATATATACAAGTCAAAATTTTAATGTAAAAAAATATAAAATCATGTCATGTAGGAAACATAAAAATCTCACTTTAAAAAATATGCTTTCAGTCAAACAGTATGTTGTTTTCTGTGAGTTACAGTGTTATGTCAGTATAAAATATACTTTAACAATATACAATGATACATTTGAAGTTATTGTAATTAAAAAATTTATGGTAAATATTGACTTGTGTTCCTTCTTTGTTTTCTCCAAGTGCTCACCAAAGGGAGAGAGAGAGATTTGCACTGCTCATTGTTGACTTATTTCACTGGTGACCATATTAGATTTGGAAAAGAATCTGCTGTATTCAAAATTTCAGGGAAAACAACTGTTCTAAATTGGGCAGTTCACAGTGACACATTTCTTTATTTTTTATCTTTCTCTGTTGAATCATTGAAAGACTCGGACTATTATAAGGTCTACATTTTTCTTGGGGTGGATTGTCATGGATTCTTGTAGTTGATACAAACCACAAATTAAAAAACACAACAGTGTTCTGTAAAAGAATCCCTTCCCCAATCCACAAATTTAAGTACTGACAAAAATGCAATTTTTACAAAACCGCCAAACTTAATACCCATGAAAATTCATGAATTTACAGTATTTCACTTAATTGACATCCACAAATTTGAAAGAAAAATATTATTTATCATATGAAATTTTAATCTACATATTAATGATGAAATCTTGAACAAGATTGTCTTGTCTCATGATTGTGTTTGCCACAGCAGCCATCTTAAAAATCTTGTTATCGCTACTTCTCTTGAATGGACAGTCGTATCAACATGGGGGTTTCACTAAAAGACTTTTTATGATGTCTTGTTGGTTCTAAATGAAAATGGTACTAATCTGGTGATCCAAAATGGCCATAATGGCAGCCATCTTGAAAATATTATCGGTACTCCTCCTGAACGAAAAGTATATCAGCATAGGGTTTTCACCAGAAGACTTCTTATGATGTCTAGTTGGTCATAAATGAAAATGGTGCAACTCAGACATCCAATATGGCCACCACAGTGGCCATCATGCAAATCTTGTTATTGTTACTCCACCTGAATGGATGGTCACATAAACATGGAATTTCACTAAAAGACTTTGTCTAATATCTAGTTGGTTCTAAATGAATATGGTACTGATCTGACATCCAATATGCCCACCGCAGGAGCCATCTTGAAAATCTTGATTTTGCTACTCTGCCTGAAAGGAAAGTGATATCAGCATGGGATTTCACCAGAAGACTTCTTATGGTCTTTAGTTGGTCTGAAATCAAAATTCTGCCAATCTGATATACAATATGGCTGCCACAGTGGCCATCTTGAAAATCTTATTGCTACTCTTCCTAGATGGAAAGTCATAATGACACTGGGATTTCACCAGAAGATTTCTTATAATGTCTAGTTTGTTCTAAATGACCTCAGATATGACCACAATGGCAGCCATCTTGAAAATCTTGTAACTACTACTCCAGAATTGATTGTCATATTGAAATAGGCTTTTCACAAGAAAACTTCTTATGGTGTCCAGTTGGTTCTAAAAGAAAATAGTGCCCTGCAGCTAATCTTATCGCTTGAGAATATCAGCGATTGTTTCAATACTCGGCAGTGAGAAAGAATAAATGGTTTTATTTTGAATTCCTGGAAATATTTTTCAGACAGTAGAACATCAGTCCTTTTAGAGGGACTCTTGTTTGTTGTTTGAGGAATTGTCTTTCAGCCTTTCAGAAATGCCACAAGTTGGCAAATGTGGTCATAAAAAGGCATCATGGGACATACATCCCACATGTTTGGCATGCACTAGTTGTGTGTGCATGGATGGATGTCCTTTCTATGCTTTATGGGCAGATGAAGTGTGTGATTTAGTTGAAAGCCGCTGCTCATACAGAAGCAGGAAGAATGAAGCAGCCACTTCTTTTTCTTCATGGATGGATTCCATCCATTACAGGGAGTTGCCACTGCCACTTCCCAGCTCAAGGAAGTTGCCAACTCGTAGATCCCAGGAGGGATCAGAGGCACTTTCTATTACATAAAAGTCACCAGATCGTCATCCCAGGAGGTCTCATGGACATTTCCAGGTTCAAGAAAGTAGCTGACACCCCAGAACAAACCCTGCCTTTCCAGCATAACGGAAGTGTGGTCTTTGTCATTTAGCTCATCAGAAGGGCCTCTGTGGAAAAGAACCGGATAGATACCCCCCCTTTTTTTTTTCTTATGTTTCCCTTTAATCCCTCAGGGGCTTGGACTCCCATCACCAGGTGGTGAATCTGAAATGTCTCATTTTACCCTATAGCACCATAAATGAGTTTCCCATGGCCCCATTGGTTGGTGGACCAGGCAGGCCATCGGCCCTTACTGTTCCCCCTCTTAGGTTCATTATCGAAGGAAAGGGAGGGAACTGCTACTAACTCATCAATTGCATCAAGAAGGGATTACCAATCCACCTTTCTGAGGAGAGGGAAAGGAACAGACAGTTCTGTCTCACCCCGCCAGGAGAGACATGATCATGAACTGTGAATTATAGTTGACTCTAAAGAGTTTGGGAAGACCTCAGTTGTGTCAGCACCTTTTCCCCATTTAGTGTCCCATCTCTAACCCACACTGGGCAGGTGACAAGATGAAGATGTGTTGACATCTGACAAGACAGTAAACACAGTTTTTTCTTTATTGACTTGGCCCCAATTAGTGTCCTTCAGGTCTTCGGGCACGTGAATTCTCTACAGTTTGGTGATGCTCTCGGGAATGGAGAAAAAACCGATCTTATGTTGTTTCCCCACTCAACCATGGTAAGGGGTATAAAAAGAAGCTGGCACAAGGCCAAGAGGCAGCCATATAGCGAGGGGTTGGTGAGTTCTCTGTACCACTGTGCATCCACTGATTTCAGTGGATAGTTACAGGGCTTACTCAGCCACTTGGCTGCTTAAGCATCCTAGCCTAGATTCAGGAGCATCACATTCAGGACACTCAGAGTTCTGGAACAATAGGTGCACACCTTAGTTACCATAGCTTCATATGCCAACCTTTTCTTGGTGACCTCTTTTAAGCTTATAAGGGCCGAGTCTTTGTTTCTGGCTGCCTTACAGAGACTTCTGGAGGTCATAGTAAAACCAGCAAGACAGTCTCTCTCGCTATTGATGCTGTCAGCTGAGCTCCTCCACATACACAGGTATGCTGTGATCAAAGATCTACTGAGGACAGACCCACAGGACTTGGAACTCTTTCTCGGTGGGTTAATCCCCACACTGGCCTCTCAAGATCTGAGAGGTCAGCAGCATCAGTCATTGACCCGGTTCCAAACCCTGCTCAATTGGCAAAGAAGTGCCCTCAGCCTGAGAGATATGTGGGTCCCTCACCAAAACACTTCAAGCAGGGATCCAATTGGAACCTCCAGACTCCTTTTAGAACTCTTTCTCACCCCTCTTGTACTAAACAGTGTGGTCCAAGGGCCAGGACATGAAGCCGATAGACTACTTCTAACCACCAAGGAAGGAGGTAGTCAGCCCTAGGGAGTTGCTCCCTCTCCTGGCAATTCCCCTCTTCCTAGCGTACCAGTAGGTACCAGAATGGACCACTTTTTAGACGCCTGGTTGGACCATATGGACGATCCATCCTCTCCACAGTAAGAGTGTTACTGGCTTATTTTCTAGGAATCTCCCATTCTTTCAAAGATCTCCATTTGTTTTCACCAGACCAATCTGGAATCCTTAAGGGAAGAGGTATATGCCCTTCTATGGAAGGGAGCAGTATAGACGGTGTTAAACACTCGGAGCCCAGGGTTATATTCCCGGATCTTCCTGATTCAAAAAAGGAGGAACATTTTGCCTTAGCATTGATCTTTTCCCGGTAAATAAGTTTATTCAGGGAGAGCGTTTCAAGATGAAGACATCAGCCTCAGTCAGGAGGTTTTTCAATTTCGGGCTTTTCCATTCGGCCTAGCTAAGAGTCTTTAGCAGGGTGATAGAAGTCATAGCAGCTCACTTGAGATCGTTGCTGTTTCCCATCATTCAGTATTTCGACTTATTGATACACAACATTCTCGGACATATTTTACTCAGAGTCCTGTCACTCTGTTGGAAGACAGTGGCAGATCTGGGTTTAGTCACCAATCTGTAGAAGTCAAATCTGACTCCTTAGAATTTCACCTACGTGGGGACGAATTTCCTTACAAATCTAACTGCAGTCCGTGTACCTACCGACAAAATCACGCATATACTCTCCCTCACAGCAAGTATTCAGAGGACTTTGTTGTCTGCTCACCTATACCTCTTTCTTTTCGGGACCCAGAACGAGGCAGTGGCTCTAGTTTCCTTTGGAAGACTTATACGAGGCCTCTCCAGTTACTACTGCTATCAAATTGGAGACCTGGTAGGGAACCCCTTTCAGCTGGGATTGCGTTGGGACCCAAATCTACTCACTACCTCCGCTGGTGGATAAATCGGGACAGATTTCTGGCCACAGTTTCAATACACGTCTAGAATCTCGGTACATCCTGTAAACCGACGCCTCAGATTCGGGCTGGGGTACTCACCTTCATGAATTGTGATTCGGGCAGGACTTGTACTGCATATTAACAAGCTTGAAACGCGTGCTTATTTTCTAGCACTACAGGCAGTTCTCAAGGAATGGTCTCTGCGCCAATCGGTAACAGGGCGTCTTTTTCAGCTATTGGAGAAGGCAATGGTAGACTTGTTTGCAACGAGGCTCAACAACAAAACACAAGCAATTTATGTCTCCCCAGGGTCAGAGCAGAGTGCATGGGCGGTGGACGCCCTCAGTCTGAAGTGTAATCGACTGTACGCCTACGCCTGTAGTACATGCCAACCATTACGCTTTTGACGTAATCATTACGCTTTTTTCACCTCTTTACGTCTTACGCTCGCCTGTATATGGATTACGGTTTTTGGTACATTAAAATAAAAATAAAGCAATAAAAAAAAATTGTGTTTGTCATTTTTATTATCTTCTCTTTAGTCCTACACAAAATATAAATTTGAGAATGTTCTAAAAAAGAAGTCTGCTGCGTAAGAATAGCGTAAGAGTAAATTTTTCCATCGTAGACCTACCTGTACTTTCCTTATTTTCTATTTATAGCAGCTGTATATGACACATTTCAAAAAACACATACGCGTTTCTTCAAATTGAAAATTCTCTCACAGATTCATTATATTTTGATAATATGCTTGGGTAGCGGACCAGTCTAAACTTAATTGCGCGAGATGTTAAGCAAAACTGGCTTTATCGATATGACTCATGATGTTATATGACTGAAGGGAGGGGTCTTTTTACATTTCAAAATATGCCTGATCATATAAAGGACAAATCAATAGTGCTTTACAAATTGAAAAAAAATAAGAATATAAAAGTGATGTAATACAGCACTCGGGTGGAGCACACCGTCATGCTCATTGCAGAATTTAAAGTGAGTGTTGTATAGAAAAATAATTTGTCAATATGTTTTGTGTTTGTATCCTGGTACACGCGGATTTTGCCCATTTGTGATAAGAACTTTAACCAGCTGCAGATCCAGGTTAGTAGCAAAACTAAATGTACATTTTTGATACAGTTTAATGTAATTATGGCATGTAATATATAGATTTAACTTTTTATGTTCAGATTACCCTTTTTTCCACGTAGGTTACACTTAAACCGCTCGAGGGGTTGGCATGTATGCTGTACCTTGCAGAATAATCCCTCAGGTTCTTCACAGTCAGGACTTTGTCGTCACGACTCATCATAACAGCGGGCGCGCACACACACACACACACTCCGTGGCACCAACGGTCGTGGTTCACTGATCTCGACCTTTTGGTGGACACGCCCAGTGAGTTGCCGCTGACTATCGTGCTGCTGTCTCAGCACAGAGGGTCCCTCCTGCACAACGATCCACAGATTCTCAACCTTCACGACTGGCTCATATGAAACGATATACTCATCAAGAGTAATTTTCAAGCAAGGATGCAGACTGCTCCGTCAGGCTAGGAGACAGTCGACTTCCAATGTTCACGACGCCAAGTGGAGAGTCTTGTGTAATTGGAGAAGTCGGCAGGGCATTGATTCGATCTACCCAACTTTGACTGCTACTGCGGATTTCCGTCTCTTTTCAAAGAAAAATATTCCCCCGTTTTCATCATTAAGGCCCAAGGAGCAGCCCAATATAATACTTAAAGTTTTTGATGGGCTTCACTATTGGGTTGGTCCCTCATCTTTCAGAACTTATAAGGTATTTTGAACTCCAGAGACTAGTTTCTTGCTCATTAATGCCTAGGTGGAACCTTGCGTGCGTTCTTTTGTTACTATCTAAACTTCCCTATCAAGCTCTGAGTGAGACTTCTTTCGAGAATCTTACTTTAAAGACGGTCTTCATCCTTTATTTTAATCGGCTAGGATAAGGAGTGCAATCTATAGATTATCGTTCAAAAGGGTTGCCTACCTTTCAATGGCAACTACGATTGAGTCTTTCTTTGCCAGTGCGGCTTTCATGCCAAGCTCCTTAGCCAATTTAAATCCCTATTTACAGTCGCATAGGTGCTAGAAATGAGCAAGACAGACTTCTTTGTCTGGTCACAGCTTTACGTTTATGTTTCGCTAAATCAAAACGGAAAAGGAATGGTCGGAAAAGTCTCTTTTTCCCTCTTAGAGGTAATTCTGATATTTCGATAGCAACCATTTCTTGGTGGATTAGTTGGACTATCAAGAGAACTTGTCAATCTATCACTGTGAGAGATCTTTCATTTATGAGAATCAAAATCCATGAGGTTCGGACTATTGCATCTTTGAAAGCCAAGGGTCGTAGATCCACTTTGTTCCACATCAACCCTTGACATCTTTAGCTAGCGGAAACAGGGTTTTGAATAAGTGCCCTCTTGCGGATAAACAAGTCCCTGTCCATAGCAAGCGAAATCGGTTAACCAATGAGAGGGCTCATTACGTCACCTGTTAGGTATTCAGTAAGGCGATTTCCACGACGCCCACAGGCATTGACTCGAAATTAAAAGTTGTATGAAAATCTTTAAATTGGAGACATTTATGTGCATCATGTGCCGTTGTCTACTAAGGCCGCTATGATTATTCATAACAATATCCCAATTTAAATGCAACAATGGATCTGATTAAATCCGTTTTTTTTTTTTTTTTTTTTTTTTTTTTTTTTTTCCCAGCTGCATCCAATAAGATAGCGCAACAGTAGATACCCTTTCCGCTAGCGAAAGATGTTAAGAGTTGATGTAGAACAAAGTGGATTGACGATTCTTGGCTAGCGAAGATCATTCCTCTTGGGATGATATCGTGAAAGCCGCCTTTTGACGATCACATTCCACTGTTTCCTCGCTCTACCTCCGTTTGATGAAGCACCAGAGCGAGAACATGTATGCATTAGACCCGATTGTTTCAGCCTGATTAAGACTTTTTGTTTGTTTGTTGGTCCCCTGCTTTTCATAAAAAAGAGGGAGCATTAAATTAGACCTGTCCACCCTTCCTTCCACCCGTCCAACCCACTTTTATTTCCGTGCAATACCTCCCTAAATTATTATTAGATTTGAACCAAATTTGGCATGCAGCTTCATATTGATGTGACCTTGGCTGATTATCAACATTCTATGCCATCGTTAGCAGAGTTAAGGCCCCTGATTGTTAGACCCACGTTTTCATTTCAACACAATAACTTCATTTCATGAGACCTTGACTGAGTTAAATTGTCAGTATTATACATCGTTTATCACAATTATAGCCTGCGAGTATATGACCCACGCACTTTCATTTCAGCACAATAGCTCCCTTAATTTTTGGAGTGCAACCAAATCTTATAGGCAGCTTGATATTGACTAGGCCAGTCGAAAAGTGGGGGATATCAGTTCCTGGAATTTGCGTGATTTAATGCTTTATTTCCCAAGTTTGATCAAAATCGGATCAGGAGTATGGCTTCCAGGGTGGTCTCAAGTTAATCCAAGCAAATGCGAGATCACCTCATTAATATGCATGGATTTCACTTATTATGGAACTAGCCTGAGATCAAGATTATACCAGTCCATGTTCTGAGTTTGATCAAAATCAGATCAGAAATATGTCTTTTTGAGTGGTAATAAGCCAATCAGATGCAAGTTACCACATCAATATGTTTTAATCTTATTCGTTATTGATGATATAAGCGCATATTCTAAGTTTCACTAAAAACGAATCCCATGTCTCCAGAGTGGTAACGAGAAATTATTGACGGATGAACGACGCACGACGGAGGCAGAGTTATACCATGAGCTCCCTTGGCCTAACGGCCAGGTGAGTTACAAATGTATTTAAAGCACTAGTGGCCTTAAAATAGTGTTTTCAGTATAGAATACTTCTTGATAAAGACTGGCAAAAACAACTGTGTGGACGCACTACCCAGCATAGATTGCCTAAATTTGTTTGGTAACAAAATTTACTGGATACTCATATGGATACTCATATCGTAAACTGTAAAGGAACTAATGAAGCAGGTCAAAAGTGGTATGTCCAGATGAGCATCCTTTTTTTCATTTTATAAATTATATCAAAACCAGATGCATGTTCCATTTGTAATATATGCCGATTTGTTTTACTTTTAATACAGAAGAAGAAGAAAATGCAGGTAATAAATGAGAAATAATTGCAAAACATGTACCATGCTCTTTTTGTTGTATATCATATATCAGTACGAACTGATGGAGAAATAATATGTAAAAAAAAAAAATTATCCAGAAAAATTAACATTTATGAAATATTAAATACTGGGTGTTGTAACCTACAGAATATTTTATAGAAGTTGGTCTAAAATATCGAAAAGAATTACATGATGCACATAGTGATTATCCATTAGCAACTGACGCTATCAAAGTAAATTATGATTGGTTATCAGATTATCAAAAGAGTTGTTTAGGTAAAAAAAAAGAAATTGGTAGAGTAAATATACCAATACCTAATCTAATGAATAAAGAAAAATATGTTCTGCATTATAGAATACTAAAAGTTTGTGTACAGCTAGGGTTATAAATCATAAAAGTTCACAGAAAAATTAAATTCTAACAAAAGCCATCTATGGAATCATATATTAATCATAATATAAAACGAAGGAGTGAAGCAAAACAAGGTAGTGATTATAAATCGAAATTATATAAACTAAGGAATAATGCTGTATTTGCAAGACAATGGAAAATGTACGAAATAGAGTAGATGTGCAATTTTGCAGACAGAAGAAACAAATAGAATAAGAAACTTATTCAGCAAGCTATCATTTACTGCACGAAAAATATTCAATTAAGATTTGTTGATATTTATATAATAAAATTAAAATTAGTGCTAGATAAACCAATTTACACTGGCAATGCTATACTTGATGTATCAAAATAATGAATGTATAGCTTTTATTATAATCATTATAAGTAAAATATGGTGACAATAGGAAACTGTTATATACTGATACAGACTCATAAATGCTGGACTTATTTACAGTTGATGTATATGAATATAGGAAAAAGAGATACATCCTGATGATACAGCTGAATATCCAAAATATAAATTTCTAACAAGTTCAAACAACGTTAATGTGGTATATTTAAAGATGAGGCAAATGGTAAAATGTTTTTACTGAATTTAAAGGATTTTTAAAAAATATTCAATTCTATTTTTAAGTAATAATGATATTAAACGAGAAAAAGGTGTAACTTATAGTGTAGTAAAACCAAATTTAACACACGAGTTGTGTAAAAATGTTTTTTTTCATGGAAAAGAAATAACAACTAAAATGCATACAATAAGATTTCCTAAACATAAGATGGGTGTTTATCCGCATTAGATGATAAAAATATAATATTTATGGTGTAAATCACCATTCTTTTGGTCATTATAAAATTAAAAATATATACTTTTATGATGACCAACAATAAAACGGTAATAGCCCAAGTCAATCGAATAATATATTTATAAACCAGTTTCCATGGACCCAGTGAAAGGCTGATTTGAGCCACTGGCCCATAAGTGGCCTTATACTTACTACTTCAGTAATTGACCACGTACCGTGATCAATGTTTGTGGAGGGCTTGCACTTATGGTATAGAAGAGGTCTATTTATTTGGGGGTCAAAAGGTTGGAGGTCAAGGTCACTGCAGCTCAAAGACAAATTGGTTTTGCAGAATAAAGTTTGTTTCAGAGAAAGGCCATTGACCTAACTTTGTGGATGGCTTGCACTTAGAGTAATAAAGAAACCTATAGATTATGGTGTCTAAAGGTCATAGGTCACAGTTAGGGTAAGTCTAATAAGACAATGATGGTTTCTAAACATCAAGTTTAGTTCAAGACCGCATACCTTGACCAGTGGTCGAGCTCACTGAAACCCGTTGGTAATAAACTCCAGAGTCAACCATACTCTACTAGTGTCCACATATGGGACTATTGAACACGGTGAGTGCGTATTACTTACCGTTCACTGTACTCTTGTTGATTACTGATGGAAAATGAGTGATAAGCATGGTTACTGAGTAAATCACATCTTCAAGTGAATGAATAAAGAGTTCTTATTGGTAAATACCTGGGATGACGTATATTTAAAGTATGAAATTGGAGCTATCATTAAGAGACATATCAGGCTGTTGAAAAATCACTGTCATCTAATGCCAATCTAAAAATATAGCGGGTAAGCACGTGAAAGATTGTGCACTGTATCCGACAATTGTGAAACTTTGCATACTTTTTTTTAGGATTTAAACAAAATAAATTATACAGTGCTAATCTGTCTGCGCAACCTAATGGTACATAACGCCACCTATACAGTTAAGAGCTCTACAATGATACATATCTTCTGTTTTTTTTTTTTTTTTTTTTTTTTGGGGGGGGGGGCATAAAGTATACAATTATTGCCCAGAAAGGTACATGACGGCTCAAAATGTTTGAGGTGATCTGGGAAATAACACGTAGCTAATAGCATGTTGAAATCTCTGGTCTAGTGAGCTTGTATCAAGAAAAGAATACAAAACAGGCAAAAATCACTGGTCTATTGAGCTTGCATCAAGAAAAGAATACAAAACAGGCAAAAATCTCTGGTCTACTGAGCTTGCATCAAGAAAAGACTACAAAAGAGGCAAAAATCACTGGTCTAGTGAGCTTGCATCAAGAAAAGAATACAAAACAGGCAAAAATCTCTGGTCTACTGAGCTTGCATCAAGAAAAGAATACAAAAGAGGCAAAACTCTCTGGTCTAGTGAGCTTGCATCAAGAAAAGAATACAAAACAAGCAAAACTCTCTGGTCTAGTGAGCTTGCATCAAGAAAAGAATACAAAAGAGGCAAAAATCTCTGGTCTAGTGAGCTTGCATCAAGAAAAGAATACAAAAGAGGCAAAAATCACTGGTCTAGTGAGCTTGCATCAAGAAAAGAATACAAAACAGGCAAAAATCTCTGGTCTAGTGAGCTTGCATCAAGAAAAGACTACAAAAGAGCCAAAAATCACTGGTCTAGTGAGCTTGCATCAAGAAAAGAATACAAAATAGGCAAAAATCTCTGGTCTAGTGAGCTTGCATCAAGAAAAGAATACAAAAGAGGCAAAAATCTCTGGTCTAGTGAGCTTGCATCAAGAAAAGAATACAAAAGAGGCAAAAATCACTGGTCTAGTGAGCTTGCATCAAGAAAAGAATACAAAAGAGGCAAAAATCTCTGGTCTGGTGAGCTTGCATCAAGAAAAGAATACAAAAGAAGCAAAAATCTCTGGTCTAGTGAGCTTGCATCAAGAAAAGAATACAAAAGAGGCAAAAATCACTGGTCTAGTGAGCTTGCATCAAGAAAAGAATACAAAAGAGGCAAAAATCACTGGTCTAGTGAGCTTGCATCAAGAAAAGAATACAAAAGAGGCAAAAATCACTGGTCTAGTGAGCTTGCATCAAGAAAAGAATACAAAAGAGGCAAAAATATCTGGTCTAGTGAGCTTGCATCATGAAAAGAATACAAAAGAGGCAAAAATCTCTGGTCTGGTGAGCTTGCATCAAGAAAAGAATACAAAACAGGCGAAAACCATTGCTGTTTGGTTTGATGAAAGCGTCCAGTTTTCTATCTTTTTATTGCAGAGAGCTGTGACTAATTGAATCATGGTGACTAACACTTTGTCAAAAATTATCTTAGAGTAAAATACTAGTATAAGACCAAGTTAATCTGGCATGTCAATTTTGATTACAATTGCATGTACGTCTTAAAGACTTATGGTAGAATTTTCTGCAAGGTTTATTTTATACACTATCCATCACAAGCATGAACTGCATTACACAGGAAGTGTGATTTCGTTCGATTATATCTTCTTGAAAATCATTTCTTGCTGATACTTCGAACTAATTTCAGGCAACTCCGTGCAACTTCGGGCAAAGTAGTCCAAAGAAGGAAATAAACATTCTCATCTGGCAACCATCTCCAATCAGCAATAACAGATAGAACCAGATGAGGAACTCTGTTTTGCCTTCAGATCATGGCCGCCCTGGTAATGTGGCACGCCTGATACGCTGTACGAAAGACCTGGACGTTAGGATCCCATCAATGGATCTTTCTTTCGTAGTAAATGGACACCTTAATGCGTTGTTCACTGTCCAATTCACTGGTGCAATCTTAGAGAAGGACAAACATTATCTCCTGTAAAGCAAGTTAGTCATCAGGGATGTTACTTGGAGAAGAAGTCAGACATAAAAATGAAGTTGCGACTTCGTCAAAGGACATCAATACATCCAAGTCTGTATTCTTTACACGACCAGAAAATACGACACTGTGTCAACACAGTAAATCATTTCATGAGTGTCAGGGTACCTGGTATGTATATGATGAAAGCTGAGATATGCTCCTTCAGAGATGGTACACATAACGTATATTGGTCATCTGTGACAAGTATTTCTTTTCCTGCTATGTCGATCTTGCTTTTTGATGTGACGGAAGATGGAACAACTCCGTTTTCTTTCCTTTTACCCTCAAGAGGCCTGGTCAAATTCATAGCAGTGCTACTGAAGGCAACACTGTGCACCTGTTACCCGTGCATCGTGTTTCTCTCATCAATGACTTGAAACTTGTTTAGTGGAAGATAACCCGTATTGTGTCGATCCTGATCACTTTTGCCAGCAAACATTTAATGTGAGATGAATAAAAATGTTTAACAAAAATCAATGTACTCTAGAAAAGTTATGGCTGTTCCAGATTTCAGGATTTGAATTATCGTGGCATAGACAACTATTACTGATGTTACCTCGGATTAATCTGTAATAGTCTCATTGAGTTTTTCGAGCTTCATTGGAAGATCTAACACAGAACTCTGTTGGGGCTGCCCAGCACCAAATAAAGAAGGAGGATATGGAAAAGGCAGTCATCTTGATTATCTCATTGGTTTTGACATCCGATGTATAGCCAAGAAAGGAACTGAAAATCGTTTTTTGATTACTTTAGTTTCAGTTTTAAATGTGACAGTATTGAATGCATTGACTTATCTTTGAACAGTGCCGGCTTATTTGGTGGGGGAGATCGTTGGGTGGGGTGAGTCTCGTTGAATGGATTGATTCGATCAAATAGATTCTCTCTGACAAATGTCTTGTACTACTTAAGTCACAATATTTTGATTTCATAGACAGTCCTCACATCATCTGCTCTTTCATTGGCTCTCATGGAAATCAGCTTCCTTCTCTTCTCAAAGAATAAATCTTTAAGTCTGCAGCTTGGCTTAATGAATGGGCATTTTTTCATAGTGTTAGCAGCGTTAGATTTCAAATGTATGGGAGCTGTCTTCAGTTTCATGGATGAGATTTGTAATTTCTGGACACCTATCACCATCTCCGAAGGACCCGAGTTTTAGTTAGTTCATTTTCAAAAGTACTATCTTTACACAGTTCCCCGGGATTTCCAATTTCCTCAATGAAAAAGCACTGGGATTTGTCCAGTTTTGCCTCTTGGGTTTCCATGAAGAAAAAATCACAATGGTTTAATATTCCTTCTTCGTCTGAAAATATATAAAGGTCCATTTTTTTTCTTCTCGGTTTCGGAAGAGATGCGGGTTTATTGGTTGTTGGATTTGTCTCCACATGTCTGGTGCTATTTGACCTTCGATTCATCAGTGTGAAAGGAGTTCGAGTTTAAGAGTAACTGTCCAATTTGTGATTAAAATTGTACTAATCATCTGCAAAATAGTGTTGTATACAGCTCACTGATATCTTTACGTTTTTCTATTCAGCTGAGCAAGCAAATTTTGTATCGCTGTACTTTTAAAAAAATATCGCATTATGACCAGTCTGTAGCAAGCGCGTTTGCAACTACTGCTTGATCAGTGTGTCTTAACTTGTGTAGCAATCGAAATGATTATCCTCGTCAGCTGACACAACTATTACTACAACAGACTATTATACTTAAAATCTCGTCTGCTTGAGAAAGAAATACAAAACGTTATCCTCTTAGAATTGATGTCTAGAATTTAGTTTTTACGATAATAAGACAACAATACAGAAGTAGTGTGTGTGTGTTTGTAACATTCCAATTAAATCGGTAATTACATATATATAGCGGTGAGGATCCAGGAATATCGGGGGGAGGGGGGCTAAACAAGAAGGCAAGGGGTATGTGGGATGAAACCCCTGGTGGGGGTCCATGGGCGCGAACTCCCCAGAAGCTCTTGCATTTTAAGCTTTTCCAGGGTATAATTTTAGCCATCTAACTGTAAAGAAAACTTACTCAAAGGAAACGTTCCTGTTGTTTCGCGATTATTTTTAGAGCCTGCCCCACCGCCACCCACCCCTCAGCCCTTTCATAGCGTACACAAAATTAGAATGCGGCCGCTAAAAATAAATTGCCATTATAGAGTCGTTTGAAATTAAGACTAGGGTCTTAACTTAGTACGATTGTATTACAAAACTGGGATCTAATTATATTTGATTTTCATTTTGACATTACGTAGTATTATTGTTAATTAACTATGGTCCCCATCATTGGGCAAAACTGAATAAAACAATGTAAACACTTGATGTACTGACGAGGTATGCAATCCGATTTAATTATTATTGAGAAAACATAGCTGCATTGCCGGCTAAACACAAAGTTAAACGCTACTACATACATACATACATACATACATACATACATACATACATACATACATACATACATACATACATACATACATACATACATACATACATACATCCATACAATCATACATGCATTATTTATATACATTTTACAGAATTTTAATATCTTTACCTTTTATATTTGATCTTGTAGTACTTCATGTTTTGCATTTATCTGGAAGGGTTATATTCCTAATTTTTTGTGCAATTCTCAATTTTTACAGTTTTAGAAATTGACTTTTAATTGGCACCATACAGCCATTATTGTGCTGACATGCCGTTAAACGCAAATACATAAATACATACATACACCGTACTATGAAATCTAACGGGGCGGGGTGAGGGGTGAGAGAAAGGGCAACAAGATACAAGATACAATGAGTTTATTGACCAATTTAGGACCACAAAGGGGCAACATTAAATAATGTAATTAACAAATGAGGCAGACACAGATTATCCAAAACGGCTTAAGTCAGTAATGTAGTAAACTATGGATACCTTACAATCTCGTTAGAGATTAACATTAAATGGGAAAATACAAATCTATCATGTACATGTCATTCATTCATTCATTCATACTACTGGAAATACAGTTTCCTAATAGATAAAATATTTGTTGATTTTAAGTAACATAAGTAGCGTCCAATCAATTTTACGAATACTTTGTGAACCTTTTCAGACATTATCATGTTAACAGCTATTGTTCTTCATGTTTTACTGCGACTAGAATATGTACTACACAGTCTAGTCCCAACTCTTTAGAAGGCGGGGAACGATAGCAAGAAGGATGTACCAGATCAAAAGACGTGCATTTTGTGCAATAGATGCACCGCAAGTACGTTTAAATATTTCACACGTACATAAAACTGTATTAAATATTCCAGAATTTTGCCTAATTGAGAAAATTATTCCTGGAATTACAAACACAAAATGTTCGTGAACAAAATAAATTAGATTGCATCCGAACGTTACACGAACAAGATCTTTTGGGACTTAGTGACCCGAACGAAATCTGAACTAACTAACCTGCGTGTGTTTTGAAACTTACAAATTGGAGACATGATTGGAGGTTTGTTATAAAACTATTTGCATATTTTATGACGTATTAAATGGCTGTACTTGGAGCTACGTCCAGTTTAAAGATATCCTACTGTTGGTACAAACACAGTTGAACATTATCGCTTCCGTTGACAATTTCCATTGATTTCTAACAGCATTAATATTGTCAGAATCTCTTCACTTCCGTTGTAAATCCTCTACAAACAATGGTTATTGTGTTTTCCTAGGGAATCATGGGCAAGAAAGACAAATAAAATTGTGGGCTGCTCCTTTATGGTAGTTTAATATCAAGATATGGTAGTTTAATATCAAGATAAACCTATAGATCATACAGTGCTGCGAGTATGTCGCGGAACATAGCATATGTTTAGAAATAACACCTCTGTTCCCCTAACTGTCTGCCTCTGTTCCCCTAACTATATCTCAACCTCTGCCACAATGTCTTTGTTTCTGTGTATGTTTCTGTCTGTCTGACTCTGTCACCCTGACTATATCTGAACCTCTGCGACAGTGCCTTTATTTCTATGTATGTTTCTGTCTGTATGTCTCTGTCCCTCTGACTATATCTCAACCTCTGCCACAGTGTCTTTGTTTCGATGTATGTATGTCTCTGTTCCTTTGTCTCTATCTCTTCTCTATCACATTCTATGTCTCTGTACCTCTGTCTCGGTCTATCTAATGATTGAATAATTTGGTAGTTTCGACTCTGTCTCGGTCTATCTAATGATTGAATAATTTGGTAGTTTTTACTCTGCCTCGGTCTATCTAATGATTGAATAATTTGGTAGTTTTGACTCTGTCTCGGTCTATCTAATGATTGAATAATTTGGTAGTTTTGACTCTGTCTCGGTCTATCTAATGATTGAATAATTTGGTAGTTTTGACTCTGTCTCGGTCTATCTAATGATTGAATAATTTGATAGTTTTGACTCTGTCTCAGTCTATCTAATGATTAAATAATTTGGTAGTTTTGACTCTGTCTCGGTCTATCTAATGATTGAATAATTTGGTAGTTTTGACTCTGTCTCGGTCTATCTAATGATTGAATAATTTGGTAGTTTTGACTCTGTCTGTCTATCTAATGATTGAATAATTTGGTAGTTTTGACTCTGTCTCGGTCTATCTAATGATTGAATAATTTGGTAGTTTTGACTCTGTCTCGGTCTATCTAATGATTGAATAATTTGGTAGTTTTGACTCTGTCTCGGTCTATCTAATGATTGAATAATTTGGTAGTTTTGACTCTGTCTCGGTCTATCTAATGATTGAATAATTTGGTAGTTTTGACTCTGTCTGTCTATCTAATGATTGAATAATTTGGTAGTTTTGACTCTGTCTCGGTCTATCTAATGATTGAACAATTTGGTAGTTTTGACTCTGTCTGTCTATCTAATGATTGAATAATTTGGTAGTTTTGACTCTGTCTGTCTATCTAATGATTGAATAATTTGGTAGTTTTGACTCTGTCTCGGTCTATCTAATGATTGAATAATTTGGTAGTTTTGACTCTGTCTCAGTCTATCTAATGATTGAATAATTTGGTAGTTTTGACTCTGTCTCGGTCTATCTAATGATTGAATAATTTGGTAGTTTTGACTCTGTCTCGGTCTATCTAATGATTGAATAATTTGGTAGTTTTGACTCTGTCTCGGTCTATCTAATGATTGAACAATTTGGTAGTTTTGACTCTGTCTGTCTATCTAATGATTGAATAATTTGGTAGTTTTGACTCTGTCTCGGTCTATCTAATGATTGAATAATTTGGTAGTTTTGACTCTGTCTGTCTATCTAATGATTGAATAATTTGGTAGTTTTTACTCGTTACGATGAACAAGATAATATATAAAGACCCCTCCTCTTGTCTCTAGTCATTGTCTCTATTTCTCTGTTTGTCTCTGTCCCTCTGCCTCTATCTCTACCTTGCCCTTCAGAAAGCTTGAATGCTGAGACCAATTAAGTATCCTACTAAGCTATCTTTTAATCTATCTAACCCCCACATATGATGTCGTCTTTAGCCCCAAATAGCAGATCTTGTACGATCGGAAACCAAATTTCATTCCAACTTTCGACATACGAATTCATCCTCAGCTAGAAACTAAAAAAAAAAATATTGCCAATACCGCAAGATTCTCCATTCCTAAATTACGTCCCTTTGTTATTTAAAACACCAAACTTATATTGTATATTTGCTATTACAAAAGTAGTCCTCTAACAATCCTCTCGTTTTTCAGAGTAAATCCAACACATACATACATACATACATACATACATACATACATACATACATACATACATACATACATACATACATACATACATACATACATACATACATACATACATACATACATACATGGCCGTCGTAAGGGGCGGGTGATACGGGCGACCGCCCGGGGCGCCAAGACCGGGGGCGCCGTTTCGCAGAGTTTGCGGTATTTGTTTCCGAATGAGGGGCACAAAAAGGTGACGCTCGCCCGGGGCGCCGTTTAGTCCAGCGGAAACTTGCGACGACCCTGCATACATATATACATGCTGTCTCTGACATAGTGTTTTTGTTTCTCTATCTGTTTGTCCCTCTGTCTCGGTTTGTCTGTCTCTCTTTTGTTTAAAATTAATTCCAAACCCTAAAGACTAATGACTAGTTATAAGAATGACTTTTTACACGTTCGCCATAAGTCGGAGCGTATTGATATAATGTATGTCCGTCCACCCATATCTTACCAATTTCGTTTCCGCAAAATAACTCGAGTTCTCCACCATCTACAGTTACGAACCTTTGTTGATGTCTTTCACTTGGGGTAAGGAAGAAATCTATCGATTTCGGATTAAATTGTCAATGTCACTGTGACTAGAAGAAGAAAAATGGTTTCCGCACAAAATAACATTAGTTATATAATTACATGGCTAGACCAACTTTTGTGGATGGCTGCACGTGGGGTAAGAAAGAAACCTCTCTATTTTGGAGTGAAGATATAAACGGTCATGGTCACTGTGACTAAAAGAAGAAAAATGCTTTTGCAGAATAACTTTAATTATACATCACAGATCTGGACCGAACTGTTGTATACGGCTTGTACCTGGGAATGTCGACTTTGGGGCCTAAAGGTCAAAAGTAAAATTCATTGAGACGGATAGAAGAAAAAATTGGTCTCCGCACGAAAATTGCAGTTCTCAACAACAAAATTGCACTAATGTCGATTGATCACTTACACGTTGTGTAAGAAAGGAGCCTATTGATTTTGGGTAAAAGGTCATGGTCAATGTAACTTGAAGAAGAATTTTTTTTTTTTTTGTAAAATATAACTTTGGTTCCAGACCACGTACTTTGACCAGAGTTCGTGGAGAGTTTGTTCTAAAGGAAAAAACAGAAGCATCTTGATTTTGGTGTCAAAAGGTTAAAGAACAAGGTTACTGTGGCTTAAAGAAAAATGGGTTTTGCAGAATAACTTTTGTTTTAGAGTAAGTTCCTTTACCAAGATTTGCGGATGACTTGCGCTTAGGGTAATAAGAAAACTATAAATTCCGGGGTTTGACGGTCAGAGGTCACGGTGATGTTAAGTCTAAAAAAGACATAATGATTTTTGCACAGCAAGTTTAGTTCCAGACCGCATGCCATGGCCAAAGGTCCAGGTCAATGAGACCCGCTGGTCAATAATCTACAGAGTCATCCATGCCGTATTTACATAGAGGACTATTAAGTACGGGTCTGACGTACATTTGCATGATACTCTTGTTATGCAATGGATTTCTGATTTATCTGTTAAATCTTTATATGACATAATTGACAAAAGGTATACCAGTGCCCTCTTACGAGAAATACTCATGAAATCAGATCACTTAATGCCCTAATGAATAAATAAATATATGTTACAAATCGTTGAACACATTTTATCGAGACTTCGATCCTAAAGAAATTTATAAAATTTTCAGGTATGCAAACACAAATAGGTAGAAAATAATGATATCATGAAGGTGAAAATCAAGGCCAACTCGTCGGTTTAAATGTCCTTGTCGAAGCAAATATGGCATTTTTCTCGTACCTATATATTTTACATTGTTCTTTACGTTCGTCATTCAATCATAGACGTAAATATCACACGATCCTACTTAACATTTCGAAGCTTTAAATTAAACAAATCGTAAACAACGTACCTTACAGCTACAAAACGTACATTCACTGTTTTAATATGCAGGCTTAAAAAGTAAAACATGACAATTCTAATATTTTTTTTATATAAATATAACTCCTTGAAAAGGTAAAAGTTACAAAAACGTGGACGTCATTCTTAATTTTAGATAAAGGTGGACTCGAAACGTGCCTCGGGTTTTTGTAGTAAATTGGGTCTAGTCTATTGATTTGAAGTGTTGACTTAATACGGCATTCAATGTTTTCATTTTGTTATATCCGCGAGATAGATATATGTTCAGTCCACATCGTTCAATTTTCACATATCATTGTTACAATCTGTTAAACTTTTATTGGATTAGTTATAAAATCCAGACGCCGTAGAATTGGCATCGTTCCACTGAATTTGATCGGGATCACAAATGTATGTCATAATTGGCCTCTCTGATTTAGGAGAATGCTCCGCCCACTATTTAACATAGTTATTTCTTCCAAATAGGGATTTTTCTCCTTGAAGACAAAATCATGGTGACTTGCATACGATTGTTTAGCATGTGTTGAAAAACCAAAGGAGATGTTGAAGTTATAAATATTTAAAAGTATACTTACTACAACGTGTCCGCTTGACTCTCTGGGCCTCTGACAGACCGCTTGATTGACCGCTTGACTGACCCACGTGTGGATGAAGAATTTTTTGGTCTTTTTTTTATTTGTTTTGTTTTAACGGCACCTTTAGCACATTACCCTTCCTTCCCAAGTACACACGGAAGCAGCCAATCCAGTCTGGCCCATGCGGGTATCGAGCCAGCAATACTTGGATTACGAGTTCAACGCTATACCGACTGAGCTACCGCGGTTCCCGTATGGGAAAATAAATGTAAAATAATCACAAAGCTCGGTGATTAGGTTAGTCAGTGGGCTATTGCAATTTTATTGTATGGGCTACTTTATTTACAGACTTCGCGCTAGATAGATAATTCCATTAAAATAATAAAATGCTTTTTTGTGCCCACATTTACAAAATGCAGGTTTGGGAAATATGTTGATGAAGATACTTATATCAACACACTTGCAAAGACATACCGATAAACGGACAGATAGATAGATTCCGTAGCTCCACCGTTGAATGCACGCACCAGTAAGTTGTTGTCCTTTGATTGGCCATACAATTACATTTTCTCTAATTGTTGAATTTCCAGATGATTGTGAGACAACTGACTGTTTAAATTATTCTTGGACATATTCCTGCATAATTTTTCCATGATGAGTTATGGTGTTGCTAACATTTTGGCCTTATATTACAATAGTTCACAAAGACACACTTTTTAGGAAATATCACACTGATGTTACACAAGACATTACACGCTGCTATACATATTTTTTTATATATTTGTTAGTTGGAATATAACGTCAGGGAACTAACTGTGCACGAACCATTTTTATCCAAAAGAACGGCCTCACCTGCCTCGGTAACCTGACTCAGAAACTGCATAATTGACGAAACTAATGTTTATGTTCATGCACGGGAAAATTCACGTAGATTACTATAATGTGTCACCGTAAACGCAATTACAATTAAGAAATCGACGGCTAGGTGTGAAACTGCAATTTCTCGAGTTACAATACTTATCTCTTATCATATATTTATCTAAGGGGCCGTGTATCAGAAGGGTTTTAAACTGGCTGACGTCACTCTGAACATACTATATTTTCACGATTTTTACCTATTTTAGTATCAAGGTTGCGTCTGGTCCCTGTGTTCAAACTATAATGGTCATTGATGTTACGGGTGAGTAACCTCAACCTTTATATACCTGTGTCAGGGGGGCAGTTATTTCCCTCTAAAACTCAGGGAAGCACACAGACAGGTTAATGTGTAACAAATTAAAAGCTATACAGAGATAGAAAGACATTCGAAAGACAAACACTCAAATGTACATTTTTTCCTTGATGAAACATAGTGATTTAAAAAGAAATATCCAGAATCCTTCTAAAGACAGACTAATACATCAACGGACGAAATGATATAATCGAAATACAATTATTATAAAATATCCGATGGTATATATATATATATATATATATATATATATATATATATATATATATATATATATATATATATATATATATATATGAATTATGTATCCATTTATAATACATACATACATACATACATACGTACGTACATACATACATACATACATACATGTTGTTGTACATGCATACATACAACATGTATGTATGTCGGTATGTATCCAAATGATGTTTGTAAAAACGATAACTTTTAAAGCTCGAAAATGTTCTAGTTTGTGTATTGATACAGCTCGCTACTTAAACATTTGAATATAAATAAGTTTCGCGGGCGATTATGTGCTATGAAATATTTATATAAATAATGTAGTCAACAACGGATTAACGTAAATTAACTTACTTGGGCTATTCAAACTTGTAATTACTATATCAGAAGAGTACTGTCTAATCCAAAGTTCCTATTTTCTGGACATATTATGTGAATATTGTCATCGATCTCAATGTTCTTTGGGCAATTAGTGTGGATATTGTCATCGATCTCAGTGTTCTTTGGGCTATAAATGTGGATATCGTCATCTGTCTCAATGTTCTCTGGGGGAATTAATGTGGATATCGTCATCTGTCTCAATTTTCTCTGGGCAATTAGTGTGCATATTGTCATCGATCTCAATGTTCTCTATGTTATTAGTGTGGGTATCGTCATCTGTCTCAACGTTCTCTAGGCAATCAGCGTGGATATTGTCATCGATCTCACTGTTCTCTGGTTAATTAGTGTGGATATTGTCGTCGATCTCAATGTTCTCTGGTTAATTAGTGTGGATATCGTCATCTGTCTCAGTGTTCTCTGGTCAATTAGTGTGGATATCGTCATCGATCTCAATGTTCTCTGGTTAATTAGTGTGGATATCGTCATCAATCTCAATGTTCTCTGGTTGATTAGTGTAGTGTAGATATTGTCATCGATTTCAATGTTCTCTCGGCAATTAGTGTGGATATTGTCATCGATTTAAATGTTATCTGGGTAATTAGTGTGGATATTGTCATCGATTCAATGTTCTCTGGTTAATGAGTGTAGTGTGGATATTGTCGTCGATATAAATGTGCTCAGTCTTTTCCGTAGTAGTGTGTAACCCTTGTTATCGAATGCACATATAAATGATCATAACAAGGAACAACATTTGTAAACTTTAAAAGTAATTATTGCAAAATGAATATAGCATAATCAGTACTTACACTTCAACTCACATAAGCTTGACATATTTAAAATTTTGTTGTGTGATTTTATTTCTTTTTAACTTCTATGTCCGGTCAAGGCAGAGCAAACAGCGCCGTGAAGAACACTGTATTCGTTGTATCGCATATCATTTGATAGACGAATAGTTTTAAATAATTGTCCCAGCTGAAGAAAGGAACAGGAATTCTGTTGGTTTGGAATATTTTTGTAGCATAAGTGGATGAATCCTCTCATTTACTTTTGCTGAAGTTCCAATGGCTATTTAAAATAGCACAGTATTCAAAGTAAGTCAGGCATATCCAACGGTATGCCAACTGTCGGTGTTGGTCCAAACACTTGAAGGTAGCATGAATAACGAGGCATATATAGATGTTTCTGTCGGTGTTAGTCCAAACACTTGAAGGTAGCATGAATAACGAGGCATATATAGATGTTTCTGTCGGTGTTAGTCCAAACACTTGAAGGTAGCATGAATAATGAGGCATATATAGATGTTTCAATAAAATAATATCATCATATGTAGTAATGTTATGGGTTGCAGTCCTCTTCAATTCAATTGACATTGTTTGGGCGTAAGTACTTACATACATATAAGTAAGACGAGTAATCAGATAATCAGGTACTGATGTCTAATTCAATTATAGTTTACACAACAAGATTTGGTCGAGGTTGGAAGGTAAACAAATCTACATGACTTCTATGACTGAGTCAAAGATTTCACCATTTCTGCAATGAAACATACACAAATGCAAGCACAGGGGCGTAGCCAGGAAACATTCTCGTGCACTATAAGGGGGCTGGAGGTTGAGGGTTCATCCTGGTACTTTAAAACGTGGCATTTTGATTTGATATGTTACGTGTGTGCGTCTGTGCGTATGCCTATATCACTGAAGCACGGGACTAATGCACGCACAATCGCTCCCTCTCTCTTTACTGCTATCTTCTTAAGTTCCCACCGAAATGTTCACAAATAGTCACTTGAGCATCAGTTCCATCACGGAGCTCTGGGAGAGGGGATGATAACGAATAGGGTGTAAGTTTTCTTTTACCTATACCAGAGACATGACATATATACCGAATATACATCCCTGCTTAATCATAATACATGCAATTCACACACACACACACACACACACACACACACACACACACACACACACATATATATATATATATATATATGAGATTAACAATGTATATTAGTGATGTAAACGGAATTACAATTTCCGATATGCAGACACAACAGACACAATCTTTAAGTGTCCTCTCATGCGCGGTGCAAATTATCATCAAACAGAGGCTATCCAACTCGGGCTACATCTCATCGTCGCAAGCCACGGACGATAATCCGCTCGTTCATCACACCATAACCCATCCATCCCGAACGAGGTTCATGGGCGCAATACAAAATCCGTTATATTATTTACGAGCCTCCCTGCTGTGACTCCACGCATAAGGTTTATCATAAAATATATATATATAAATATACAACAATACATGACCGTAATCTTCGTTCCTTTCCTAACCTGTATTGAATTTACTTCGCTCTTCCTATTGTTTCTATAAATCTATGGCTGTATCGGTCCCAAAATCTGTCTGTATCGACACCAAAATCTGTATGTATCGGTCCCAAAATCTGTCTGTATCGGTTCCAAAATCTGTCTGTATCGGGACCAAAATTATGGAATACTATTCCTACTGAAACAATAAATTAAATTTCTTACAGTAAATTAAAATTGTTGTATCATAATTACCTTCTGGCTAACACCTAATGATATTTAAACTTATATTTCAGATTTATTGTGTACATATATTGTACTCTTCTTTTATTGTTTTACATAAATTATATCATTCTCTATAGTTTTATGTAGGCTTACAAGTTTACATTGATGAATATACGAATCTAGAGAGTATATTAAATGCTATGAAAACTATATGGAACATAAGCCTTTTTTGTTATCCTCCTAAAGTAAAGACATTGTTATCCTCCTAAAGTAATGACGTCGTTATCCTCCTAAAGTAAAGACATTGTTATCCTCCTAAAGTAAAGACATTGTTATCCTCCTAAAGTAAAGACAACGTTATCCTCCAAAAGTAAAGAAATTGTTATCCTCCTAAAGTAAAGACATTGTTATCCTCCTAAAGTAAAGACAACGTTATCCTCCTAAAGTAAAGACATTGCTATTATTATGCTATTAAAAATCTTAGTACATTGGACAAAACCCATCCCAGGAATCCAAAGGGATGGAACCAAATGTAATTACCCTTCTGCACATGGTAACCACATCTAGTAAACTACTAAGTTTAGCGAATTTCAGCGATTGATAGAGTAACGGACAGACGGATGAAAGGACGGGCAGACGGAGGGCATCGCAATGTCCCCGACACCCACTATAAACTATAAATGTGTTAATGAAACACGGGTTCGACACCACAGTGCCGGAAACTGAACTAAACGTGAAACTGAACCAATTTTATCGTCTGTGTAAGAGCAAAATTCGTTGAAATTGGAGACGGAAAATAATATTCAACTCTGAAGGGGCGGAGTTTTGTTCATATGCGTATGTCCTGATTAGCATACATTATGAAAAGATATTCAGTTCTTTCACACGGAACACGCTCGGGCCTTTCCACCAATGGTCGGAAAAAACACCGCAGAAGTACATTAGCCGTCATTGCACATATATGTACCTTGTTTACCAAAATGACGTCATGTGCACATCACACACCATCATAGCCTTCTTTGCGTGACTCGACTGAGTTGACTTTTTCTTGACCGAACATTCCCAAGTTTCTTTTTTCAAGCATGAACTCACTAGAGAACTTTCTTTCACTAAACTTGTGCAAATAATTCCATAAAGGTATCATAATGATTTTGACATGGTTCTGTTTTGCCTAACGTGCTTCAGTGTGTGACTGAGTTGTCCGCCATTTTCAGGCGATTTCCACGTTTTACGTTGTATCACTCCATCAAAATATATCCGAGATTAAACTTCAAACATTTTCTTGTTTTTCATAACCGATCACTTCCATTTATATTCTCAACTTCTCAGTCAATCCTACTGATCATATCTCGAATGTATGCCGATAGCTGCCATTCGGACCATCTCGGCTATTTATGAAATAAAGATTAACCGAGAAGTTGAGAATACATCGAGCTATTTTTTTAATTCGCAAGTTCTCGGTCAATCCTACAGTCAATCAAATTGTAGAAATAGCCGAGGTGGTCTGAATAGATTGCGGTTTCCTTTTTTGCAAAGACATTCAAGCGAACAAAGTGTATGATTTTTCTGTAAATATTGTGCCGACATACATCTGATGCTTATTTTTGTCTCACAGTAATAGCCGAGATGGTCCGAATGTTCCATTTAGGCATTACGAGATTGCAAAAACTTCTTACCTGACAATGTGTAAGAACTGCTCATCTCCAAAACTTAAGAGTTTGACAACGGAAGTGCTCTAGTGAGCATGATCAATTTTACGTTTGCAAAAAACACAGGTCAATACATTTTTAGGACGAATTTTACTTAGTTCAAATTACAATCAAGACATGTACCAGACTGACTTCAGAAAGTCATCACAACAAACAAAGCAAAGGGGTCAAACGTGTGGAACCATTTTTTTAGACTCTTAACATACATATGTATTCACCATGCTGGGGATAATATACAAAATTGTATAGGAAATCGCGAGACGGCAGAGGCGCTTACTTAGTGGCGTTTATTGCAATGTGATCAGAGATGAATTTCGTAGAAACGCCACGAGGTTTTCCGACTGAGAAAAGGAATTGCTGTCCGCCACTGTTATTATTTATTTACGTTTGAGATAATGGAATTTAGTTCACCAACCAGATGATGAATAAAAGAAGACACTGCTAGAGTCTAAAACTGGTTTACATTTGTCGTCTCAACACTTAGCTGTCAGCAATTGATTGAATTTTCGGCTGAAGAGACCTCGCTTTCAGGGTTGACCAATCAGATTCTAAGATGATGCAAAGGTTAACGGATTCCTTTGTTTTGGTGACCGTTTACCTTGTTGTGTGGACCGTATTCAAATTTAGTGTCTGCGTTCCCAAATAATTAACCATTCGACAACTGTCAGTCCATTACTGCTAAAAAGTGATCTCATTGAAGGGCTGACCAATTGCATTGCGAACAAATTGGCAGTCATTAGGCAAAGATCACTGTTTTACATATGAATCCAAATCCTCGTCTACGAAACTCGGACACAGACATTTTTCACTGTATGAAAAATTATTATGGTGATAACTTTTCCTTTATTACGGAACTTCTGCTACATGCCCAACACATTCTTTTAAATGGTGTTGAATCGTGTGTATAAATCTTTTAAGCAAAGCATTTCTTTTTATATAGAAGTTGATGTGAGATTCAGAAGAAGAAGCTCAGTCGATACGTCAATTTACCAGAAAAATAAGCCCCCCCCCCCCCCGGCATTGTTGTAAAATTAATTAAGCCTTTTCAAATGGGTTCCAACAATTATGTAATGTCTAAAATCTTATGTTTAAATCTAGATAAAAAAAATGGATTATCCCTTTTCATTCACCTCGTTGATAGGTAGGTGGTAACATTATCAATAGGGATTAACTGGTAAGGTGCAAGTTTATTAAAAACATGTTTATTTGAAATGACAAAACAAAATAGTTCACCCAAAGGAGATATACGGCTAAGGAGATATGTTCATTTAAATTGGGAAACAATAACATGCAGTGATATTTTTATTCACAGGGTTCCTTTTCACAAAATCACATGTACGTAAGATTCGTGTGCGTGGTAAAGGGACAAAAACAAATGTATGCACATTCAAAAGTATCGTTATTAATTTTAGTTTGAGACATTATTTCATTTGTTCTACTTTTGTATTTTGAAGTTAAAACTCACACTTTGTATTTGAGTAGACACAAACGGTCTTTTTATTGTACAAATTTTAAGTCTTTTTGCATAATAAAATTACAAAATGTCAAAACGGAGATGAGCGATTACAAATTATTATTATTATTATTATTATTATTATTATTATTATATATATATATATATATATATATATATATATATATATATATATATATATATATATATATAGAGAGAGAGAGAGAGAGAGAGATAGATAGAGACAAATATACACTAAACAGAGCGGAAAGTGCTATCCGTGGATTCTACAGGAGAATGCTTGATAACATTGGCAGAATCTTTAAATACGAATAAATAATATTATCATACAGGTTAGAGAATTTTTAATCCGTACTCTTTTATGGAGATTCGAAACCTGACACGTGGGTTACGGCACCCATCGCCTTGCCTGTAAGCACCAACCCCTATACCATCTCGACCATGCACACATCACCAAAAAAAGATGCTACAAAGTTGGTGGTACAGACATTCGTGCGTAGCAGACATACCCGCATGTCGACCCAGTAATTAATTCTCATCTAAGTAAACAATCCATCTGGATTCCTATTATGATTCTACTTAGAGTACAAATTAAAAGAATTAAAAATTCTCTAACCTGTATGATAATATTATGTATTCGTATATATATATACATACATATATATATATATATATATATATATATATATATATATATATATATATATATATATATATATATATATATATATATATAGTAATAAGCTAACCCTCCATGTAGGTCTCAGCGAATATACATTGTTTTTAAAAGTGTAATTAGTACTTTTATGTAAGCCACTCATTTAAACCAACCTTAATTTCAAGTAAAGAATGTAGATATCATTGTAAAACTCTTTCATCAGAACCTATCGGACACTAACCTAAATTATCAGAACCTATCGGACACTAACATAAATTATCAGAACCTATCGGACACACTAACCTAAATTATCAGATATAGGTGTTTAGCCTATGGACAAGTTAATTCCTGCTCCTTTTGATGTCCGATGGATGTTACGAACTGATCAGCCGACCACCGGGATATTAATTTTTATATTCATACGGAACAGTTTTGATGTTGTAGCGTGTACCAACACAACAGTTTGCAAACAATAGGACCTACAAAATCAATATCTACATAAGGCAGTACCAAAAGCAATACCAAACACTAGGGCCTACAAAATCAATATCTACATACAGCAGTACCTAAAGCAGTACCAACTACTAGGGTCTACAAAATCAATCTCTACATACAACAGTACTTAAAGCAGTACCAAATACTAGGGCCTACAAAATCAATATCTACATACAGCAGTACCTAAAGCAGTACCAACTACTGGGGCCTACAAAATCAATATCTACATAAAACAGTACCTAAAGCAGTACCAACTGCTACGGCCTACAAAATCAATATCTACGTAAGGCAGTACCTAAAGCATTACCAACTACTAGGGCCTACAAAATCAATATGTACGTAAGGCAGTACTTAAAGCAGTACCAAACACTAGGGCCTACAAAATCAATATCTACATACAGCAGTATCTTAAGCAATACTAACCACTAGGGCCTACAAAATCAATATCTACATACAACAGTACTTAAAGCAGTACCAACTACTAGGGCCTACAAAATCAATATCTACATACAGCAGTACCTAAAGCAGTACCAACTACTAGAGTCTACAAAATCAATATCTACATACAACAGTACCTAAAGCAGTACCAACTTCTAGGGCCTACAAAATCAATATCTACATACAGCAGTACCTAAAGCAGTACCAACCACTAGGGCCTACAAAATCAATATCTACATTCAACAGTAAGTAAAGCAGTACCAACCACTAAGGCCTACAAAATCAATATCTACATACAGCAGTACCTAAAGCAGTACCAACTACTAGGGTCTACAAAATCAATATCTACGTAAGGCAGCACCTAAAGCAGTACCAACTACTAAGGCCTACAAAATCAATATCTAAATACAATAGTACCTAAAGCAGTACCTACCACTAGGGCCTACAAAATCAATATCTACGTAAGGCAGTAATTAAATCAATACCGAACACTAGAGCCTACAAAATGAATGTCTATGCAAGGCAGTAATTACATCAGTACCAAACACTAGGGCCTACAAAATCAATATCTACATACAGAAGTACCTAAAGCAGTACCAAACAATAGGGCCTACAAAATCAATATCTACATACAGCAGTACCTAAAGCAGTACATAACAATAGGCATTAAACGTCTGTATGAACATTGAAATTCATGAGCAAACAACATTCGATTTATGTAAAAAAAATAAAGAGTTGGATGATAAAATGGAGGCACCGAAATAACATTACGCTGAAACAATTTTTTAAAGGAGACAACGGGATTCGAACCGCCACTATTTCGCACAAATGGACATTTTACACACTACACTATGACCGCTGGAAGAATCCAAGTGTCACAAAATTAGTCTTTTCTAGCCAATGCAGGGTGGAATCATTAATCTCTTCCCTACTTTTGTGTTGATAAAGTTTGAAATGAAGTTTCCAGTAAAAAATGGAACGAATATTGAGGCTGTTACACGTCCTATTTTGCATTCATATTGCGACAAAGCGTGGGCCTTGTTAGGGCAATAATATTACAGTAATGTCAATAGTTGAACACTCAGCGTGGGCCTTGTTAGGGCAATAATATTACAGTAATGTCAATAGTTGAACACTCCGCGTGGGCCTTGTTAGGGCAATAATATTACAGTAATGTCAATAGTTGAACACTCAGCGTGGGCCTTGTTAGGGCAATAATATTACAGTAATGTCAATAGTTGAACACTCCGCGTGGGCCTTGTTAGGGCAATAATATTACAGTAATGTCAATAGTTGAACACTCAGCGTGGGCCTTGTTAGGGCAATAATATTACAGTAATGTCAATAGTTGAACACTCAGCGTGGGCCTTGTTAGGGCAATAATATTACAGTAATGTCAATAGTTGAACACTCAGCGTGGGCCTTGTTAGGGCAATAATATTACAGTAATGTCAATAGTTGAACACTCCGCTTGCTTCAGACCTAAATATCAGCAAAACAATAAACAAGCGGTTCCATTAAATACGCAATGAGTTATAAACATTTCATCTAAATTTGACAGTTAACTGAAACACACACAATTTACATTTACGGAAACTGATACGAAATTCGGCTGATAGCTAAATAAGGACGACAGCAAGTCTAGTAAAAAATCAAGCATATTTTAATGTTCTGATTTACTGCATAATTCTAGTGTATCACTTACTAAGAAAGCTAAGTATTTTCATTTTTAAAGATTTTAGGATCAGAATGGTTTTATGTTCTTTCATCTGCTAACTATTCAGCCGTAGTTTGAATCAGTCATTTTTGAGTCAGACGGTAGCAAGGTTAATATCAACAACCCTTACGTGTTTCGATACACCTGAAATATACAAAAAAGGCAAGTGCACTTCAAACATTGATAGTTCGCCACATCGTTATATAAAAACGAAATCGGGATTTCTGTGTTGTGTGAATTCCAGGTATTGTTGTTATTGTTATCGCAATTTCCTGCACTGGAAATTGCTTTGCAGAAAAAGAAGCCGCAATCTATTCGGACCACCTCAGCTATTTCTACGATTAAATTAACCGCAAGACTGACCAAGAAGTTGTGAAGGAAAACATAGTTCGATGCATTCGCGACTTCTCGGTCAATCATTGTTTCCTAAATAGCCGATGTAGTCCGAATGGCAGCTAATAGCAGCTATCGGCATACATTCGAGGTACAATCCGCAGGATTGATCGAGAAATTGCGAATGTAAGCACTGTTGTCTCAGAGTGACATCCCCATGAAATGTAATGTCCACTTCCAGGCACGGAGAGATGAAGGAGAGTAATATTTTATTTTCTTCGAGTTACAGACAACCAAGACAAAAAATGTTGATATTAATCAAGGACTAAACTTATGCAGAAGAGGAACGACACTCACTTATAGGCCTGAAGTTGACTATTTGTCAACAAATTAGCGGGGAATTCCTCGAAGGTACTAAATAAAGTAACAGTAATGGTAGTAAACTGCCGGCATTCTCTTTTTTATGAATGAACAGTGAATACGGTTACTTTAGATATCAAGGAAATTGAAGAAAACCTCGCTATATTCAGACTCAGCAAATAATGATTCCAAACATATAATGCTGGAAATATGAATATTTATTTCAGACATTAATAAATCCACGACCCAAGCGCCTGTATACAAAAATATTTTACACAATGAATGAACGATAAATCGTCAAATTCGCCTTCCTGTTGATCCTAATGTTAATGTTTCCTCATTTGTTGTTTCGTGATCTTTTGTTTCTTTCCGTTTTTGTCACCATTTTTTTCAATATGAAAGTATAATATTAGCTCAAATATAGTCGATGAAATTATTATAAATCTAATTTATTTACATATTGGTGCGTTGCATTACAATTGACTGCCATGTTTTAATGTACACTTGCACAAGGATCAGTCAGGTTATTACGATCAAGGTTATTGTCGTTGTTATTATTATTGTTGTTATTGCCGCTTATATTCTATATTGTTTCATTTTCACATTCGTATCATCATTATTATTAGTAGTAGTGTTCCTATTAATATTTTAGGAGTGGTTTTGCACTAGCTGCATGCCAGTCATTCATTGCGTCATTTGTGTACATGTGACTTCTGACCACTTAATTATTTATTGGCTGTTTCTAATATGCCTGACTAAATAGTTTGCACTATACGCAGTGCGCCCGTTGTTCGATTATAAAGACTATAGAACAAATACAACGGACACGCTGACGCAGTAAATAGTTCTTCAGTCTGGTCTCTGTGTTAGCGTTCATCATCCTTACTAGGAATCATCGTCACATGAATCAGTCAGGGGGTAAATAGTGACCCAGAAGCTGGGGTGAGTACATATTTAACGTTGATCATCCAATTTTCGATTTCAGTTGTACCAGAATATATTTTTTCCATCAGAATATTTGCCGGGGCCGGGCGGCAAGGTCCAGTTATATTGTTCTTTTTAGCACTCGCCTGTAATATTTGTGTGATAGTGTGACATTCATGAGGCAATGAGTGTCCTATTTTATGTTCCTAGATTTGTGACGCAACACCATATGTTTGCTACCTGATCTGTGGAGTGTTACTAGCGTCCGTACTGTAACTGTTTTGAACACGTGTACAGCGAACACTTTGTGTTGGAGAGTACTACTATAGTAGTAGTGAACTAAAACTTGACCCCTAAATATGTTCGTATAGAATAGAGATTCCCACGGGTTTGGGTAATTTCCTTTTTACGTCATAATATAATAGCCCTGACAGTTGCTACATATATATATGTTGGTGTCGAAACATTCAGCCAGGTTGCAGAAAGCCATGAAGTGTATATAAAAACAGAAAGCCATGAAGTGTATATAAAAACAGAAAGCCATGAAGTGTATATAAAAACAGAAAGCCATGAAGTGTATATAAAAACAGAAAGCCATGAAGTGTATATAAAAACATGCGTATCCTACTTTCATTTTATACTTTTTACAAATCCAGTGTTTCCGTATATACAGTTTTAACATTGACTTTTTGTGTTTCTTGTATTGATTAGTTTAGTTAGGTTATGAAGCACTTTAAGTGCATCACATGTATTACAAACCGCGTACGTATACAGCAAATTATGAATGAATATGAAAGTTAACTGTATTTGTTTGTTTGTCCGTCTATCTATCTATCCAGACACATCCTTTTCTACGTCCGTCCATACGTGTATGTATGTATGTATGTATGTATGGATGGATGGATGTATGCATGGATGGTTGTATGTGACATTTTATGTATATACTGTTTCTTTCTTTCATTTTTGTTGTTGTTGTTGTTGTTGTTGTTAATTTACGATTTTCTATGGCGGTATTGGCTTTCTTTAAGTCATGCTTTCCAGTACAACATGGTACAGTTGACGTGACTATTATAAGCTGATATGCAGTGACTTAAAATGTGGAAATGCCTCATTATGTTTGCATCAGGAAGCGATAGGCCCCTTTAGCAACTGACTAAATGACTGTAAAATTGTCTGCAATTTCCAAAGTTATTTAACCCACTTGGAATAGTTCTTAGTTTTGTGTTTATTGTCCATTGTTTATTCAGTATGAAGAGAATGCAAATTATTGAATGCTAATTATCGGAAACAGAAATATCAATTTGAAGATCATACCATAATCTATAAAATGTAGTCAGTTTACTTAAACTGTATAACAGTATGGAAGTATATATCTATCTATCTATCTATCTATCTATCTATCTATCTATCTATCTATCTATATATATATATATATATATATATATATATATATATATATATATCTATATCTCAGATGATGTTTAGTCATTAGGTGCGGAAGCGCGCGTGCTAAATATTTGGATGGCCATTTTAATTTCAATTAAAGATTACTATGCTTTCAACGTGAAAGCTTGTAATTACTGGCAAATGCCATACAATGCGTTAAGGTTAATTTGCTATTAATCTACCAGCGTTCATAGCAGCATAAACGCCGAAAAAAATGCTATTCAATTCTTATATTAATTTTTTTCTCTTTGATTAAAGATAGATTTTGAGAAAAAAAATTGTAACTAATAATTTTGAAATGAAAATTTTAAATGTCCAAAATATAGAACTGTTTTTTTTTTTTTTTTTTTTTTTTTTGTGTGGGGTTTAATGCCATTTTTCTGATAAGAACCACCGACACACGAGAAGCCACTGGCTGAGACTCGAACTCACGCGGACAGATGTGAGATGCGTGAAGGCAAGTGCCTTAGACCATTCGGCCACCCGAGGCCTGTAAAAGATAGAACAGCACGTATCTATTTAACCGCATCCACGTTCCGCCTTTTCAACCATTTTATAACTTGTAATGTCATAAAGCGCACGATTTTTCATAGCAGCCTTGTCGGCGTAAATGCTTTACGCACAATATTCAACATGCGCGATGTGTGCTTTTCATTTTGAGGACCAGGCTCTTTTTTTCTTTGCTGCCTGAATTTTTTTTGTTTGACAGAATAAAGAATGTACAATATCTGAATAACACAATTACTGATACATTGTTCAATTTATGGTCATCTCACTTGTATTTTGAATTTCGCAAGAAAGTTTCAGCAAAAGGATCTTCATCGCATAAATGTTAAAAACATTGGGGTCGGTTTGTTTTGAAAACCTCGAAATCCCTTTAATGTTATAATGCTCATCTTTGAATTACTTAATGAATATAGGGTCAACTTTTTCTCTGCACGACGACTGTACAAACATCTTTGAATTTCTTAACGAATATAGGGTCAACTTTTTCTCTGCACGACGACTGTACAATGGATTCATCTTCGGAGTTATTCACCAGTACCGCATCCAACAGTGTCGGACTTGTATCGCCATTATTTAGAGGACAGATGGTTTCTAATACCCAAGTAAGGAGTACGTTTAAAGAGCGGTATAGTGTCACAATAGTCTATCAAGCTAATATTTTCTACATCAAGTACTGGTTCAAAACATTCATGCATGTTTTAAATGTACATGCTTGAATCGGATGCTGAACCTGTTGTACGAAGATGAGAGTAAGAAAGCCAGTAGATTTTATTTTGGCCGTCTTTTTCCCATATTCCGAATACACGTATACTTTTGTTTCAAGTATTGTCGCGAAAGCCATTATTTCAACATCTTTACCCAAGTTCCTGGATCAGATATCCTTGATTCAACAAAATATGCACTGATTGATTGTCATTCTATCGTGTGAAATAATTCATTGTTTTCCTTGATGAAATTTATAATATAGTCACTGACTAATATATGGTATGTCTGGACACCAAACAACAAGTAACTAAAAGATAGTACCATCTCCCCTCATAAGCACTCTTGTTTTTGGACGCGATGATATTATAATTTCACTCAATTTATCAGTTTGTTTATGAAAGTTTTTCACTTTTATTCCAAACATCTGTGATTTATCTTTTTTGCCAGTCTTTGTCAATCGGCTTGTATGATATCTTTCTATGCGTATATGTACGCGGATATTCTTCGGCTTTGTGATCGCACTCTTTTTTGTCTGAATGATCTTGTTCAGTTTCATGGTCTTGTTTGTCTGCGCAATCTGCTTGTCTGTGTGGTCTTGTTTGTTTGCGTGATCCTCTGTGTGTGGTCTCCATTATCAGTGTGTTCTTGTTTGTCTGCGCAATCTACTTGTCTGTGTGGTCTTGTTTGTTTGCGTGATCCTCTGTGTGTGGTCTCCTTTATCAGTGTGTTCTTGTTTGTCTGCACAATCTAATTTGTCTGCATGGTCTTGTATTTTGCGCTTGTGAAAATGGCATTGCGTTTATACATAGAACCGCAATTCATTAACCCCAGATGTGGTTACCACTTTCTGTCTTGGAATCTCGAAACGTACATTTTTTTTTACCCTAGATTATATCTGGCAAACATACATACGCTCCCTTTTTTATTTGAAATGTACAGATTACGCAAACAATTTATCAATTCAAAAGGATTTATTCGAATTCTTCAAGTTCGGTTTATTTTAATTCGAATTTATCATACACATTTAACCATAGGGGAAGATGTACGCATTCAGATTTGTAAACTATGGAAATCAGCAGTAGGAAAGGTAATGAAAGATCTCATATTGTAGTCACTGAAGACGGAGGTTCATACTGAAAAAAACCGCCGACATTCTACTTAAAGGTTGAGAACGAAATTTAATCCATAAATATAATTTGCGATTAATAAACAGCAACTTCAAAGATAGATGAGATTGATGAAATTCCCCGACGGAGGAATCGAACCCACGCTGGCAGAGTTCTGTTGCTCCATGGCGTAAGGCCTTATTCACCTAGCTACCGAGGCCGCTACATGACGATAGGGCAATACTGCTATTGTTTCAAATACTGTCAAAAATGTTTTTCATATTACATGTACTTAACAAATGCCTTGGAGGGGAGGGTTTCGTAGTTTGGGGTGAGGAGGATCGCCAGTGTAAGAACGGTGGGGATGGGCAATGATTTGGGATGAGCGCACGTTGTCCTCAAAACTATTAAATGTAAAAAAAAAAACCAATATATAAAAATGGCAAAAGCAAATCTTTAACATTGGCAGGTTTTGAAGTCAATCAGTATTTTCAAAATTTCCTCGTGTAACAGCAACTTTTTAATCGAGGGATACACTGTTCAAAGGTATAATACCTGTGCATACACTGCCGATGTTGAGGTTTGTGAATATATTGTGTTGTCAAAAAAAAAAAAAAAAAAAAAGAACGAACGCCGAGATGACCATCATGTTTTTTTTTATAACAATGCCCGCTCTTTAGAATGGTCTTTTTTCCGACACGGTTATGACCATCTTTCACAAACATTGGATTTATAGAAAAGAATGTCGTCCTTTATGCAATATTTCTTGCACAGTCTTCGAAAATTCCTCAGGCTTGTTAATTTTTTTTTTTTTTTTTTGTTTGTTCGTGAAGTGTTAATTCTTTTCAGGATATAGTTTCTGATTTCCAGAACTTCTGTAGCGTCCATCCTGCTGTCAAGTTAGACAGTCAACTATGAACTAAACTCGTTTGTGATGATGATGATATTTGGATTGTAGTCCCTTTTTCGGCAGCCAGTGCCATGTGCGACTATAAAGGTGTTTTCCTAACATCCCCTACATATTCTGTCATCGTCAATTTGGTCTACACCGACATAAAGTGTCTCGTGCGGAAGACGTAATTATCTTCTTTTACATTTTAAAAAAAAAAAAATTAAATTTTCTTTGCCTTTTTTTTTTTTTTTTATTACTGGCACCGCGTGGCGCGGGAAAACAGATACAGTAAGGTCATTTATAGTCTGGCTAACCGTAATTAGCACCCATGTAGGACATAAGACCCATAGATAATAAAAATATTTTAGTGATTCATAATTAGTAAAATTCGATTCCCCTTTGAAAAACTGAAGAAAAAAAAACAAACAAAGAAACTTTACTTATGACAGTCATTAACAATTAACAAGCTGTAGCGTACTAACGGGGGGGGGGGGGGGGGGCGGGCGGGCGGTTGCCCCGGGCGCCAGATGTCTTGGGGCGCCAAAACAGCTGATAAAAATTCGGGCCTCGTATTCTGGCCCTTTGTGCCAGCATCGTCTCCCCGGGCGCCATTTACCCTTAGTACGCCACTGTTAACAAGGAATGTTTTATGCACCAGTAACACGCCTCTGGCCTTTGCATGTGGTCCTATCCAGGGAGTTATTTCAGGGTTTTACATATAAACCTAGCTAACAAACACTTTATTAAAGGTTTGCATAATCCTTGGGTTTATCAAAAGGGATATAAAGTTAATAATTCTTCCCTGTGACATGTCAGTAACCCACAAATTACCGACCAATTCAGTCTGAACTCAGGAACTCTATTATACGCTTTGAAACATTGTTTTGACAACATACACTTGTGTACTGTCCTGAGGAAAGCACAGCCCTGTTTTGACTTTCAAGATTAGATCACTGATTGACGTTTTCAAGGTCAAAGAACAAGGGACAATCGTTGTGGTCTTTGTGTCCTAAATTGTCATGACGGATTTATTTTTAAGAACTTATAACATGTTATATGTTAGAGACTAGATAGATCCTAGGAAAGTTTTGCTATTTGGGATTGAGCCAGTGCTTTTTTTCCCAATAATGTGTTGTTTTTTCTTTCTTTGGGGTGGGGGGAGGGGCACTGTGATCATATTTCCCCTCTCCTAACTTCCACGAAAGTGGACCGATTTCAATAAACATTATCAATTCCCAGAGAGAAAGAAGGCTCTTAAACCCCATGTAGACAGTTAGTACTTTTATCGTTCTGAACCAGTTGATGTTTTTTCATCTAAACAGAGGACAAGGTTCTGTGGTGATTTGTGTGCCTAAGGCCTTTTGTTTTTTAGGCTTAAGCTTTTTAAGCTTCTCAGACCGAGCCGCACTTTAATTTGAAATTGAAGTCAATTGGAGCAATATTAATAGAATTACCGTCTGTACTCGCATATAATCTTGTAGCAACTGCAAACTGCATAGACCCAGATCTGCCGGCGCATTATGCGCCGGCAGATCTGGGTCAATGCAGTTTTGTAAGGACTAATCAGTAGAACAAACAGCATAGATCCTGATCTGCCGGCGCATTATGCGACGGCAGATCAGGGTCTATGTTTGCATTTGTACCTAGCTTATACGCGAGTATAGACGGTAACACGTTGCAATCGATGGGTTTAGGTTTATAACAGCCCCGGCTTAAGATCAGTGCTCGAAAAAGAGACCGCTTGGCTAGATATCAACTCCCTGTAGTCAGGGTCGCGAGAGAGATGTCCCTGTTCTTTGCCAGTTTTTATCTGAAGTCAATATATCTACTAGAACTTAAGTTAAAGCTTGTCAATCTAAGGTATGTAAATATATATCTTCCCGACTTAAGTTTGGTGCTCATACATGAGACCGCTGGGTGTTTGATCTACTGCAGCAGGCTATGGTTGGGCCGAGGAATGTCCCGCTACCGTTTAACGTTCATTTGAGGTTAGTACGGCGAACAGAAGATTTTTGTATAGTAGTAAAACTAATGGTCTGTAGTATCTGATAACTGCAGTGGGATTAAGTGATAGAGAATACTTTGGTGGTCAAACCTACTTCTGCTCGGCCTCGGATCGACTCAAACTTGTCATATGCATCTAGATGTATGCATGCCCGCTGAGAAAGGTGGTGGTGGTGGTGTGGACAATTGCCCAGGGGCCCGTTGATTTCTAAGGGCCCGCAGTGTGCTCAGTTTTAAAAAAATAAACGAATCTTAGCAGTAAATTTTAAAATTTGTTCCTTACAAGAGTCTAAGTTATGGTAGATTACTACAGGTTTTAAATGCAAAACTGTACACAGGTTTTTATTAAAAAAAATAAAAAATTATACTAGTTTTGGGGCCCATGACTGCTCTGCCCAGGGGCCAGGAATTTCTGTCTGCTGGCCTGGAGGTATGGCTGTACTATGTGTCAATGCTTTTGTTGTCTTTATCGGAACCCTGGAGGCTGAGTTAAAAGCCTTGCAATCGACGGACTTTACGTGCATAATAGCTGCGACTTAGTATTAGTGGTCGAACCTGAGACCGCTGTGCCAGATATCAACTCCCTATTTCCAGGGTGTCAAGGTTCACCTGAAGTCGATATCTATATTAGAACTTAAGTTACATATTGTCAATTTAAGATATATACATATGTTATGTTCCCGACTTCCCTAAGATCGCTGGGCCAGATGTCGATTCAAGCTGATCATTGTTTGCTAGAGAGTTGTCTCTCCAACTTTTCAACGTTTATTTTAAGTTGATCTGACCCCTAATCATCGAGTAATAGCCTGTATATACAGCACTTGTCGGTACGTACATAATGGGCTATTTACGAGACCTGTAAATCAGCAAAGAGCTCAGGTGGGCCCAAGGACCACATGGAACTTTGTTTTACGTCTCTAATCATTTTTGGGCCTTGTTTGGGTCTGATATCAGGCATTTGATCACCTAGACCCTCTGATGCAATGATATATACCTACTGAAGACCCCCCCCCCCCCAACGTATGATCTGATGCCCATAGATCAACCACAGAGCCTCAAATGAGCACAAGGACTTCCCTGAATAGAGCCATGCTGTCCTGAAGTTAATCGAAGGCCCTTCGGTGAGTACAGGGGCTCCCATTTATGACCGTGTGTCTGTAATTATCTCTTTGTTTATACCTACCATCGCCTCAGAGTCTCTGGGTGACCCCAAAGATTCCATAGAAAGAGATTTCTATTAGTTCGATTTGTTCCAGGGACATCCCTCTGTAGAGCTAGACTGTCCCGGGGCTATCTAGAGGTCAATGGGATATAGAGACTCAGATCTGAAGCCAAGGATAATATGATATGGTTTCTCTCCAGTAGGAATTGTTTATGACAACATGGCTTTGGCCTCATATTCACCCCTACAGAGGCTTGTTAATTTTGTTCTGCAGACATCTCTTACAATTCTAAACGATTTTCTTCTGTCGGCTTTCTTAAACGCAATTCATTGTTTTTATATATGTACATAGTGAAGTTTCACTAAACCTAAACAAACAACGGAGAGTGCTGAAAGAGAGTAAACAAGGGATCACCAAGTGTCGTCGATACTTCACAGACCGCCCACAAATGACCAGCTACAGGCCTACTAAATGGAAGTGGTTCATTATTCCACATTGAATAGTGAAACCAAAGGAGCCGTTGAAAATTAACCTGAATGTGTGTAAATTTTCAACAGGCATGACACATTTTCAACAGCTGTTGGGTTCAGTTTTCAACATTGAATTTTGATTTGGCCATGACGAGATACACTCCTGCTAATTGGTATAGCAATGAATGAAAGTGGTTCATTATTTAATATTGAATAGTGAACCCAAAGAAGTCATTGAAAATTCTGCTAATGTGTGTCATTTTTAACAGGTATGACTCATTTTCAGCAGTTGTTGGGTTAAGTTTTCAACGTTAAATTTTGATTTGGCTGTGTTTTCAACTTGTGTCCAAATTCAATCTTACACCAGCGTGTTATTGTTTTCTCTACAAACTAGTAATGGGATCGGGCCATACGTAATAACAAAACATATGGACCGTTCCATTACAATTGCTGCGCATACATAGCACCATCACAGATTTGAACCATTACAATATGCATCTAGTTCTGTGATATATATATATATATATATATATATATATATATATATATATATATATATATATATATATATATACATACATACATACATTAGTCACATACAGATAAAACTACTTTTATGTTACAATTAATATCACATCTAAATAATTGTGTATATAACATATAATGCAAAATTCATCTATGATTAGAACGTAGTAATGGTTTCATTTGTTTCCCAAATCCTGTCTGATTTGACTCCAGTGAATGTTTATAATTTATAATAGTCTTTAAAGAAATTTTTAACTCCATGTCATGTAGATATATCTATTGTCAACTTATCTTTTACATGTGGTACATGGTGAGAAGAAGAATACAATAGAAAGTTTTTTTTTATATAATTGCTCTACATCTGTATCTCCAAATAAAACCATTTTAGCGCTGAGAGCAACACTTATTTGCAGTACTTCTCAAATCCAATGGGAAACATCATTCCATAACCTAATAACCATATTATATCCCAAAACAAATACAGTATTGTTTCTGGTGAACCGTTACAAACAGTACCTTTATCAGTATCATAAGCATGTATTGTAAGCAAATATGAATTCATTGGTGAAATTCCACGTATAAAAATATATTGAAACCACTGCAGTTTTTAGTTTTATGTTACTTTAAACACTTTAGAATATATATTTGGACAATAGTCACTAGTAAAGTTGACATGTTCTTGCCATCTTTCTTTACGGGTTGGTGAAACATTCGAGTTAAAAGGTAAGTTGTAAAAATCTTTACAATCTTTATTACTTTATTAGTAAAGAAAAATAATTTCTAATTGGTAAGTGATAAAAAGTCTGGCATTCAAGCAAGTATCTAACTTTATGCTGAATTTTCTACATAATGACTTTATAATCAGAATTACACATTGAACGGCAACAAAGATTTGTATTAATGAAGTACTTTGCTTTAAAGCTTTCAAATTCAATAAAACTGCCCTGGTATGTTAGCCTATTAATTACAAACATATATATATATATATATATATATATATATATATATATATATATATATATATATATAAAACGTTAAATCCATTGCTTGTGCATGATGGTATCTTGTTTGTTCTTATTAGAGAGTTCATCCACAAGTTCATTTTCATAAGATCTTTTCCTGCAAGAGGTACATTTCATTTTAAAGTTTCCAAGCTTATAAAACATCACGCCAAAACATATTTATTGTGTCCTTTGATTATTTAACTATATATCTATATATTCTTCTCCTTACATGGCAGTGCATTTGATCTCGCATACTTCGTATTCAAACAAGCGAACACATTCTTTTCTAGTTGTAAGAAGTCTACGAATCCAAGTTATTTCTAAAGCTAATATAGTGGGTTTTTAAAAAAATAAATATCTATCGTTGTTAATCCTCCATTGTGAAAAATTGTTTATTCGATTCGCTAATACAGTCTTGCGAGGAATTTCGCAAGGAGACGAACAAATGGTTTGATTTTGGAATCATCAAGTTTTTCAAAACTTATCTTACCAGTTGGTATTTGAGTTCGCCCAATTCCTCAGAAACTTTATCACGTGTGGTTTATTTTCAAAATATAGCTGTATCATTTTATTTAAGTCGACTGGAAACTTGACACCTGATAGAGTAAATTCGGTGAATTTCAAGAATTTGGCATGCCGTCTACAGGTACTCGGAGCGGCGTGTTTATGTTTTTGCCGCCCCTAAGCCCATTCGGTAGTGCCGCCCCCGCGCAATGACACAGAGGTGAGGGGCGGCAGGAAGAGAAGGGTTGCCAGTCTTATTTTTGACAACTGCTTATTTGTGTTGTGTTCGCTACATATTTTTATTCACTTTAGCGTTGTTTTTTTTTTTTTTTTTTTTTTTTTTTTTTTCATAAAAAAATTAAAATACAGATGCCGCCTGAATTTTGCCAAACCGTAAAATGTGCCGTCCTAGATCTGGGCCCTAGCTGCCCTGTGCGGAAATACGTCACTGGGTACTCGGTACATATATGTTTATCTAGCACCTAATGTTAACTGATCGCCATTTATTATCCCTCTTATTTTTAAACTGATCACCGTTTTTTCCTTTGTTTTTATATAATTTATAAAATATTCACCGAGCTTTCGCATAGGAAATTTCAGGCTTAGAATCCGAAAGAAATACTTTGCTCCTGAAACCTTGAGGTACGGTAATGTCCGAATTTGATTTCTCAATTACTAGCTTGAAAGTCACAATTCTTTATCAAAGGCTTCATACTGTGATATTCAAATTTTGCGTTCCTATCTTATGCATGTGTCTTTTAACTAGAATAGGTATCACGAGAGTCCTTATATCTACATAATAAAGAACGAAATCGATAAGTTTACAAACTTGATGGACGAACAAATGTTTTAACTGTGTGTAGCAGGTCGTGTCAGGAAGACATTAGTGCCTTATCAAAATTTTTTGAACTCCCTTTGAGTTATGGAGAGGGATCACCACCATAATTCTATGTATATATTCGAATTTTCATTATTCTATATTTGTTTCTTCTGTTAATTTTTTTAAGATGTATATTCTAAGTTGCATCTTTACTTCGACTAATGTTTATTTCTGAATGTGTTATGGACGATGTCATGTCTTCCAACTCCATGGCATTCGCAGCTTCGAGGTCAATCCTACGAATCATATTTCGAATATATGCCGATAGCTGCCATTACCTGCCATTCGTACCACCTTGGCTATTTACGAAACAAAAAGATTTACTTAGAAGTAGCAAATGCATCGAACTAGTTTTTCATTTCGTAGAAATAGCCGAGGATGTCCGAATAGATTGCAGTTTCTTTTTTTGCCAAAAACTTTGCAGCGAACTAAATGTATGGTTTTTCTACAGATTACTACATCGACATAAATTCGAGGCTTATTTTTGATTCGCAGAAATAGACGAAGTGGTCCGAATGATTCCATGGAAGTGATTCGATATGTATATTTTTAATAATACACACTTTAACATTTATTTTTCTTTGTGGGGTTTAACGCTATTTTCCAGCACAAGATAGGCATGGCGGCCAATATAGTTAGTGGTGGAAGAACCCAGGAAGACCCTGGGAAGAACAACCGACCCAAGGGAAACTACTGGCAAGCTTTCTAACCTATCCACGTTGGTCGAGTTGAAACTCGAACTCACGCAGACAAAGGTGAGATGTGTGAGTGATCTGTAAAGGCGAGCGCCTTAGACCACTCGGCTACCCGGGTCCACCCCCCCCCCCACACCAACCCCCCCCCCCCACACACACACACACGTTAACATTTTGAATTGTATCTTTCCAGTTTTAAATTCACTCTTGCAATTTCATTGGATAACATACGGGTAAAAAGTTGACATCTTGAAAGTTACAATGTAGCACAATACAAGTTGCAAGTAAGCTGTTAGCATAAAGCAAGTTGTAATAAAATAAGGTCCTAATTATGACAACAGATGGCGCTGTGACACTGACTGAAAATAATGACCTTGAGTTTAGTATATTCCAGATTCTAATCCTGGAGCACTTCTCTACGGATCCCCAATACGACCAATAATACCATGTCTCGTATAATTTGATAAATGATCTTGATATTTATATCACATAAGTAAATATCAATCGTTCTTTCCTCCGGAGTAATTGTAATGAATTATTCCTCTACAGGTGAAGAAACAGTATTTCTTTTTCACAATTTCTTAGTAGTTGCACCATAGCCGCGTCTGTTTCTGATTTATTTATTTATTTTTATTCTTTTAAATTGATGTTCAAAATCGAAATACGTTATCTGGGAAATTGAAAGTAAAGAAGACCTTTAAAGGTTCAACCCCCTCTCTCGCGCGCATGCACGCACGCACACACAGACATACACACATACACATACTTACAGGTTGTGGCTGATTTCGATATACAAGTATATGAAGTAAGTGACCTATATGTCCCTGATGAAATAAATGGTCAGCATTACAACTATACCGATTACGTGGATACCTTCACAAGAGCTTATCACGTGAGAGGTTACACAAAAAAGAACAGCTTAAAAACATATATGACACAGTGATGTTTAATTCGTTTATTTCCATAATACCCAGCGTTATTCATATATTTTTCATTATTTGTTTATCAATATAAAAAAATTTTTGAAAAATTTTTTTTTTTACATCTTTTTACTCGGAAATGTGAAAACTATACAAAATTTGGACCTTGTTAAATTTCTTTACTTGTATTAAATGTTTTGAGAAGGTTTTATATTTTGAAAGGCATTTATTTTAAAAATTAAGTTTATATTAAGAATCATTATCGATTTTTTAAAAGCGACAAAGAAAGCCACTTCACAAAATCATTTGCATCAGCAACACATTAAATAAATTGTCTCCTTGCATGTGTCGGTCCTAAATATTGTAGCAAACCTAGGGTATGTGCTTTTTCTATTTGCATCTATAGGTTTGTTAGAGTTTAGTGGTTATTTGTTTGATTATGGGGAGTCAGTGTTCGGAAGATATCTCTCAAACCTTACTAGGTGCAGACGTCATAATGTACAGTATGCACGAGACTTTATGATAGCATGGATTAGTTTCGTAAAATGGACCCTCCTTAATTTCTTAACATGAGGAATTCTGGATACATTTTCACGTATAAGTGTTTGATCATTCGAGATATTAATGATAATATTATAATAATAATAACTTTATTTTCTGAGGAATCAACCAATAGTAGACTATTGAAACTAAAATAGCAACGTATATCGTATATATGTACAAATAAAACTTACATACTACAGTGTCTGACACACTCACATGTAATCATAAAATGAACACACGCACACACACACATATATATATATATATATATATATATATATATATAGAGAGAGAGAGAGAGAGAGAGAGAGAGAGAGAGAGAGACACACACACATCTTGATGGCGACCATTCTGTGTATTATGTAATATTGAGGTGTGTAATATTGAAAATATGCACATAGAATCACTTACAGAGGATTTGAAGATATGAAATTGCAGTATTCCAATATCACACATATCACATAAAAAGAAATATTGACAGAGGTAAAGTTGAAGCTCAGAATGTGCATCATACAGACATAGAAAATTCAACACATAATAATGCACATTAGGATATTCTCGTATATTGAAAGAAAAAATACGCATATTGTAATAAACCTATGGTATGTGATTTTTGTATTTACGCCTCCTTTTATTGATTTGTTAGATTTCAGTGATCATTTGTTTGATTACACTGGTCTACAGCCAAAATGCTTCCGCAATAAATGTTGTCAAACTTTACTAATTCTGGGTCACTGAGAACGAAAATGATGCTTAAAATTGTCGATTGGCTCTAGTTTTAAAGATATTATACTGGGTCAGTATATACGACCCTTGACTTGGGAATGGCGGAGGATAAGTGAATTATAAAGGGAAGGGATCTCAATTTAAACCAGAAATGACTAAAATACATTTTCGACTGTATCTATGAATAAATCTATGACTGGGTTTGGACAGTACTTGCTTTTTAGGTAAAACAATGAATGATGCAATCTAAAGCTGGTATTGCGTCATATATGATATGAATTGCATCATCTTATTCCTAGAAGTTATGGATGATGCAATCATAACTAAGCTTACATCACTCTGCTGAAGAAATTGCCCTATATCAGCTCTACAAATCATAGAGTGTCGTGCTCTCTTATTTGTCAGTGTTTGATTTTGCAAAGGGACACATTTCTGTTTAGCCAAAGTGAGCAGAGATGTCTCGTACTTGTGTGAACAATGCAGATAACTTCTGTTATGTTTGTGGTGAAGTGACTTTTGCATCACAAAAGCGCATTATAACCACTATGGTTAAGAAAGTCTATCACCTTTATTTTGGCTGCAAAATTGGAGATCAGGACAAGATGAGGGCCCCACACATATGCTGCAACACTTGTGCAACAAATCTTCGCTAGTGGTTGAACAGGAAAAAAAGAATTCTATGCCTTTTGCAATGCCAATGATTTGGAGAGAGCCAACAGATCATATCAGCAATTGTTACTTCTGCATGGTGCCTCCAGTTGGGAAAGGTGTGTCAAAGAAGAAAAAGTGGACTGTGCATTATCCAAACATTCCGTCAGTACCCCACGGAGAAGGACTGCCGGTTCCTGATGCACCAGAATCATTCTCACTTGAGTTAGACGAGGAAGAGGAAGAGGATGAAACTTCTAGTCCTGAACCATCAATGTCACGTGACCCATATTGTCTCCCATCCTCCTCCTCTGAACCACACCTCATAACACAAGGTGAACTGAATGACCTTGTCAGGGGTTTGGAACTACCCAAGAGTAAGGCAGAGCTGTTGGGCTCCAGGCTACAGCAGTGGAATCTCCTGGCAGGTGATGTTAGGGTTTCCATGTTCCGTGACCGTCAAAAGGATCTTGTCCCATTCTTCTTCATGGAAGTTGGTCTTGTAGCCTGCAACATCGATGGTGTAATGGCAGCCCTCAACATCGTTCATGATCCAGATGAGTGGAGAGTGTTCATTGATTCATCGAAGACGAGTCTTAAAGCTGTTTTGCTGCATAATGGCATTGTTTTGCCATCAATTCCAGTTGGTCATGCAGTCCATATGAAGGAAACCTATGAAAACATGAAACAACTTTTGAGGTGCATAAACTATGACCAACATCAGTAGCAGCTTTGTGGCGATTTCAAGGTTCTTGGTCTCTTGCTTGGTCTGCAGACTGGATACACAAAGTACTGCTGTTTGTTCTGCGAATGGGATAGTCGTGCGAGAGATTCCCACTACATCAAGAGAGATTGGCCACTCCGACAGTCATTGGAGCATGGGATGAAATTTGTTCAGCATCCACCATTTGCTGAATCAAGGAAAATTTTGTTACCACCCTTGCACATCAAGATGGGTCTGATGAAGAACTTTGTCAAAGCCATGGAGAAAACACAAGCAGCTTTCAAGTACCTCCGTGGAAAATTTCCAAGGTTAAGTGAAGATAAGATAAAGGAAGGTGTCTTTGTTGGTCCTCAGATTCGTGAACTTCTTCGAGACGATGCATTTCATCGTGCACTGCGTGGCAAGGAAAAGGCGGCATGGAAAGATTTCCAGTTAGTGGCAACAAATTTTCTCTAAAACAACAAGGCAGACCACTGCAGGGAGTTGGTGGAAAACCTCCTCAAGGCATACAAAAGCCTTGGTTGCAACATGTCACTAAAGATACATTTTTTGCACTCTCATCTAGGTTTGTTTCCACCGAACTGCCTAGCAGTGATCGACGAGCACGGCGAGCGATTTCATCAGGCCATTGCAACAATGGAGAAACGCTATCAGGGCAAATGGAGCCCATCAATGCTTGCAGACTATTGCTGGACAGTGACAAGAGATGTTCCATTTAATGAATACAAGAGACAAGCCGAGAAGCGCCGAGTAGACACTGAATAAGGACTAAACTATATACTTATATATACATAATAGTTTTTGGACTTTTGTTTCAATATATTTTTTATTTATATAACCTTTTGCTGTTTTTCAACGTGTTACATAAACAGGACAGGTGAAATATTATCATGTAAAGCAACCATAAACACATGAAAAGACCTAGGTTTACAATTTATGATTAAAACTCTACTATGTACACACTATACATAGACGTAAAATGTAAAAACTTAAATATCTTGGAAACAGTATCCAATCAGTTGTTTTAATTGTCATATTTGAATTCAGCACATCAAAATCCCTAATAAATAGCACATTTTATCTCTGAAGCAGACGACTTCGAAAAGATTGTAAACCAGTGTTATGGGAGTTGGTGTTGGTAAGATATTTCTCAAACCGAGTAATTAGGCGGTTTCTAGGAGACGTCATAATGTACAGTATTTACGAGACTTTATGGTAGCATGGATTAGTTTCGTAAAATGGTTTGGTTTAGTTTTGTGGATTTAACGCCATTTTTCAGCACATGATAGGCTATACATGGCGGCCAGTATAGTTGGTGGAGGAAGAACCCGGGAAAATCCGAGAAGAACCACCGATCCACGGAAGTTACTGGCAAACTTTCTCACATACCCACGCTGGCCGAGCCGAGACACGAACCCACGTGGACAGAGGTGAGATGTCAGTGATCTGCAAAGGCAAGCGCCTTAGACCATTCGTCCACCCGGGGCCCCGTCGTAAAATGGACCGTCCCTGATTTCAAGACATGAGGAATTCTCGGAATATCCTAATGTATAAGTGTTTAGTAATTTGAGATAGGAATAATTATTTGTATTAGGTGGATAGGTACTGTTTAGTGGTTCATGGCGTAAAGTACCAATCTTCGGCTTGGAAATGCTTACTGATGGGTCATACAACTGTGAAGCAAGAAAAACCATGCAAGTGTGAAATTAGAGTTTCGTGATGTGTGGTTATTATGTGATTAGAGGACAATTATTTGTGGTATTTGCGCGTTTAAGAACCCTTCAGTTGACAACGACTATTGTCTTGAGGTCCTTGGAAATAGGGAAAACATGGACCTCAAGCCAGACTCATGCACGTGTTTTTTTTTTATTCGCTCGGTAGTGAAACCACTTGCGTGTTACAATATAATTATGGCGGTGATTCCCATCCATAATGAACTGGGTCAGAAGGTGAAATCTTCGGAACTAGTACCATTGTGTTCATTACTGCTAGCTTTTTTGCTAGGCAATATTTTTTTTTTTATAGGAACCCTATATCAATGAGTATATTTGTTGATGTAGTTTACTATTTTATGAAATACAATTTATATTATTCATATTGGGTCATTGCAATGACTACATACATATCTACATTTGTGTGTATTCATATTCCACATATTCATTAAGGACAGGGGTGAAGATAAATGTCCCCTTATTAGGAACACATTGACGAATCTTCTCCCTATCTGGACGGCTGGAACGTGATATCGACAAAGACCCCCTTGATCCGTTCTCGTACTACCTTCGGTCTAATCTTCGTACCTCAGATTAACATTATTACTAGTCCATATAAATCTTTACCGATACTATTTCCTAGTTAATTATCTTTTTTTTTATAGCTATACTGGTCATAAACCAGAAGAGCTAATGCGATGGCCTATTGTCTGTTGTCCGTCCGTCCGTTAGCATAATTTTTTAAGGCTACTCCTCTTAAACTGCTTGGAGGATTGCCATGAAACTTTACACACACTTTTATCCTATGGTTCAGTTTGTCCGAAATGAGATGAGTGCCGCTCGAATATCTAATATGGCCGCGACAGCGGCCATCCTGAAAATCTTGTTATTGCTACTGCTTCTGAACTGGATGGTCATATCAGCATTGGGTTTTCCGTAAAAGACTTCTGATGACTGGTTGGTTCTGAATGAAAACGGTGCCGATTTGACATCCAATATGGCGGCCATATTGACAATCTAATATCACTACATCTTCTGAATAGAAAGTCATATCGGCATGGGGTTTGATGTTTAGTTGATTCTAAATGAAAATGGTGCCGATCTGACATTCAGTATTGAAAATATTGTTATTGCTGCTTCAAAAGATTTGTTATGATGCCTGGTTGGTCATAAATGAAAATGGTGCCGATCTGACATGGCCACAATGGCAGCCATCTGGAAAATCTTGTTATCGCTACTCTTCCTAAACGGAAAGTCATGTGGACATGAGATTTTCACTAAGATGACATTATATATATATATATATATATATATATATATATATATATATATATATATATATATATATATATATATATATATATATATATATATATATATGTGTGTGTGTGTGTGTGTCTGTCTGTCTGTCTGTGGTGTGTGTGTGTTTTAATAGAGAAATCTTGTTTTGATTATTTTTATGGCTAAGTCACGCACAAATACACAGTATGACATGACGTGGTTTTACGTAATTTTGGTCATGATGGACCTTTTGTGACTTCATATTTACATAGCAAACTTATTGAGTCCTACGTGTATTTAACAGCACCCAATAAATACCTGACAACGTTCAATAAGTGGAGAATTTACTGGATCGTCCAATGCAATGCATTTGTATAGAAAGTGACAGCTTGGGATATAAACCTTTTACGTCAAGAACTTATTTGCTATTGTTAAGCACATTCAGGACCCAATAAGTTCGTCTAAAATATAATTGAAGCAAAATCTGCTTTTCATTAATTTCTTTTATTAATTTTCATTTTGGGAACAGCAATTTAAGTGCAGTTTATTTTTTACTAATAAGGATATATAATAAATAAATTACAGTGTTGTACTGTTAGATATTGTGATCTCGCCCGTAGTATTCGCTGTTCTTCAATCTGTTCATCTAACGGTATTCACAAAACCCTTTCTGAGAATTTATTGTTCAGTTGATTAGTGTTTAAAGGCACATCAACACATGAAAGGTTAAAGTGTGCTGAGGCAATTGAAGTAAAATGTCTTGCCCACAGACACACCATGGCAGGCCACACGATTTGGTTTGGGCAGGATTCTGGATTTTTCATTGGCTCACATGATATTTAAGCATGTGCACAGGAACTTACGAAATCGTTCGATTCTAATTATAAAGTCAATATGAATTTTCGTAAATGCCTGGATTGCCTAATGGGAGGGATGTTATTTAAACTAAACACATTTTGAACCAAGGAATTGCACAAATAGCGATACCAGTATACTGCATATTGCACGCATTTTTGCCTCGTCTTTTTCAGACAAAAGTGCGAGATTTATCGATGCTGATGTCGTCGTCCTCGTCGGCGTTCACGCAATGTTAACCTTTGTTTTGCAAGCCAATGTTAAAGTTTTTGCGCAAGCCAATAAGTATGAAAAAGGCGAGACAGTGTTCTGCGAACCATATGTCTGATAATTGTTCTTATATGTCATTATCTAATTTTGTTATGCCCTACCATGAATATCGTGTCAGTCCGTCCAGTTAAGTTTTGGGTTTAGAGCAGTTTCTTAGGCTTTGCGGTGGCTGGGGCATGCATTCTAGTTCTACATTATTAGATGGGATCGTCAGTTGCCCGTCGTCTGTCCGTCCGTTAGGAAAAGTTTGTTATCGCTACTCCTCCTAAACTACTTGGAGGATTGCCATGAAACTTTGCACACACATCATTTCATGGTCTAGTCGGTCCTCAATGAAACTGGTCCCGCTCAGACATCCAATATGGCCGCCACAGTGGCCATCTTGAAATCTTGTTATCGCTACTCCTCCTGAATGGGTGGTCATATCAATATGGGGTTTTACCTAAAATACTTATTATGAGGTTTACTTGGTCCTCAATGAAAATAGTGTCAATCTGCGATCTGAAATCCAATATGGCCACCACAGCGGCCATCTTGTAAACCTTGTTATCGCCACTCCTCCTGAACGGAAAATCATATTGACATGGTGTTTTCACCAGAAGACTTCCTATGATGTCTACTTGGTCCTAAGTGAAAATGGTGCCAATCTGATATCCAGTGTGGCTGCCACAGCGGCCATCTTGAAAATCTTGTTATCGCTACTCCTTCTGAATCAATGGTCATATCAACATGGGGGTTTCTCTGAAAGACTTCTTATGATATCAGTTGGTCCTAAATGAAAATGGGGCCGACCTGATGTTCAATATGGCCGTGAATGCGGCCATTTGAAAAAATCTTGTTATCGCTACTCCTCCTGAACGGAAATCCATATTGACCTGGGGTTTTCACCAGAAGACGTCTTGTTATGTCGACTTGGTTCTAAACGAAAATGGAGCCGATCTGATGTCCGATATGTTCGCCATAGCGGCCATCATGTAAATCTTATTATCGCTGCTCCACCTGAATGAATGGTCATATCAACATGAGGGTTTTCACAAAAAGACTCCTTATGGTGTCTAGTTGGTCCTAAATGAAAATGGTACCGATCTGATGTCTAATATGGCTGCCACTGTGGCCATTTTGAAAAGTACCTTGCCATAAGATTTTCACCAGAAGAATTCTTATGATGTCTATCTAGTTGGTATTAAATGAAAGTCGTGCCGATATGATGTCCAATATGGCCAGCACAGAGGCCATCTTGAAACTCTCGTTATTGCTAATCCTCCTAAATGAAAAGTGACACAGCAGCTATTGCCATGGGGTTTTCTCGAGAAGACTTATTATGATGTACAGTTGGTCCAAAATTAAATGGCGGCCATCTTAAAGATATTGCTATCACTACTCGTTCTGAATGGATGGCCGTATCAACGTGGAGTTTTTACTAAACAGCTTCTTATGATGTCTAGTTGGCCCTAATAGTTCCATTCAGACATTCAGTATGCCTGCTACAGTGGCTATCTTGAAAATCGTGTTATCACTATTTCTCCTGAATGAAAGGGCATGTCAGAATGGGGTTTTCACTGAAAGACTTCTTATGATGTCTAGTTGGTCATAAATGAAAATGGTGCCTATATGACTTCTAACATGACTGCCACAATGGCCGTCTTGAAAATCTTGTTATCACTACTTCTCCTAGATGGCTGGTCATATCGACATTGTGGTTTCGCCAAAGGACGTCTAATGATGTCTAGTTTGTACTAAATAGAAATGGTGCCAATCTGATATCGAATATGGCTACCATGGCACAATGGCCGTCTTGAAAATCTTGTTATCACTACTTCTCTTAGATGGCTGGTCATATCGACATTGTGGTTTCGCCAAAGGACGTCTAATGATGTCTAGTTTGTACTAAATAGAAATGGTGCCAATCTGATATCGAATATGGCTACCATGGCATCCATCTCGAAAATCTTGTTATCGTACTCCTCCAGAACGGCAAGTCATATCAACATGGGGTTTCCACCAGAAGACTTTTTATGATGCTTTATTGGTTCTGAATGAATATGGTGCAAATTGACATCCAATATGTCCACCACAGCAGCTAATTTGAAAATATTGTTATCGCTGAAGAATATCAAAGATGGTTTTCAACACTTAGCAGTTAAAAGGAAGAAATGATCTTATCTTGAATTCCTGGAAATTATTTTCTGCCAGTAGAGTCCCTTTGATGGATTCTTGTTTTGTAGATAATTACAATGTGCTATTTAAAAGTTAACATATCGCGAAGAGTCTAGTATAGTGCTTTGGCTGCTTTATCTGCCCTTTCATTACCCTTTATGCTAATCTGACTAGGTAGCGAACAACAGTACAGTGCGATAATTTTTTTACCAATGTTCTTGAATCGTGCTGCAACAGCTTTAACTATACAATAATACTTGGAAAACGCGAATGTTGTGGGCCCAAATTTTAGGTTCGAGTTTTTCGCTTGTTTTGAGTTTTTCCAGGTCGCAGACATAAGAATGCTCTACAGCGTGCTTGAGCAGGTTCATTGAGTTATGCCAAGTTTTAGATTGATTGATGTTTGAGATATCAAAGTTAACCAGGATCCCCAATTTCAATACAAAATGGATTGTTCAGAGTCTTAATTGCATATTACAATAGATAATAACAGCCTTCATGACAGGCAGCAAACAGTTTGCTCATGTGTTTGGGACAGTTCCTCGAAGAATCAGAAATTTAAAGGCTTGTGCAATATATGTCTCTGCAGATATTATTGAGAGTGAAGCTTGAATTTGAGTGTGAGACACCTTTGATGGATAGCAGGTGTCATATACTTTCTAACGACTGTTGGCTACTTTCTGGTGATAACTGGCACACTGTTGCACGATTAATCATTTCTAGCTTTTGAGCCAACAAAGCGTTTATGTTGTATAGTTGTCCTACTGTATAGGTGCTATTTAGGATGTATGTATGTAGTAGCTTTTTAAGACACATCAGCATAGTAGTGGCTATATGGTGCCAACTAAGGGTAAATGTTTGAAAAATATAAAAATGAATTGCACAAAAAATTGTAGGAAGAAAATTCTTCCAAATAAATGTAAACATCACGTACTACAAGATAAAATATAAAACGTAAAAAAATGTTAAAATTCGGTAAAACGTATTTAAATAAAACACATAGGTATTACATGTAAAATACTTAAAAGATACGATCAAATCTTTTTTATCAGGTAACAGGCTGGAGATGGTGCTATGGGGTGTTGCAATGGGAGCTCTAACTTTGTCTCCATCTTTTGAACCGTCTGTATACAGGGACGTAGGGCCACGATAGGAGGCTCTGATTTAATTGAATTTACTCTGAAAAAGGAGAGGATTTGTTGATGACTTTTTGAATTGGAGAAGATCAGATATCATTTTTGGTGGTGTTGATAACCAAGGTGTTGATATTAGAACACATACTTTTTGTAGTATTTCCAACATTGATTTTTTGCTGTCTCCAGGTGAGGACGAATTCGTATGCCAAAAGGTGGAATGAAGTTTGGTTTCTGAACGTATAAGGTTTGGTATTTGGACCTAAGGCTACATCATATGCAGGGTTAGATGGATTAGAAGAGTTTGGTAGCGTACTGAAGAGCCACTTTCATTCGTCTGAGATAAAGTGATGGCTTATTTGCCTCAACATAAGGGCTTTCTGAAGGGGAAGTTCAAAATGCACCAAGACAAAGTCTAAGTCCTTGATTGTATATCGGATCAAGCATTTGCAGGTAAGATTTACAAGCTGATCCGCACAAGTTTAGATCTTGCTAATGACCTGTATAACCGGAGCAAGACCTTCCGATCTGCTGCCCAATCTGTGTTTGCCACGACTCGTATTAAATTCAGGGCTTTTTGAGATGTGTCCCTTGTGTATCTAACATGCGCAAGAAAGGTTAGTTTACGGTCGAAAATAAGCCCTAAAAATTTGGTTTCTTTCACAACAGGAATAAGACAACAGTCGAGATAGATCTTTCGGTCGTCATGAGTATGCTATAATAGGAACTATATGCTATAATAGGAACTAAATATTTAGTTCCCTGTTGCTATATACCAGCATTTACCCAGAGAGTTTTTCAAGAATGCTAGTTTTAGAAAGATCTGCGTAAACGTATTTTTGCTAAAGATTAAGCAATAGTAAGGCATTTGTTTCTTCTTTCAACAAAGGCAGATTTACGGCCAAAATTTAGTACCTTTATTTCATGACCTCTACATTTCACCAAAGAGCTTACAACTGATTTATTAATATATTGAGCAAAGGCTTAGATCATGGGGTCCTGGTCACAGGGTCAATGTATGAAAAATAATCTTTCGATAAACATGGATATCCCAACTGCATATATGACTTGGGATTACCCTTTTATATCAACATTAATTGTCGAGTCATTAGTTTAAAAACTGGGTCTCTGGTCGTACGATTTTTTTTTCTTCTATTTCTGTTAACGTAATGCCGATGACTACATTATGGTGGTGATGGCTACGGACCTAAGAATTCAACTCCAGACGCAAAATTCCTGACCTCTACTAAATAGTCCCACAACTGTAAATGTGATTGGAAAAAGTCGGGGCTGTTTGTCAGACAGTTTTCATTCATAATGATCAATATGTGAATAATAGCTATCATCTAAAGTATCAGTAATGTTTGTGTAAGCAGGTTTCACTATTAGAAAACATTGCCTTCTGTGAAATTTAATGTTTAGGCGTATCGATATGCGAATTTCCGGTATTTGGAAGTATCGCGGAGATCTAAAATAGAAGTAATTATCATAACAAATCGGATACCTCGGCTTTCACCCACTGCGATAAATGATGGATAGGTTCCTAGTACGACATATATAATATTCACTGAAACTTATAATCAGTTTGAAACTGTTACCTCGACCACACCTTCCGAAACGCAGCTGTGATACAAGACTATGGAGAAAGCCGAGGTTTTCCCAAAAATGCAAATTCTGTCATTTTATCGGCACTTGGTGCTTGTGCATGAATAAGCATTTTCACTTCGGAACGGCTGTTCAGGTCATTTTGAAGTCGACCGCAATACATCGTCTTTTTCTGTAATATTTATATACGAAGCATTTGGTGGCTTGTTGCTAAGCAAGACGTGCCACAGAGGCTTGAAGTTAATGTGTTCATATCTATATATATATATCTATCTATCTATCTATCTATCTCTCTCTCTCTCTCTCTCTCTCTATATATATATATATATATATATATATATATATATATATATATATATAAACATAGAAAGATATATATATATATATATATATATATATATATATATTTCACTATGGAGGACACTTTTCGCAGGGTGGGTTGGTGGTTAGTTCTAAAATTGTGTTATCTAAACAGATCTTTATCGAATAAGTGCCATGAAAAGGTTTTATAGTGCACTTACATCTTCATGCAGTAGCGGCTGTATCGCGTCGTTCTGTTTTATGGGTTAAAAATGGCCGAACCGATGATTGTTTCACAAGTACTCTCGATCACAAGTGAGCTGAATACGTCTGCGTAGGTTTCATTGGTCAAAATATAAAGTTGATTATTTTCTTACATTTACCGAGAAATACGATGTTAATGGCTAAGGAAATAGAGCTCCATGAATTAAAAGGGGAAAAATTATCAATATTATGGTTCAGGTAGGTATTGGTAAATTTATTTAGCCAATTAAAAACTGCTGACATATTCAGCTCGAGTGTGACCGGAAGTAGGAGTAAAACAGTTATGTGTTGCTTGAATAAGGCCGTTTGAAAGCCATTTTACACCCATAAAACGTTACGACGCGATACAGCCGCAATTGAATGGAGATGTAAGTGCACTTTAAACATTCTGATAGAATTTATTCGAGGAAGAAAAAAAAGTTTAGATAACATTTTATAACTAACCACCCTCCTACCATGCGAATAGTGTCCTCCTTTCTTTTGCTTTTTTTTTTAATCATTTCTTTTTTTGTGTTTTGTTTTTTGTTGGTATTATTATAAATTGGATAATCTTATAAGCAAATACATTAACTTCAAGTTCCTATGAGTCGTGCTTGATTCAGTTGAAAAATGGCGGGCTTGCCGACCCTGTATTTGACATTATGATTATGCATTTCTGCGAGTATTATAACTTAATTGCTCGATGCTGCTATGCACACTATATAGAAATAATACTTAAGAAGCAAGGGTATATCCTTTATATCAATAAAATCTATTTGAATTTTTCTCGAAGTGATCCGCAGAAAGTCTGTCTTCGCCACTGTTGGGATATTTTCCTGTATGTTAATAAATGCGTCACGTCTTTCCGCGAATGATGTATACGAACACGCAGAAAGGTATGTTTAAATATTTTACTGCAATTTTATTCAGAATTAGTATGAAAAGAGTTTAAAACGTGCCTAGGGTACTGTCAACCAAGCTGTAGTATGTCTTTTCTTTTTTAAGTGTCAAAAATAGTTGGCTCATTATATTACGAATGCAGGTTGCGGTAAATGCATCCTGATTAAAATCGAAATCTCTGACATGATGGAGATGTGCCGTTCACAATACTCTTATTTGCACACAGAGCAAGTTGTTATTGTTGTTTTGTGTGTGTGTGTGTGTGTGTGTGTGAGAGAGAGAGAGAGAGAGAGAGAGAGAGAGAGAGAGAGATGAATGAGAAAAGAAATTAAATTTCTAAAAATATCAGTTTATTAGGATTGTTAAGAAAACATGAAACAATGTTTTTGAAATGTTATTTTCCATCTGAAGCTAATTGCACGTTGTAAAAGGGGACAAATGGAGGCAGCCTTCTTGCATTGGAATGTGGCTGTGATTATGTTCACTCTGAGAAGGCCTTGGACATTATCAACGAGTTAGGTTTTTTAGAAAAAATTTGACTTCGTATTTTAAGAATTTTACCCATTTTTGGCTTTATCGCAGCTGTGTATACCTGTTTGGGGATACCTATCCTTAATCGTCAGTATATAGCCAGGATTGTGTTGACGTGCAGTTAAACCCCATACATACATACACACATACATACATACATACATACATACATACATACATACATACATACATACATACATACATACATACATACATACATACATACATACATACATAGTGATGATTGTTCTGCTTAGCTCATCAGTGTTCCTGGGAGGTCGAAATTATCCAACTGGTTAATATTACTGGGAGTAAATCCGATCACAACTGAAATCTTGAAAAATAATTGGCTTGTTGTGTCTTTTCAGTATATTTTCCACATATTTTTAGAAAATAAGATTTGATTGTTATACACACACACGCACACACACACACACACACACACACACATCATGTTAGGCATGGATTTATCTGTCCTCAAAACGTGGTGGAAAGATTTCCCTAGTCCTGCTATGCATGTGTTACTTTCTAATTCAGCCGTTCCTGATGACAACGGAAAAAAATGTGATGATGGGGTGATGTCATTTCCATTGGGAATGTCCTGTGTGCTGGAGTGGACATGTCACACATTTGCGTGTTCATGCACACAGAGACAAGCCACTTTTGTATATAGTTATTATGCAATAACTCTTCGTCATAATCACACAATATGTCAGTGCTCGGTAATTCCCAACTTGTCGGAATTTGAGCAGCGTACCCTAGATATTTGTATGTAGTAAATCAGAAAAAGACCTTAACACCCCTTTTTCTGCTAAGACCTGAATTATACGTTTTTAAATTTTGGGTATTAAACTCCACTACATTTTAAAAGACCATGTCTATGACACATAGTTTTGACCTTTTTTTATTTATTATTGAACATAAGTTGTCAGCATTTAACATGTTCCCCTACATCACCACTGTCCTATTATTTCTGTCGATTTTGCAAATAAATGTTCGGCATGATGTTAAGTTTGTAAAAAACAAAAGAAAATTATATTATAAAAAAGTCGAGTTCATAGTTTAATTTACCACATAGCTGTCTTGTCTCTATCCATAGCTTCTACGTTCCTGAGTCTGTTATTGACACCATGCTCGTCACACCATCGCTTACTGGTATCGGTTTAATTGTAGATCAGTTCAATTCAGCAGTTGTTAACTTACTGAAAAGATGATGGTACCCTCCCCCCCCCCTAGTAATTCCAAAAAAAAAAAACAACAAAAAACGTGATTTCTTTTTTTTTTGTGCCCCTGCTTCGCTGGTTCCCTAAGGAAAAAAAAAACAAACAAAAAACGTAATTTCTCATTTTTTGTGTGCCCCTGCTTTGTTGGTGCCCTAAGCACGTGTGCTCAGTCTGCCTATTGGGTAATCCAGCACTGGTTCTCAGGCACTGTTGTATGCACAGTCATGAATCTTGATGGATGTATTCATCGTGGAGGGTACTATTCACCATGTGCAAGGGTACTTTTTTTGCTCTAGCGACATATCGATTATTACTAGTATTCCGAGTATTACCCACTCAGTGGCACACATGTTGTTAATTAGTACGAAAGTGGAGAAGTATTGTGAATAGATATTAATACTTTGTGTCTGATTTGACCATATATTAATATACACATCACTTTGTAAATCAGAGGCAAATACTTAAGTGTATGAATTAAATCATTGGGGTCTTTACCCCCTTTAATGTCCTTAGGAAAGGCGCTTAGCTCCCATTTCCTTGGGATGATATAGACACTTAGCTCAGATTTCCTTGGCATGATACAGACACTTAGCTCACGTTTATTTGGCATGATACAGACACTTAGCTCACGTTTCCTTGGCATGATATAGACACTTAGCTCACGTTTCCTTGGCATGATATAGGCACTTAGCTCCCGTTTCCTTGGCATGATATAGACACTTAATTCCAATTTCCTTGGCATGATACAGACACTTAGCTCCCATTTCCTTGGCATGATATAGACACTTAGCTCCCATTTCCTTGGCATGATATTGGCATTTAGCTCCCATTTCCTTGGCATGATATAGTCACTTAGCTCCCATTTCCTCGGCATGATATAGTCACTTAGCTCCCATTTCCTTGGCATGATATAGACACTTAGCTCCCATTTACTTGGCACGATATAGACACTTAGCTCCCATTTCCTCGGCATGATATAGGCACTTAGCTCCCATTTCCTCGGCATGATATTGGCACTTAGCTCACGTTTCCTTGGCATGATACAGACACTTAGCTCCCATTTCCTTGACATGATATAGACACTTAGCTCCCATTTCCTTGGCATGATATAGGCACCTAGCTCCCATTTCCTCGGCATGATATCGACACTTAGCTCTCGTTTCCTTGACATGATACAGACACTTAGCTCACGTTTCCTTGGCATGATATAGGCACTTAGCTCCCGTTTTTCTTGGCATAGACACTTAGCTCACGTTTCCTTGTCATGATACAGACACTTAGCTCCCGTTTCCTTGGCATGATACAGACACTTAGCTCCCATTTCCTCGGCATGAAATAGTCACTTAGCTCCCATTTCCTTGGCATGATATAGTCACTTAGCTCCCATTTCCTCGGCATGATATAGACAATAATGTGTTCAATGTGCCGTTAAAACCAACAAGCGTTTACCTTCTTTAGTGTCCTTGGAAAAGGCACTTAGCTCCCATTTCATCGGCATGATATAGACACTTAGGTCCCAATTCCTCGGCATGATATAGCCAATGTGTTAAATGTGCCGTTAAAACCAATAAACCTACTTTTCTTAGTGAATCATCAATAAGTGAATAAAGCAGAAAAACAGGTATTAGAAAAATGGAGCAAATTACTGCAATTTGAGAATACGATGAGATTGCCTGATTTATCCTAGATTTTGAAAGATTATTGGTTGTTCTGCCTACATACATTATTCTAAAGTTATACAATTCTTGGTTGCTTTAATACATGCATTTAAAATATATCTTCAAACATATGTGATCCAATTAAACATCTTACTCTAGGATAGTCAGTACACAGGTGCAGATAAGCCATTTTGACTGAGAAGCTCAGGAAAGGAAATGGTAGCATAGTTGGCATTATAGTAGATAAAGGTTTAGATTTCGAGTCAAAACATTAAGTAAAAATGTACTCTAGCCAAGACGTACTCGAGTCAAAAAAGTCATCAAAATAAATGTAGAGTTTCAATGGACAGGATACTGATTAGAGAGGAGCCTACCCTTTCAGTGCCTATGGCAAGGTTAGGACGTAAAGGTGGGCCAATCCAATAAACTTATAAATTTTACAATTAAAATGAACTGAAAACAAGTTAAAATATAGATATGTATTAGTTAAAATATAGATATGTATTCCCTATTTGTCAACACTTGCTTCAAATAGAAAGCATATCTGCTTGAGAAAATGCGAGACAAACCTAGACATTGACAACAAGGTGGAAGTGATAAACGTTGGCAACGCATCGTGATATAAAGGATAGATAGACGAAATGGCGGGCATTAATATCACAGAAGCAAGCGTTGCTTATTAGTGATAAATAAATGTGCTGATATTCGAGGAGCATACATCTTGCAGAACATACAGCATTGTAAACTGAACACGACCTCTCTCTCTCTATTGTTCTCTCATTTTTTTTTTTTTTTTTTTTTTACTACAAGCCAATGGACAAGCACCTTGCAAACTTTGATTTTGCCCGAGCCGGATTTGAGTTTCTCCCTGGTGCTGGGCAAGTCGATTTATCCACCTCAGATTTTTTTTTTAATTGATAAAGACCTTGAATGAGTTTGTTTTCAGTGTTCCATCATTGACATGACCTGTTGACCCAGATTGACCGTCCTCCTAACTTTGATATCAGCAGCATCACTTTACAAATGATTATTGGATTTTACATTGGGTATTGTATAAAATTTATGAATGATTATTGGATTTTGCATTGGGTATTGTATACAATTTATCAATGATTATTGGATTTTGCATTGGGTATTGTATACAATTTATGAATGATTATTGAATTTTGCATTGAAAATTTATGAGTGATCATGATTTTCTTAAGACCGATCCATGCACAATTCATTATCTGGTAATTTGTCTGCATGATGTCTTGCCAAAACATGGGCTGTTTTTCAAACAGTTTCAAGTTTGAAACAGTTGTAAAGGTGTAGAACTAAATTTCACTGTAATCAATCACAGAAGTTGTAATCGTTTAATTGGCCACTTCATTGAAATGACCGCTGCTCGACAGTAAAATAATCGGAACAACAGTAGTCGCATTTTAACCTAATCTGGTATGCATCTTTATATTGACGTGACCTATGCTAGAGTTTTATTTCCAGCATTCCGGGTCCCCGGGTGGTCGAGTGGTCTAAGGCGATCGCCTTTGCAGATAACTCACACATCTCACCTCTGTCCGCGTGGGTTCGAGTCTCAGCTTGAGCAACGTTGATATGTGAGAAAGCTTGCCAGTAGCCTACCGTGGGTCGGTGGTTCCTTCCAGACTCATCCTCCACCAGATATACTGGCCGCCACGTTTAGCCTATAAAGTGCTGAAAAATAGCGTTAACCCCTCACCCCACAAAAAAATCCAGCATTCCACATCTTCATTTAGAGGAGTTATTGACCCGTGATTGCTTGTTCTAATGTTGATTTCTGTAGCATTATTATGGACTGTAGAATTTCTGTTTAATTTTAATTTAGCAAGCGGATTCTTTTGAGGAGACCTTAAATGAGTTTGATTTACAGCGTTCAATTGCGTTATTTAAAGGTGTTATGGCCCTTGATTGCCCGTCCTCCCAAACCTTGGTTTCTGCAGTATAACTTTACCAAGGATTGTTCAATTTCAGCTAAATTTGGTATGCGTTTTACATTAATGAGACCTTAAATGAGTTTCATTTCCAACTTTCTACGTTCTGATAGAGAACAGTTATGACCCCTGATGTATGATCCCTCTCGACTGATTTCTGCGGCATAACACTACCTATGAATGTTCGATGTCATCTCCGTTGGATGTGCAGCTTTATATTGATGAGATCGATGATGAATTTATTTTCAGCCATCTTCTTCCCATGAGATTAATTGTAAAGATATAATATGATTAATCATTGGAGCGGTAGTCCCTTTTTTTTAGCACTTTGGTTTATCACCCTTGCAGTATCAGTAATCATCGGATTTAAAGCAAATTTCTTGTGCAGTTTTATATCACAGACCTCTTGCATGGAGTTGATTGCCAGCATTTGACATCATTTTTAGCTTAACTGGCGGTAAGGCCAAGTCAGCGTATGGTATGGCCCTGAGTCCCTCCTTCCGTGATCTGTCCGTCCGTTAACAGTTGCTTTTTGCCTGTACCACTGTACAGGCTATATTTCTGATACGATTTTGATCAGAGTATGGTATTTTCAAAGGCGTTGCATTATTAAGTAACTATTTGCAATTCCTTTGCTGCCCAACTCGAGTGCTTGCAAACTGTTTTCACCGCACACTTGTACAAAATATTAGTAAATACTATTCAGATAGTGATTTTTGAAGAACATTTTTTAAAAAAAATGTATTGTCCAACTGGTATGCGATCGGATAAATGTGTGTGTGGAATACAATTTTTATAAAACTTGGAATGTGGTCATATATCATCAAGATCTCAGACCAGTTCAGTTATAAGCGAGATTCATGCACATTAACGAAGTGATCTTCCATATGATTTACCGAGCTTGTTTCCACCATGGAAGCTATATTTCTGATCCGATTGTAATCAAACTTGGTATATACGCTTATATGATGAAGATCTTACATGAGTGTGATAATGTGTGAGATCCACCCACAATAGGGAGGTGGTCTTACATCTGGTTGGCCTAACTTGTTACAACTCTGGAAGCCATAGCCGCGGTATCTTAGTTGATTGAGAGTCGGACATGTAATCAAATGGTCGCGGGTTCGATACCCGCCCAGGCCAGACCTGGTTTGCTGCTGCTGTTTGTCCTTGGGAACGGCACTTAGCTCCCATTTCCTCGGCATGATAATGCCAATAATGTGTTAAAAGTGGCGTTAAAACCAACAAAAAAATATTTCCAAAATTTAAAAAATTGATCACACTTGGAATATGGACTTATATCATAAAGATCACGGATGAGTTCAATAATGAGCGAGATCCCGTACTAATGACGTGATCTTGCATCAGACTGGCTCAGTTTGTAACCACAGAGGAAGCTATATTTCTGATTCGGTATTGATCAAACTTGGAATATAGGCTTATTTGAAACCATATATCAGATGAGTTTGATAATGAGTGAGACCCACGCATATTAATGAGATGATCTGGCACCTGATTGGCTGAGCTTGTTAACCACTCTAGAGACCATATTTATGATCAGGATTTGATCAAATTTGGTAAATAGTCTTCAATTATCAAGCTGTCTTATGAGTATATTTATGAGCGAGATCCAAGTATATTAATTAAGTTATCTTGCATCTGATTTTCTGAGCTTGTCAGCACATTCGCGACTCTATTTCTGATCAGATTTTTATTTTAAACTTGATGCTTAGACTTATATCAAGATATCCGAAGGGTTTTATTATCAACAAGATCTTTGCATATTAGTGAGGTGATATTGCTTCTGGTTGGCGGAGCTTCTTACCACTCGAGAGACGGTATTTCTGACCCGATTTTAATTAGACTTGGTAAATAGACAAATTTCAGCAAGGTCTTGGATGAGTTTTCTTACGAGCGAGAGTATGATTGTGAGCGAGATCACGCATAAGAATGATGTGATCTTGCATCTGATCGTTTGAGCTTGCCAACAGGCTAGCAACTATATTTCTGATCCGATTTCGATCAAACTTGGTAAATAGTCTTATATCATCATTATATTGGAAGAGTTTGAATATGGGCACGATCTAAGCATATTTATCGGGTAATCTTGTATCTGATTTGCTAAGCTTGTTATCATTTTAGAGATCAAAATTTGATGGGATTTGCTCCAGCGTGGTAAATAAGCCTATATCATCATGTCGTAGATATGTTTTATAATAAGTGAGATCTGCGTGTGTTAATGAGATAATCTTGCATCTGTTTGGTTGAGCTTGTTATCTCTCCAGATATAGAGCCTATATTTCTAATCCAGTTTCGATAAAACTTCGTTAAAAGGTTAATATCATCAAGCTCTTAGATACTTTCGGTTATGAGTAAGAGACTATGCATATACAATTTACACCGATTACTTTCGTTTTTAAAAATAATTTTTATCAAACTATAGTAAAATATGTAAAATTGACATGCTATTAAATTTGGGAGATAGTTTACATAGAGTTGTATTCCAACAATACTACATAATCTTGCTTGGTGAAATGATCAGCTGTTAAGTTATGTAAGCCAGGTGAGTAATATCAGGCCCACTTTGACCTCATATGTTATAGCGGTATGGCCCATTATTGTTGGAGTGATATCAGATCCAGTTTGAACTCATATGTTATAGCGCTATGCATGTAAAATTTATACCGGTTACTTTCGTTTTTAAAAATAATTTGTATTAGACTATAGTAAAAAAAATTGACATGCTATTAAATTTGGGAGATAGTTTACGTAGGGTTGTATTCCAACAATACTACATAATCTTGCTGAATGAAATGGTCAGCTGTTAAGTTATGTAAGCCAGGTGAGTAATATCAGGCCCACTTTGACCTCATATGTTATAGCGGTATGGCCCATTATTGTTGGATACACCCCTTTTGTATCCACGGAGCTCCTCTGTTTAAGGCCCTCCAGAGCAAACTGTAGTAAGTGTGGTTCTTTCAAAGGCTGTCACGTTTACACGTGTAAATGACATCGTTTGGTGTTAGCCCTGTAAACGTTATTAAAACTGCCTTCCGTTTAAATGATAAAGATAGCAATTAGCTTTCCAACATGTTTTGTTTTCCCGAAAGAGGAAATTAATTGCAGTATCGGCTTAGCATCACAGTCAGTCTTCAGTGGTCATTGTACTAGGGAGTAACTTTGGAGATGACCACTACTGCTTGGTGCGAGTGTCACTGACTAAACTCGTAAAACAAACAACAGCAACAACAACAACAACCCACCCACCCCCGCATATGTTTGCATTGGCGTTAATACTAACTAAGTTCCATATATCCGAACTGTTCATGAATATTGAAGGAGAAAATCCAGAAAATGTCCGTAATTGTTTGCTTGTAAATTGTTGGTGACTGAATTTGCCCGTTTTGGCGCCATTTCTCTGCGGTAAGATTGTGGTAAGCGTAAAAAAAAAAAAAAAAAAAAAAAAAGTGTACCGGTAGTTATGGACTGCGTATTGTGTAACGTTTGATCTACCTGACACCTGGTGTTTAAGGAAATACATGTACCAGGACAGGTTTGAACTCAGTTGGATATGAAAGGGTAAATTTTATTCTTTTTTGATTTTGATAACATAAATGCAATATTAATGCTATTTGATTGATTGAATCATTAGAGCAAGGCGTCAGTCTATATTTCATAATACAACTCGTACACCTCTTCTTGCACAAGTTTGTAGATACAGGCACCAGTTGTTGTTCGGTCACAATTTGATCGGAAGCGCAGGCAAACAGGTAGTATTTTTGTTATTTGTTATTTTATTTGTTTATTTTATTTATTTTTTTGTTTTTTTGTTTTTGTAAACGTGACAAGTAATCTACGTTATTATGGAAAATACTTTTTTTTCGGATTTGGACTTAATTAAGAAGCCTTTACCTTTACCTGTCAATATCTATAATCAAAACAAGTCAAATTTGCCACAGATTCCCAGTTTTGGAATGCAAGTGAATTAATCAGATTTAAACGGAATCGTTTCGTGTTCCAGTGGTCGTGTAAACGTTTCCCTCGTTTCTGTGACAGTCAAAACTTGTCTAACACAATCTCATCATCCTGTGACAGTCAAAACTTGTCTAACACAATCTCATCATCCTGTGACAGTCAAAACTCGTCTAACACAATCTCATCATCCTGTGACAGTCAAAACTCGTCTAACACAATCTCATCATCCTGTGACAGTCAAAACTTGTCTAACACAATCTCATCATCCTGTGACAGTCAAAACTTGTCTAACACAATCTCATCATCCTGTGACAGTCAAAACTCGTCTAACACAATCTCATCATCCTGTGACAGTCAAAACTCGTCTAACACAATCTCATCATCCTGTGACAGTCAAAACTTGTCTAACATAATCTCATCATCCTAGGTCACGAGTATGTAGAATATTGCAGGAATTTTGGCAGTGGCTTCACGTGTCAGGCTCTCGCAACTATTGGTCTAAGTGTTTGAAGAAATAAGAACCGTTCAGAGAAGAAAACCATTCGAGATAAATAGCTCTTCTACTTCTGCTTCAGTGTCATTAGAGCTCTACCAGGGGCGGATCCAGAAAAAAAGGGGGGGGGGGAGAGAGACACTCCTTGAAATGCTTAAATTGCAGTAGCTTCAGGGGGTTTTGGGCCCCCACAGGGCATCCGTCGCACAGACCCCTCGCCTACTTGTTTACGCCCCTCCCCTAAACAGTATTTCTGGATCTACCCCTGGTTACATCGTTTTCGCAAAGGATTACTTATAGTAAAATTGCGAGCCAAAACTTGCTTTGAATCGGACACCGCCATCTTGAAAAACACGCTCGATTCAATGTAAGTTTTTCTTGCCTCTAAATGGTGCTATAGAAATTGTTTTGTAAAAATGATGTAGCACACCAAAGACACTTAACCATTTATCTCAGGTGATTTTCTTGTTTGAGCGGCTCTGATTATTTCAGTCACTTCGACCAATTGTATCAATCGGCTGAGATTAAAAGCTAACACAGAAAAAGCAGAAGTGATCAATCATGCCGTGACTTAGGATTCTGGGATTGTAACATTGATGTGCATAACTTTGATAAGTAATGTGACATGTTGTGGGGTCTGTTGATACATTTATGTATTTGTAATATAGTGATTACTCACTGTATTTTAGCTTTGGGTTAAAATAAGCTTCTCTAGTGTTGTTTTAATTGACTTTACATTTGACTTGGGCAGATTCTTTAGTACAAGATTCTTATCAATATTGAACATTATCCTTCTTCCGTTTGTCCACATTTTTCCACTATTCACTTTTAACGAATACGTCAGTATCATGGATACGTTGCGTTTTGTTTAGCTCACCCGCCCGTAATAAAGCCTATGTGAGCTTCATCTGACGCGTGTCGCCCGTTCACATAGCTATTTACAGCTTCTCAAAATCCGCCGGACGAATTTGCGCATAATTTTACAGAGAGCATTCTGGCATAACGCCGTTACTAAATATTGCACAACTTTAGAATAAGTTCGTCTAAAAGCCGTTTAAATGAATTTGACTAATTTTGACAAAAAGCAGCATACCATAGATGGATTTTAAATTTATTCTAATAATTCCGATCCGCCATCAATTATGGCCGCCGTTTCTAAAAATAGAAAAAACTTTCAACGACTTCTTCTAAAAAAAATGCTCAACGTAATGTGTGCAAATTTGACAGACTTGGCATAGAAGGCTTTCAAATTTGTACAAATTCTCCATAAATTACAAAATGATACGATATATATATATATATATATATATATATATATATATATATATATATATATATATATATATATATATATATATATATAAAAACAACTTCTTCTCTAAAATCGCTCAACAGAATTTGAGCCAATTCGACAGAAAGCATCATGACACATACATGGCTTTCAATTTTATACAAATGATCCCTATCCGCCGTTAAGTTTAGTTGCTGTTTCTTAAAGTAGAAAAACCTTTGAACAACTTCGTCTCAAAAGCTGCTCAACAGAATTTGACCAAATTTGACAGAAAGCACACTCATTAGCGGGCTTTCAGTTGCCAATCCGCTGTCAAATACAGCCACTGCTACTAAAAGTAGAAAATACTTTTAACGACTTCTTCTCAGAAACTGCTCAGAAGAATTTGACAGAAAAGAGTCTGCCATTAAAGGGCTTTAAAGTTTATACACATGATGCTGCTCCGCCATTGGATGTGGTCACTATTACTAATAACAGAAGATCCTTTAAATGACTTCTTCTCAAAAATCATTTAACATAATTTGGCTATATTTGACAGAAGGATTCTTGACATATCGGGCTTTTGAATTTGTACAAATGATGCAGATCTGCTATCAAATATGGCTGCAACTACTAAAAATATAAAAACTTTTAATACATATTTCTAAAAAGCCGTGTAACAGAATTTGACCAACTTTTACAGAAAGACTCCTAGCTTGGATGCCTTTTATTAACCCACCATCAAATATGGCTGCCATTACTAAAAACTTTTTAAAGACATTTTATCAACTTTATCTAAAATAAAAGTGCTTTACATAATTTCACCTACTTTGACAGAAATCGTCCTGGCATATAGGCCTTTTAATATTAGACAATTTATGCTGATGTACCAAAAAATATAGATGAAAAAAAATTTGAAAATTAAAAAGAAAATAAATACTAGAGATGCTTTGAAACAATTGTTTTCATAATACGTAATCAGCATCATTGGAAGAAATTTAAACAGAAAGCATCCTACTGACCCAGATTTAGTGGCCAACTGCTCTTGTGTTTGGCCATTAGTCTGTCAGCCTGGTGAGCAATTTCGGGTCCACTTGAGCCTTAAGTTTTGGTATTTTACTGTAATTTATCCCTACATATTACAATAATTTCAAATACTGGCGACATTTTTAAACGAAAATGAAGTAATCGATGTAGTAATTCAAAATAAATTGTCCGTTAAATAACATTAAATTCGATTGTGACAAAATCGGCAGTTTTGCATTATCTGTTGGTATATCCGCAGATATGTCCAAAAAATCCGTACAATCCGAACAAAGTCTTACATGTGGTCAGCCTAATGACATGATATGGGTTATCATGCTGTATTCTCACATGTGGTCAGCCTGATGACATGATATGGTTTACCATGCTGTATTCTTACATGTGGTCAGCTGATGACATGATATGGGTTACCATGCTGTATTATTCTATATATTTTGTTCAGAAGATGTACAACAGCTTTGTTTGATTACTAATTGACAGTGATATACAGTAAAAAACTTATCCTTTCAGTTTTTGAAGAAATGCACAAGTACAAGAAAAAAATGTCAGCACAGTGCTATAATCATATAATTGGATGTTTATAACATTTGTGAAACATTTGTCACTTTGACCTACGTTTGAAATATGAACACGGTATATCATATGTTTAATCATTCAGGTTCCTTTTTTTTTTCTTCTTATTTTACATATCCAAATTTGACGGGGCCCCGGTTGGCCGAATGGTCTAAGGCACTCGCATTTACCGACCACTGACATATCACCTCTGGCCGCGTGGGTTCGAGTCTCGGGCTTATCCAACGTGTGTATGTGAGAAAGCTTGCCAGTATGCTGAAAAATGGCGTTAAACTCACAAAAGCACAAACCACATGTATACTTCTTTGTCTTTGAATTTATGATTGAGGATACATAGGTAATATATTTTAGGTAAAATCAATTTGTCAGTATTTATTGGCATTGCCCAATATATCGTGCTTCGGCCCAGTTTCATCTTAAATACCAATGTTTGGCAGCTCTGTTTTCACTATCATAGCCATCAGTGCATGTAAACAGCTTGGAGTTTTCATATTATTTATAACTATATTGTCTCCTGATTTGGCTGTCGTTCGAATTTTAGGCTATACACTAGCTGTCGGCATATAAACGTCGAGTTCTGTATTCAGTCTTTCTGAAAGACACACAGAAACCCGGATTTCCATGGGATCTCTCAAGTTTGCTTTAGCGTAACCAGGGGTTCAAAGTCAGCTTCTTGCTCACATTGAGTTTTCACCCAAAAAAAAAAAAACAACACAAGGTAAGAGTTTTCAACTGATATCGCCAGTGAGTAGTTGGTTTAACAGCTTCTTCTAATTTAAGTGCTTAATGTTTGCGGCTATGAACCCAGTGTTGCACTCAGAGCGCGGGCTTGCGGGTTTCCCGCAATTTTGTGTCCTATGTCCCCCAAATCTTGACCAAATGCGCCCTCTAAGCGCGATTTTTTTTCAAGAAAAAAAAATCGAAAATATGCAAGCAACTTTTCTTTAGCGGGTGTCCAATCACGTCTACGCTGGTGTTAGCAATGTCCAAAGTCGGTAAAGGTGATTAAAAAAAAATGTAAGATGGAAGTGTTATGTATAATGTTTATATAATATTATAGATATTTTAGGAAATTATCAATGTTTCTTGACTTTAATATTTGCTTAAATCTTAATGTTGTTTATCAGAAAAAAAAAACATGTTTAACTAGTGTCCTTGAATTATGTTGTTTACTTCAAATTTAAGTTCAAGCATAGTTTTGATAAACATAATGTTTTCTCAATGTGAGGTCAAGGTTCATTTTGTTTACAGATAAAACTGGAAATACCTTAGGAGTTACCTGTCAATGGACACACATACATTTATTATTCTAGAATGTTCTGTCATGTGACCAATCTTTATATATACCATGTTTAGTGGACAGTTTTTGAGTTTCGACATTACTGTCAGTCTTGTAAAGAGCTATTACAGTTGTGGAAAGTAATTCCAAATTCTAAGAGAGGAATTATTTAAAATATTCATTGGATTGTAACAGTGCTCATAAACTTTTGGATTTTGGATTTTTAATTGATGATTTTGGAATTTATGTGAACTTATTCAGAGATATTTTGGAGTACTTCATTTTGACATCAGCACATTAAAGACTACTAGTACATCAGGACTTTGAAGACCATTGGCACATCATAACATTCAAGGACACAGCCGTGAATTCGGAAATTCTATATTTAGGACTTGTGATTAGAACACTAATTCTTATTGGATTATTTGGATTTTAATACACATTACTGTAAGTGTCTTTTTGATTTTTCATTTTAATTATCAAGAAATAAATTGCTTGTTGATTTTTACTTGATTTGTTGGTTTCATTTTCTTTCTATTACATTTTTCTAGACCATAGAGTCATAACAGAAGTGAATATCCATTTCAGAACAATTAATCTGGTTGAAAACATTAAAGGTTTCTGGTGGGCAGGCGAGTTGCTAAAGTCTTTGACCGCCGGTAGTGTAATGTATTTTCGAGATTAAAGTAACACCTACGACAAGGAAGATTTAATGTATTCTCACGCAGAATTAATGATAAAAGAGACTAATTTATGCAAATGCACAATTTTTTTATTTGATTAATGATTTATTACTTTTAAAAGAAAAGTAAGTAAGAAAACATGGATATTTATTATAATATGGTTTGTTGGTTGTTATGGGTTTAACGCCATTTTTCAGCACATGATAGGCTATACATGGCGGCCAGTATAGTTCGTTGAGGAAGAACCCGGGAAAATCCGAGAAGAACCACCGATCCTCGGGAAGTTACTGGGAAACTTTCTCACTTACCCACGCTGGCCGAGCCGAGACACGAACCCACGTGGACAGAGGTGAGATGTTAGTGATCTGTAAAGGCGAGCGCCTTAGACCACTCGGCCACCCGAGGCCCCTTTATTATAATACGTGCTGGTACAAAATGAGTGAACACTAAAGTTAATTGAGAGCTAGATCAGGAACGGAAAATTCTATGGTGCTGCTCATTTCAGGTTAAACATATATTCAAACATGTTAATGTTTTCATGAGTTACTTTATCACATGATAAAACGTTTTATTGCAATTTTGTAAGTGTCCAAGGTAAATATGACAAAGTTAAGGTTATGAAAATACAAAAAAATATTTGACAAATGTATTATAAATATACGTGAAATCACTCAGGCGCAATATTGTCATATACGTACATAGATAAATAAAGATATGAATAGTTGGTACACACACTAACTCACGTAGACATAAGTCATCAAAATGTGTCCCAATAGATCTAGATCTTCTACTGAAGGATCAGAGTTCAATATTAAGTCCATATATGCAGATGGCTGAGCACCCATGATTAAATCTTTGCCTCTAAGAAAAGCTGCTAAACTACACTAGAGAATTTTTCCGTAGTGGCTGCATCCACTGAAATATTAAGAACTACCAATTTATGAGAGGTTTTGAGAATATATATATATATATATATATATATATATATATATATATATATATATATATATATATATATATATATATATATTTATCTAGTCAAAATTACAGATGTACGATGACACGAATGAAAAAATACATAAGACGAGCTGTTCACTCTAAATTCAAATGAAGACCCCCATATCTGTGGGCAAACAATTCCCACTTGATTTTACATTTATAAAAAAGGGTTTGTAAGACGCTATAAACTTGGCATTCAAATCAGGGCATAAATTATTTGTCAAAAACCTATTCATTTGGAAAAGAAAATTGACCATATAAGTAGTCATCTTTCGGTCGAATCGATAATAAGATGACTTTTGTGTTTGAAACAATTTTCCTTGATGTAGCTATGTTGGTAAATTCTGAATAAATTTCATCTGTTTGTTGACTTTCTATATTATTTGTTCCGACATGGAAGATAACAAAATCAAACTGTTTGATACTCACCCTGCCTGACTGTACAATTGTAATGCTTCTAATAGTGGACCAGGAAAGGGTTGAACGGTGCAAAACCTTTGATATCGGTTACATATTTGGGGATTAAATCTGACACAATCGTGACAGATTTCTGAACTGCAAATGAAAAGAAAAACGGAGGTTATTCATGAAAATTTAGAAGTATGTATTGCTTCATTTTTTAGAAACTAGTACATGAGTAATTTATCACTTGAACTGAACTAAAGGTATTGTTTGTATGCCTTGCTTACCCAATCGCCTTGTAACTAAATCAATTCAGAAGAAGTTTAGCATGAAAGGTAGGAGTGACTCCCCCTCGTCTGAAACTATGAGTTGAATATTGTGACGGGTCTAATTCAATTAGAGAAATTAAAGCACGCAGCTTATTTTGAAACATGTATGTTAACATTTTGCTTTTGGGCAAAGTGAAAAGGGGGATTTGGGATTTGCTGGAACAAGTTTGCACATGTGTTTAAAGGCTAAAACTGGACATAAAAATGTAATTCGATATTCATTTTGCCTTTGTCCAAACTGAATCGTTTTTGTCTGTTTAGATGAAGAAGTAAAAATTTGTCAAGGCACTGTACATTCTCTCATAACGGCACTTTTTTATAACTGAAATTGTATTTACTAATAGGTACTAAATTGGACATTCTCGCTAATGAGAAAAAGGCAAATAAAAATAGGCACCGTTATGTAGAATCTTCAGGATTAGAAAAGTCTAATAATGTTGAAAATTTCATTAACAAATCAGGTGTTATAGGATCTGATTGTTTAGGTGAATAGGGATTTAGTCTGCTTATTCCCTTCAAACATAGATTTAGTTCAAAATTATTGAGATGGCCATAAGCCATATTCAAAATATAATGCATAGTCTTTAAAATTATTGAGATGGCCATAAGCCATATTCAAAATATAATGCATAGTCCTTAAAATTATTGAGATGGCCATAAGCCATATTCAAAATATAATGCATAGTCCTTAAAATTATTGAGATGGCCATAAGCCATATTCAAAATATAATGCATAGTCCTTACCCCGCTAAGATAGTTCCTATGCAACATTATAAAATTTTATGCTCACAAACTGTGCAAAAAGACAGAGTTCTTGTGGAAGTGGAAATTGCCTTCAGATTAAAATAAGTACAACAGAAAAGATATGCTTTCCATTGGATTCTGAGATTTTTAGATGTCCCTTCTGTATATGCTGACTTAACAGATATCTTCATGTCTACTACGAGTTCTTGAAATTCTCTTTCTGCAGCAATATGTATGTAAAATATTATATATATATATATATATATATATATATATATATATATATATATATATATATATATATATATATATATATATATATATATATATATTAAAAAGAACAAAATCTATAGATATATGTGTATCTATAGATATTGGCCAAATAACATTTTACCAAACATGACTGAAATGGAACAGCTCATCACTGATATTTTCTTCATACAGTGAATATTGGCTGGCAAAATGATAAAAGTTCTTTCTATGAATAGTATTCTGATGTCAGCGAGATAAGTGATCAGCCAACATGTTATTAACACCTTGAATATGAACAGCCTTAAATTCAAATTCATAAATTGCAGCTAGATAGCAAATCTCCCTCAAACAATTTTGCAAAAAGGTAGATTTAGACTTCCCTGAATTTAAAACAATTACTGCTGCGTTATTGTCGCAATTAACAATTTGTTTACCATACAAGTTTTGACCCCATAACTTCAAACTGACTATTATAGGTAACATTTAAAGGTCATTTGTGTTTAACTTGTTCTCTTGGATAAAATGAGGATACTTGGCACGAAAAAAGAAGCCTTTAAAGAAACCACCACAACATGATAAACATGAATCAGAAGACAATATCTCATCTGGTTGTGACCACTCCTCTACTGCCATCATTGAAACCCCATGATACAATCGTAAAAATTCATGCCACCATTTTAAATCTTTTATAACTTCATTTTAAATTACATGCATTTTTTTAGTCGATCCAAAGATAGCCCTTAACCAGTTGAGAAGTCTGCTGACATAAATTCTACCCAGCCTTACACAAGCAGAAACAAACTTTAATTTTCGAAGTAAATATTGTATTTCTTTTATGGTAGCTGAAACGTTGCTTAACCACAAAGAAATTATATCTATAATTTCTAACAAACGATTTTGTGTAATTTCTAATTTCATGGTGATAGTGTTAAATAAAATTCCTACAATAGGAATTTTTGTAGAAGGAGGGCATGCTTTATCTGCTGTTTTTTGTATTCCGGATTTTTCTAAGATAGATCTTAAAAGTTGGTATGAAAAATGGGCTAAATGAGGCTGTTCTGCCCCAGCGAAATCATCTAGATAATTCAATATATAAATACCAATTTTAAACTTGATAAAAACTGTTGCGTTTGTCACTCTTTGACATATATATGCAGCACTGGGTAGATCCATTCATAATACAGTATCAAAGTATATATAACTTTTCCATGAATAACCTACCAAGTAATAATCACCTGGATCGATCGGTATTTGTCTGTAAGCTTTACTAAGATCTTTTGTGAACAAAAGACAGTCTCTCCCTTTACTTTTGATTATCTCTACAAAATAATCTACTCTTGAATAAACAAGATTCACTAAATCACCTGCTTAGGAAAACTCAAATCTAAAATAACTCTTCTTTCTCCACTATCTTTCTGTGGTACAGAATTTAAAGGAGATACAACTATTGGTGTATTGAAAGGATTCTTCTTAAAAGGACCGACAATAGCATTGTGACTTGTTTCTTTTTGCAAATATTTCAAAATAGCATCTGGGTAATCTGTAACTCCTTTGTGATTTTTTCTATGGACATTGAACAGAAAATTCTTGAGAGTTGACATCGATTTCCCCAAGACCAATAGGAAATCCATATTTTAATAAATCACAAATTATATAATTTGTATAATCAAACAGAAGTAATTGCAAAAATACGAAATTAAGTTGTGTGTTAACAGGAATTATGCACCCCTCGAAGCTATGTTTATTTGAATGTACCACCTCATCATTAGGCCAAAAGAAAAAATATGGTTGGTTCAGGTTACCCGACCGACCCTAGGGTTTAGCCTCCGACCCTACCGTTTGTTTCGCTAAAACAAACAAAAAAATTAAAAAAAAAAAAAAAAACATTCGACAAGTCACCAACCCCGTCTGTCACGATGATGATTTGTACCGAATTAGACTATACCAAAGTAGCAATCGGAATACTCGGTTTTATTCACTCGTTTGCTTGTAAAACGGACATGCGCAGTGATGAACAATAAACAACATGGCGTGTGGAAGAAGCGTCCCTTCTACTCTACTCGTTGTGAGGCTTAATAACTGCCGTCATGGCAACGGTGGCAATTATTTATTGGCAGTGAATCATAATTAGACATTCATGGACCTGTTTCAATCAAAACACCCAGTCTTCAGCCCCAAAGAAAACCGAATGCTCTGTTCGGTTTCGCTGACAGCTGCAGACAAGGACGGATACGAAGTTAAAAATGTCTCTAGTATAATTCAAGTCTGACAGACATGTAGATGGTATTAAGCAATCGAAATTCACCATGCTCATTTTCAGACATAGATTTGTTTTTCCATGCTAAATGTATACAATAAAATAAATAGCCAACAAATTAAAACGTATGAAACAGATAGATAATGGTGTTGTTTGTGAGTTGTCACCATAAACTGCAGAGGTCCAAATCCACTTGAGCCTGTTTGTGAGAAAATTGCCATCTGTTTGCAGAAGGTTCATGGTTCTGCTCTTGAAAATGGACACTGTATTCTAAGGAGTCTCTATTGACCGTACAATGATTAAAAATTTGACAAGTGTGACTTTTAACTGGCTGTGTGATATAAATGCCCACATTATTTTGATTAGCGTTTAGGTTTTTTTTAAAGTTCTGGAAGAAATAAATCTAGCAAAAACGTGTTATTACTGTTAGTTATAATAAACATACCGGCCTTGAGTCAAGCTTGTAAATTTGGACAGGCGGAGGAACATTCAGGATGTTTTAGTTTTTTACACTCTTTATATCAGCATGTGACACATATGCTGTGCCCATCAAATCATGCCTTTCACGAGTTGAGAGTGATTGCTGTTGTGTAAGCTGTTATTACGCTAATGTTCTGAGCAAAATCATATGCGATCAGCGGATTCTGGATTTTGGTCATTAACTTTATTAAAAGCAGCTAATAAAGGCTTGCTTGAAATCTTTAAGTAGCACAGCTTTATCTAAAATTGGTGTCTCAGTTTGTTGTGGATCGTCTGACCACATTTTGTTTTCTAATTCAATTTGTCAAAGCCAGGCTGCATACAAGGCTTTTAGTGACTTCCATTCGTTAGTTGCGGCATAATACACAATTTTTGTAACAAATTGATTCTGCCGTTTCTTTCGACTTTTGAAATTTCTGAGTCTGAAATGATGTCTAATTCCCCAGCAACAAAGGTTTTCAAGTTGAGATCAGCAAAGGATATTACAGTGATCTCCCCAGAAATTTTCGATAGCATCGGGGTAAGAGCGTTATTGTCATAAAATGTTTTAAAAAGCGCACGTTAACGTCATAAAAGTGAAACAAATTAATATCAATGAAATAAAACAGAAGTGTATATATTTACATAGTATTATTTATTTACCTAGGTTATAACAAGGCATAATGTATATCTCATTGGTTTTTTAGTTTAAGTAAATGATACACGTCTTTTCTTCTTTTCGTCATGTATACTGACTGCCACATCAAAATTAAAGTCTTTTAAGGATTGTCTTTCAGTACTGATTGTCATCAGGTAGTTCAGTACCCTCTGTGTCAACCTGTTCCTTAAAACACTGATAATGCTATTCATTGAGGAGAATGACCTTGCACAATCTGAAGAAGAAAAAAAATGGAACATAAAATTTATTAATAAATTGCCTGAATCCTAATCAAGTGAATTACCTAGGACAAATTCTTCAAGAGTCAAGACATTGATGTGTATTCATATAATCATCACTGAATAAGATTATACATAGTCCTTTCCATTAAAATCAATATATGAAAGTGTTTGTTATTGTTTAATTTCTTCACTGAATCAATGTCAGAGAGCTTAAATATTGTTCAAAAGTTTAAATTAAATTAAATATGACTTTACTGATTAATTAGTAAGCATATGGATGAAACTATTTCAGTTATATTTATGAAGGAATACTTTTTATTTATATCTTTTCATGACGTAAAACTGGAAGATAAAGATTGTTCCGTTTATTACTTGGATAGACATAAAAGAGAAATGAGAAACTAATAGGGCAGCACCCGCTTAAGTTAAGGTTTACTGACCAAACTATATTTCGCTTGCTCAGAGTAAACTATGTAAACATAATAACAACTCGTGAATAAAATGCAACTTTCATTCCTCGTCACAACTTAATAAGAACGACAACAATTGCAACTACAACTACTGGTTACTACTATAAAAAAAAAGATATTACAACACACACACAAACACCCTCCCCCCAGTAGATCTGAACCAAAATTTAGCAATATGGAAACTTTACCATCAGATCCAGCAATTTTCACTCAAGGTTATAACGTCTTCCATTCATTGTTAAATCCCGTCCTTCGTTTCTTGATCTCTTTCTTTGTGGAAATCATGCTGACGCTATCGGAATCGGAATCACTGCCACTATTGGTGACGCCAGTTTCTGATTTTTGTAACCAAACCAACATGGGGCTAGCCGGGCGCTGGGTAATTTTACGTTTCTTGGAAGGTGGTGTGTTAATTTTTCACAATAATTTTTAATGTAAGATGTGTAACTGCTTTGGCTGGTAGTGGAAATGATGGAAATATATATAACACACTACCAGTAGACTCCATCGTCGCTGGCCAATCACGTGGCTATGTCTGTGCAGACGAAACCGCACCAAAGGTCGCTCACCGGCAGTCGCGCAAGCCAGGTACGAAATATAATGGTTAAGTGAGTGAGTAAATATCCTGGATTATCTTAATAAAATACCAAGAAGAGGTAAGAACAGGTGTTATTTGAGTGATAGGGCTTTGAATTATGTGACAGGATGTTTGTTTAACAGATTAATTTTATAAAGCTAGTAGGAAACATTAAAGCGTAGCGGCACAAAAGCATAGCGTAGCGGCAGCGGCACAAGAGCATAGCGTAGCGGCAGGTTCTAAAGCATCGGGGGTTCTCGGGGTTTGAAACGATAGTGTAGTGGTCCCGGTACGGTAAAAGGCCCTCTGGAGAACACTGATATTTATTCATTTACAAATTCATATTATAAATGGGAATGTGTCCATTTTAGCGGGAACTCGACCTTGTCAGAAGATTTAGCCTTGATTCCTGACTTTTTTTTAACTTTCTTTTCTTGATTTTTCGCTTTACTATTCTCAAGACTCTCAGACTCGGAATCAGAAGATTTCCAATACTTCTTGTTTACATCAGATTTGGATTTTCGGTCATCACGAACATCCACAGATTCACCGTTCCACTCTTCTGAGATAGATGAAGAACTGTCAGAATCGAAGGAATGTACAAAACCTAATTTTGAAATTTTTTTATGGACCTTAGATTTTAAATCCTTATTTTTTTTCTTCTTAAACCATTGAATGTGATTTTATCTGAATTCAGAATAAATTCAGATGTACCTTTCTTTGAACTTTCGAGGTCTTTTAATTTTGCCTTTGCTTTGTCTATCTGCCCGCCTAATTTTTCTTTCTCTTTTTCCACCATAGCTCTTTTTTTTCTTCTCCACCTTTGTTAGCTCCTCCTTTAATGCCCGCAATTCCTTTTCCTCTTCTTCTTCTATTTTGTCAATGAAGGAAGAACATCTTGACCTAATATGCAACAATGACCTAACTTGAAACAATGTCCTTTCTTGATCTGGCTTGGAACTACCGGACATTGTATTTTCTGCCATCTCCTGCGCAGAATATGATTTTGGTGTATATTGCATTCGCATAATACCACCTACGGCTCCTTCTTCCAAATCATCGGACAAATCACTGAAAGCGGTCTCCTTATGCAGTGACTTGTAATTTTTGCGAGTCCCTGATCGCAGAGACATTTGTTCTGTATTTGCCATGCCAAATAATTATGAAAGAATGTGTTGTAAAATGTAGCCACAGCGAATCTGCTGCAGCATGCATAAAATGTCTGAATCACATGAAATTCAAAATGCACAAATGTGTAAATTGTCTGAATCGCATGAAAATCAAAACGTAGCTACAGTAAATCTGCTGCAACATCAGCAAAATGTCTGAATGTGAAAATTCAAAATGGAGCTACAGTGAAAACTCCAGACAACTACCACAAACAAGAATAATAAAAATAAAAGAGTCAACATTTTCAAACTCTACTCGATGAATTCTCAGCTTTTCAGTTTTAACCAATCACAACACAAGGTGTTATTCGCTGCCGATAAATTTCACGTGCTAGTCACTGATATATCATCAAGCACGACTGAAGAGTGAAACTAATGTGATTACGGTCCACACTCGGATAACTAATGATGCATATATATATATATATATATATATATATATATATATATATATATATATATATATATATATATATATATATATATATATATATATGCTTGAGCGTCGGCAGTTAATCATGTGTTTTGATATCCGAAACTGATCAATACACTTTAAAAACTATAAATATTTTGTACAAATGTTATGCTGCATTTCGATAATATATGCAGGCAGCTGGTGTTTTATTGTTTTGTTTTTTGTCATGTATATTCATATTTTCTAATGTATATTGTTTTGATGTATCAGATCAATTGATACATAAAATAGGTTTATATACGGATTTTGTACGTTTACCAAAGTACCCATGCTTTGTAAAATAACTTTGTATTTGGACTATACAGACAGATAGCAAATAGCTGTAACTTTGCATTTGGACTATACAGGCAGATAGCAAATAGCTGTAACTTTGCATTTGGACTATACAGGCAGATAGCAAATAGCTGTAACTTTGCATTTGGACTATACAGGCAGATAGCAAATAGCTGTAACTTTGCATTTGGACTATACAGGCAGATAGCAAATAGCTGTAACTTTGCATTTGGACTATACAGGCAGATAGCAAATAGCTGTAACTTTGCATTTGGACTATACAGGCAGATAGCAAATAGCTGTAACTTTGCATTTGGACTATACAGACAGATAGCAAATAGCTGTAACTTTGCATTTGGACTATACAGACAGATAGCAAATAGCTGTAACTTTGCATTTGGACTATACAGACAGATAGCAAATAGCTGTAACTTTGCATTTGGACTATACAGGCAGATAGCAAATAGCTGTAACTTTGCATTTGGACTATACAGGCAGATAGCAAATAGCTGTAACTTTTCATTTGGACTATACAGGCAGATAGCAGATAGCTGTAACTTTGCATTTGGACTATACAGGCAGATAGCAAATAGCTGTAACAAAATCTTTGAAGAAAAAAAACAAAAACAAAAATACATCTCTTTGCTCTCTGCCGGTATAGTCCAAAAGCAATGTTACTTTACAAAGCATGAATAATTTTTGGTAAGCGTACACAATTCTTGTATGAATATACATGTACTTTAACTTGAATTGACTGTAAACTAAGATTGTTTATATGTTTTGTGTAACATTCCCCTACCGGGGACTTGACATTATCAATACAAGTTCAAAAGTTCAGAAATCCAATAGTCTCAAGGGGAGGTTTAACAGGTGCACCGGCCGTTTGAACGGAAGTATCATTATCGTGTTTATAGTTCGATCCTTATCATTGGTGACCCTCTTACTTAACCCTCTTGCCATACATTCATTCACTTATCACAAGCTGGCTTAGAGTCATAACCTGTGCAGAAGAGGTAAGGAGTAACTTTTTTTTTTCTTCAGCTTAGTCAGGCTGCAGGTTTCGTTTTGTTTACATATTGTTAGATAGAGCTATGAACCCAAATAGTAGATTTATCACACTGTAGTCATATTAGATTTATCACACTGTGGATCTTTTTGAAAGAACCAGTGCAATAAGAAGAATATAATTTATGCTTTATTCCCGTATGTTCTTTCTCTTTGTTGAGTTCACGTTCGTGAAAAAGGGAGACGTAGATGTCACTTTTCTGACGGCGGCGACGTCTTCGTCGTCAACAGTTTTGTACATTTTATTTTATATTTCATTTTTGTTGCATTTCCTTAACCGCTTTGTTGATTCTATTTGTATTTGGGATGTCAGTTTGATGAGCAAAGACATAATATTCTGCGACATTCACTCACCACTTGGACCTCAGGTAAAGGTCACCGATTTTCTTTCAGGCTTTAAGGTCACCTGGCCAAGTGAGTTTCTTTTATGGCCCTGCGTCTGTCGTCCTCTCTGCGTCCGTCAACAATTGCTATTTTCAGCTTCTTCTAAAAGACCACTAAACCAGCTTCAGCTAATTTTGGCAGACTGCATCCTGGTATCATGGGCTTTTAAGTTTGTACAAATGTTGCCGATACGCCATTATAGATGGCTTCTGTTACTAAAAGAAAAAGAAAACTTTTAAATAGCTTCTTCTAAAAATCCGCTTAACAGAAGGACTGCTTCTCAGAAACGGCTTGACAAAATTTTACCAAATCTGACAGCAAGCATCCTGGCATAAAGGGCTTTGAAATTCATAAAAACCACACCAATCCATTGTACAATATGGCTGCCGTTACTAAAAACAGACAAAAAACTGTAATAACTTATTCTTAAAAAAAACCCCAAAACTCTCGACAGAATTTGAATTTGACTGAAAGCATCCGAATACGAAGGCCTTTTAAATTTGTACGTATGATGCCGATCCGCCATCAAAAATGGCTGCTGTTACTAAAAATTGAAGGAAAAAAACTTTAATAAGTTATTCTCAATAACCGCTAGATAGAATTTTGACCGAATTTCGTCAGAAAATATCCTAGTTTGAAGGCAGTTCAAATCTATACATATGCTGCTGATCCGCCATGAAATACTGTAGTATCGTTTATTTTCGTGAGGCTCAATTTTCGTGGTATTGTAAAAAAAGAAATTTTCGTGGGTACTTTAATTCGTGGTTTTGCCCGTCAAAGTTTGCATATTACTAAGGTTTAATTTCGTGGTTTAACCGCTACAAATACCCAAAATAAGAATAAAAAAGAATAAGACTATGCCGACGCAAACGGCGGTCACTGGAATGTTTAAAACAATACTACCACATGTATGAGCACAAATCAAAGACCTGACAAGTTCAATACGTACACCGTGTTTTTGTCCAAGTGAATACCATCAGTGGAAGCCGACGCAGTCAACAACACTAAAACAATACTACCGGATCTATGATCACAAATAAAACACATGTCAAGATCAATCATTTACACCGTTTTTTCGTCTGAGTGCTCAACATCGAAGGAAACCGACGCAGCCAACAACAAAGTCAATCGCTTATTAAAATACACCTGTACGATCTCTTAAACCGCTGTCTATGAAGGGAACAAAACACGTGACCGGCTGCCCCTTGCTCAATGCAATCAGCAGACAGTGGCAATATTTTATGTGTTTAGAGCCCATCAATGTGAGAAGATGCTAACTAAATTGAAAGACAGTGGAATCACGCGTTTGTTTGTGCCTGCCTCGTGTGAGGCCAACTTAAACCACTAGACTTGACAATAAATACAGAATACAAAGAAGATTTAAAATCACACTTCCACAACTGGCATGCTAAACGGGTCATGGAGGCCATCACAAAATAAGGAAGATGTTACTGGTGACGATCACTTTTTTGTGTGTGGACCCCTCTTGGACCTCTAGCTATGTTAAGCTAAGAGGCCTTTTAGGTGTCCCCGTTTGGTGCCGAAAAGTTATAAAAGGGATTTTATATCTGTATGTTTACCCCAAAGGTCTGTTGTTGTGGGTTTCTTAAAAAATCAAACAGAAAAGTTTTATTTTTATTGTTTTGGATTAGGGTTCATTTTCATGGTTGATTTTTAGATTGGGCGTACCTGATTGGGGCTCCCGTCTCCAGGTTCTTATTCGTTCCATCCCTTGGCCTAAAGAACTTTACCCTATGGCTTGTACTCCCCTCCTCAGGTATTACCCTTGCTGCTGGTTTCCTTGCCATGTTAAATATGATATTTACAGTGATCCTTGCCACGGAACTGTATAAGTCCAGTGTGTGCTATATGTATATGTGCTATATATATGTTCTGTCGTTTGCTATAACCTCTGTGTTTTTGTTTGGACTGGCTGTAATTGTTCAAATCTGGTTCAAGTTTTTATTTACATTTATGTAAGAGACAAAAAATATAAATCCAAAATATATATCAGTGATTGCAACCTCATTAATCAAGCCAATTCGGGCTGAATGGATAATTGCAGCTCAAGCGACAATGAGTGAAAGATGGGACCTAATTATCAGCGAGAAAGCTGGACTTGTTTAATTCTGCAATTTGGGGATTATTTACCTGACAAACATTTGTGTGTACTTTGAGACTTGATTGACACGATGTTGATACAGTGGTTTTGACCAAAAATCAGTGAAGTGTGAGCTTGAATACTATGCTATAATTAGTGTATATACATAGTGTTTCATTAATACTAGTGTTTCAAGCAATAGTTCTGATATTTTACAGGCTTGTTGTTCTTTAGGATTAAAATGCATGGATAAAGTGAAACGTGGTTTCAGGAGGATTGAAATTTTTCAACAGTTGTACTCGGGTGAAGGATCGATTTGAATAAGTATTAAATTTAATATTCATATACTAGTATTTTTTTTTTTATTGTTTCTTTCATTTTCAGCATTACTAGTGTTTGTGTACCTTATGCTTTTTCTCATTTCTCTCTATCCTTACTTATCTCACATGTCGATTTAAGGCAGTGAGTGGAAATTACATCTGTCGGACACCTTATTGATACGTGTGCATTGAAACAATATAAAATGCTATATAATTCTTTTTTCAAAGGGTTAAAATAAAACAACATGTGTAAAAGCTAATACTTTATTACCAAATTAAAGTATTGACATTGATTTATGAAATACTAGTAGGTTCCTTAATCTCTAGGAACGACACACAGTAAGAAAATGAGCGGGGGGGGGGGGGGCGTCATCATCATATGTGGCTAATTTTTCGTTGAGTATTTAAATTCGTGGTTCGGGACAACAACGAAATCCACGAAAATTGGTCCCCCACGAAAATTTCTGATACTGCAGGAGAAAGAAAAAAAAATGAAAACAAATCTACCTAACGAAACAAAAAATAGCTGTTTACTAGAATGTGATCAACTTTGACAGAAGGCATCCAGGCATTGGGGCCTTTCAATACTGGGTAAATGGTGCTGATGTACTTAGAAATATGGATGAAGATAAAAACAAAAATAGAGAAACATTGAAACAGTTGTTTTCATAGCATGAGATCAACAGCATTGGAAGAAATGTCTGCGGAAATATCCTACTGACCTAGATATATTGGCCAACTTTTATTGCATTTGTCTATTATAGTTTTCTCTAGGACCTTCTGCGGCTTGTACTTCTATGTAGACGTGAATAAATACAAGCACAATATTATTATAATTTGGATGAAAATATTCAGTTCTTTCAAATATTTTGGGCCCTGTATTAATGGGGTATGTTCATAGTTGGGAGTAACGTTATAGTGCAAAGAAAAGTAATTTTGCAACAGTCCATTCGACACCTTTGACACGGGTTTCAAGGTAGCAGAGAGAAAGCTTTGAACGTGGGTCTATTGGTTCATTTCATTCTTGTCGTTGTCATCAGAGTCGTTTAACTTTTTTAAGGTTTAACTCTAATGTTAAGCTCTTGATCTCCACATTTGTCTCAACTCTGTCTTCTTCCGTCTTAAGAGCAGGATTCCGCATATTGTTTGAATTGTCTTTGTGTAGGCAGTTTGTCATCTTCTTAACTTGTTCTTTCTATGTAATTCCAGTAAGATATTAGCCAGTGATTCAAAAATAAAATTATATCTTCTGTTAGCATCATTTGATTTTTCCGTTCAACGATGCTAACAGGATCAATATAGGGGAGATACGCGCGCAACCGGATTTGGGGCTTAAACCGGGATTTCCTTATTTATAGCTTGGCGCTATACAACTTGAGCTATCAGAACCTACGCCCTTTTTCTGGTTCCTGCGATATATTTCTCCTCCTTTTGGGAGATAACGTCTCTTTGTCCCCATAAAGTCACCATATTGCTCCTCCTTTTGGGAGGTAACGTCTCTTTGTCCCCATAAAGTCACCATATTGCTCCTCCTTTTGGTAGGTAACGTCTCTTTGTCCCCATAAAGTCACCATATTGCTCCTCCTTTTGGGAGATAACGTCCCTTTGCCCCCATAAAGTCACCATATTGCTCCTCCTTTTGGAAGATAAAGTCCTTTTGTCCCCATAAAGTCACCATATTGCTCCTCCTTTTGGGAGATAACGTCCCTTTGTCCCCATAAAGTCACCATATTGCTCCTCCTTTTGGGAGATAACGTCCCTTTGTCCCCATAAAGTCACCATATTGCTCCTCCTTTTGGGAGATAACGTCCCTTTGTCCCCATAAAGTCACTATATTGCTCCTCCTTTTGGAAGATAAAGTCCTTTTGTCCCCATAAAGTCACCATATTGCTCCTCCTTTTGGGAAGTAACGTCCCTTTGTCCCATAAAGTCACCATATTGCTCCTCCTTTTGGGAGATAACGTCCCTTTGTCCCCATGACGTCACCATATAGAGTACGCAGTATATCTTTAATTTCTATTGTCGGCAGGTCGTAAAGTAGTCCTATGGTAGGCTCCAAATATAAAACAGTTGCGGAAGACTGATAATCGAACTCTGGATATCACTAATAGTAGTTACGTGATCTGTGTGAACCGGTACCACTAGCATTGACTGGGACAAGAGATATAGCCTGTCAAAAGACAGTTTATTCAGGGGCATGGGGGATCGCTGGGAGGTGGCAAAAATGTGGTGGAGTTTGGTAGAATAGATCCAAGGTCAGATCGCGTATGAGCGACACTCTCCTAGCGTAATTATGTTTCCCTTTTCAGTTTAGTTGAAGGGGTTATTCAGCATGCTTCAAGAGAAAGAGACTGAAATAGAGACAGTCCCAAACGGACATACGATGGAAGAAACATCAACCAATGCAGGCGTCACAGAAGAGGAGCATGGTGAAGACGACGTGCTTCTGGTTTACAAGATCAGCGACTCTCCACCAATCCATTTAACTATTTTCTTTGGTTTTCAGGTAAGCTTCCTTGCCAATATCTTTTGCTGCTAAAAGTTTCTTATGCACCCACAGTAGTATCTGTCAGGTTTTGGTTGGTGGAGAATGCAAAAGGAATTCTTTCCCTTGTGCTTTTAGCCAAGTGTTTATTAGTGCGCTCACATTTGAATAACCATTTAAAAAATGGAATGGAATGGTCCCACTCACTAAAATGCTGGTTCTGCATAGCTTTTAATCTGTTCCTAAAACAGTATCACGCCAGAGATAAAAAAATTCTGAGCTTGAGCTTGTGTTTGAGATTAAATTTTTATTCCGAGCCAATCAAACGTGACATTAGGAACCAATCATTTCATTTTCTGGGGTTGGAGGGGAGGGGGGGGGCTGCGATTATAGCAAAAAATACTAAAGAAAGAAAATTTTCGACTCTCATATAGCTTGAAAGATATCTTAAAATATTCTTGCTCAGATTTATAGCAACAACAAAAAAGTATCTCAGCTTGAAAGACAACCTCAGCCCCCCCCCCCCCGAAAATTAAATATTAGGTCCCGTTCAAAAGTAAAATCATTTTTTTGGCTGACACAAAATCTCAAGCTCAAATTCAAGCTCAGAGTTTGTGATCTCCAGGTCTGAAACACCATTTCAGAGATTTTCATAGAATCTATTTTTCTCTCTCTCACTCACTTTTTTTTTCTCTCTCTCTCTCTCTCTCTCTCTCTCTCTCTCTCTCTCTCTCTCTCTCTCTCTCTCTCTCTCATGCAACACCTTCTCACAAGTATGTTGGGGATAAAAAAAAAAAGTTTAGTAACTAAAAATAAAATTAGGCCCTTATGTACAGAGAGAACAGGAGAGCCACGGTAGCTCAGTTGGAGAGTCTCCGGTTAATGATTCAGTACCCGCACAGACCAGCCTTGGTCAGCTGCCTCAGTGTGTCCTTGGGAAACAAACTTAACTCCCATTCCTCTGCATGATATAGCCAATAATATATTCAACGTGCCATTAAAAAACAACCAACCAGATCAACAGAGAGAACAGCGAAGGACGACATGCTGAGTATTAAAAGAGATTTAAGGGAGGAACTTAACAGGATCAAAGTGTGTGTGTAGTGGTGGTGGAGGTGCAAGGTTAAACTGCAAGGACGCAAGGTACTAATTATATGGAAAAAGGTAAACCAGTCTAGAAATGGGTGAAGATAAAATAGAGTATATATGGGTTTGGCTGGCCAGAATTGGTTGAGAACGAAAGTAGGATTTTTGTAAAAAGAATCTTTTGAGAGCTTATCCTAGTTGTAACTGAAAAAATTAGAGATAATGTTTTATTGATTGAATTTCAGTTCTTTTACAACTTGAATTTGGAAAACTCATTACTGAAATTAGCACCTGACTCTTTGGTGCGGAATTGAAAACACATGTTTCAAACACATGTAGATCCAGAAAATGCAGCGGCTCATATGGTTTTCTCTACACAGAAGCTGTCATCAAGGATATGTCTAAACTGATAAATATAGGTTTGATCATGAGCATTCAGAAATTTCAAGTTATTGAATTTTTCATATCATTTTGTTTGCACATGTTTACTATGGAGCTGAATTAGTTCATTGAATCCAGTAAACTCACTTCAAGGAATTGCAGACCTACTGGGATGTACAGCTGTAGTTTCAGATAGAACAGTGACATCAATTTCATTTTTTTATGGTCATTCCAGCAAGCCTTGTTGTCAATTGCCCACCAGCTCGCCATTTCTCTTCTTGTGGCAGAAGTGGTGTGTGCCAGCAATGATGACGAATTCAAGGCCCGCCTTCTCAGCTCCACCCTATTCATGACAGGTTTGACCACACTGTTGATGGTGACAATTGGTGCTCGGTAAGTCTACCACATTTATCCTTTACTGATTTATTTCCCGTGTATTCAGCATTGTTTAATAAACAGACCCAATATCTACCATCCTCCCCACTATCTTTGCATGTCACAAAATTACAAAAGACAAATATAATACTATCAAAGAAGTGATTGTATGAAAACTAACATGGACAAAAACAAGAACTGTTTATTTCATTAATCTAGATCTGCTGCCTGTAATACATCCCAGATGAAACATGCTTGCATTGCATTCAGTAATTTAGATCTCCTGCCTATAGTACATCCCAGATGAAACATGCTTACATTGCATTCAGTAATCTAGATCTCCTGCCAATAATACATCCCAGATGAAACATGCTTGCGTTGCTTTCGGCGCCATGGTTTTCAAAATTACACTTGTTTAAAGTTAAGAAAATACACAGTCTTTGTAAATTAGCATTTGTTTGAAATTACTCATAAGTTATACAGTGATTGCAAAAGGAATACTAGGTACTGTACATTAAAATTTTAAATCTACATTATAGGCAGAGAGAAAGAGAGAATTATAACCTGTAGTCAAGTTTGATCATTTACATGTATAGCAATAACATTTATAATTTTGCAAATTTTATATTATCAACCAACAAACTACTGACATTACATTTAGACCTATGTAAGTGTTGTATTATCAACCAATCACCCATTGATATCTCATTCTTATGCCCCACCATAAATATTGCAAGGGCATCTGGTGTCAATTTTATTTGTCCATACATCTGTCCATCCATCCATCTCTCTGGTTTGGATCAGTTTTCAGGCACTTTCGTTTGGGCATTCATGTTCCATGAACACATATCTAGTTTTCAACACGAGTCACTGTTAATTCCGTTTTCTTACTTACAGTTGTAATTTTATCTAGCACGATCTAATTGGCATTATCTAGTTTTCAACACGAGTCACTGTTAATTCCGTTTTCTTACTTACAGTTGTAATTTTATCTAGCATGATCTAATTGGCATTATCTAGTTTTCAACATGAGTCACTGTTAATTCCGTTTTCTTACTTACAGTTGTAATTTTATCTAGCATGATCTAAATTGGCATTATCTAGTTTTCAACACGAGTCACTATTAATTCCGTTTTCTTACTTACAGTTGTAATTTTATCTAGCATGATCTAATTGGCATTATCTAGTTTTCAACACAAGTCACTGTTAATTCCGTTTTCTTACTTACAGTTGTAATTTTATCTAGCATTATCTAATTGGCATTATCTAGTTTTCAACACGAGTCACTGTTAATTCCGTTTTCTTACTTACAGTTGTAATTGTATCTAGCATGATCTAATTGGCATTATCTAGTTTTCAACATGAGTCACTGTTATTTCCGTTTTGTTACAGTTGTAATTTTATCTAGCATGATCTAATTGGCATTATCTAGTTTTCAACATGAGTCACTGTTATTTCCGTTTTGTTACAGTTGTAATTTTATCTAGCATGATCTAATTGACATTATCTAGTTTTCAACATGAGTCACTGTTAATTCCGTTTTCTTACTTACAGTTGTAATTTTATCTAGCATGATCTAATTGGCATTATCTAGATTTCAACATGAGTCACTGTTAATTCTGTGTTCTTACTTACAGTTGTAATTTTATCTAGCATGATCTAAGTTGGCATTATCTAGTTTTCAACATGAGTCACTGTTAATTCTGTGTTCTTACTTACAGTTGTAATTTTATCTAGCATGATCTAAATTGGCATTATCTAGTTTTCAACATGAGTCACTGTTAATTATGTTTTCTTACTTACAGTTGTAATTTTATCTAGCATGATCTGAATTGGCATTTTCTAGTTTTCAACATGAGTCACTGTTAATTCTGTGTTCTTACTTACAGTTTTAATTTTATTTAGCATGATCAATATTGGTGATTATTATTTGACAGGTCGTGGTGTGCGATGCCTCTAGGACTCCTCCCATTTTATTTTTCAGATTGCCTTTATTCCAAGGGGCAGCAGTGGAGTACTTGGCTCCTCTACTTGCTCTTGGGACAGTTGACCCAACCTTCTGCACTGCAAAGGACAAGTTTGGTAAGTACTGAATCCAATAAATTTCTGGCAGTAAAATTAGTCTTATTCAATCAGATTCTCGCAGGATTCTTTAAGAACTACTTTTTGCCAAAAACGGACTCTTGTTAGTTAGTTCATGTAATCTGATGGAAGGAGACTGTATGTTTATTTTAGTTCAAGTCTCATGTTGTCTCATGGAAGGAGACTTTATGTTTATTTTAGTTCAAGTCTCATGTTGTCTCATGGAAGGAGACTACATATTTATTTTAGTTCAAGTCTGATGTGATCTGATGGAAGGAGGATATGTTTATTTTAGTTAAAGTCTCATGTTATCTGATGGAAGGAAACTACATATTTATTTTAGTTCAGGTCTGATGTAATCTGATGGAAGGAGACTATGTTTATTTTAGTTCAAGTCTAGTGTAATCTGATGGAAGTAGACTACATATTTATTTGTTTGTCTGTTTATTTGCTGTTTTACGGAACAGCAACTCGTGAAGATTCTAGATTGTCCTGAGGCAATAGGAGTAAAGTAACTTACCCAAGGGATACACCATAGCAACAGACCCGGGCTGATCTAATACACCATAGCAACTGACCAGGGCTGATCTAATTTTAGAATTCAAATCTATTCCCTTCTGGTTGCGAGTCTGGCATGGTAGTCACTGAGCCACCATTGCTGTCTTGAATGGGACTACCGTATAAACTGGCGTATAATCGGATACCAACTGCATAATGCGCCGGCAGATCTGGGTCTATGCAGTTTGGAAGGAATAATCAGTAGAACAAACAACATAGACCCTGATCTGCCGGCGCATTATGCGACGGCAGATCACGGTCTGTGTTGTTTGCATTTGGACCAGGTTTATACGCGAGTATATACGGTACATAAAAAATCCATGATAAGCTGTCGTTAGCAATTCCCAACATCATGATACTCTGTGTGACCAAGTAGCAAAGAGATATAATTTTTTTCAGTAATTTTTTTTTTACAAGATTTTGTGTATGGTGATTGAATTATGGTAACAGTCTTGTACTGCAATATTTGAGGATTTTGTAAATGTACTGTTGCAATATTTGAGGACTTTGTAAAGGTACTGTTGCAATATTTGAGGACTTTGTAAATGTACTGTTGCAACTACATGTATCCATTTACAGTTTCAACAATAAAACCAACACTCATGTCCTCAAATAAGAGACGGTTCTTCCTCACATGAAAGTAATACGGGATAAGAAGAAACATATTAATACGACCTGTAATAGGAGGGAAATATAAACATTGCTGAAAATGGACAATTGTCCATGTAAATAGCATTTCAGGACTCGCGATACTAATCATATGGAAAAATGGAAACCAGTCTAGAAATGGGTGAACATAAAATAGAGTATATATGGGTTTGGAGGGGCAAGATTGGTTGATAATGAAAAGTACAATTTTAGAAGAAAGAATCCATAATAAAATTTTATTCTATTTGTAACTGAAAAAAATAGACAATGTTCTATTGATGGAATTTCAGTCCTTTTACAGACTTGACATTTGGAACACTCATTACTGAAATTAGCACCTGATTCTTTAGGTGCAGAATTGAAAACACGGGTAGATAATAAAAAAATGTCATGGCTTATATGGTTTTCTCCACACAGAAGCTTGCATCAAGGATTAAATTTATTTGTGTGACAGTGGAGGTCATTTAAATATCCAGTTGACATGTATGATCTGAAGTAAACTTCTGGGAATGGGTGATTCTGTGAGTATCAAATGACCATTATATAGGCAGCCTACCCCATTTTCCAGATGGTAGTAATTACTATCAGCTTCATGAGGATAGCAAAGTAATTGACTATTAAGTTAAAGCAGTGAGGAGCTCACATCCCAAGCAATCCTCCTCCCGAAACTGGGGATGGGGGTGGCCAAGTCCAGTGAGTAGAGGCCCTAAATTCCCACCAGACAACATATTTTTTATTGGGAGGGGCCACAGAATTAAGTTTTGCGAGGGGTGGGGGCAGAATTTCTTGCTACGCCACTATCACATCTAGATAATATTTGCAAAAATGCTTACAAAGATACTGCTAATTAGAATTATTGTTCCATGGATTTATATATTATATTTTTGCTGTAATGTAGGTGTGAGAGCAAGTGGACTGAGAGAGGAAAATAAAAAGGTTTCAAATTGAATAGGAAATCTGATATATTTTCATAAACTAGAGTACATTTAATTCCTTGTGACGTTTTGCTTATCTGTATTACCTTTCTAAGAAAGTTGGGCTGGCATGTTACCAACATTTGAAAAAATAACTTTGTTTTTATAGAAACTCCATGTACAAAATAAGATTTGGAATAAATAGTTATTTACCCATGTTTTGGTACAGTCTGTGTCTAAAATATCCCATCAGTTTTCAGTTCTCGAGTGAGAATATCAATCATAACTCAAACTACACTTTCGTTTAGTAGAAAAACAGAAAATATTATTTTATTTAGTATTAAAGTCCAGCATAGATTCGAATAATTAGATGCACCTGCTGCCTATCTCATGGGAGCTGAGGCAGCTGGGAAAGTTTTGTCAGATTTAATATTGAATACTCAAGTGACCATTACTGACCAGCTTGGAGTCCCGCACTCCAAATAGATTTAACTGTCATCCACTTGGATTTCTATCTTTTCTGACCCTGGCCTTTAATCTAGTTTTTCCCATCAACACCACAGAAGAAATGATATACCGTACCACAGAAGAAATGATATACCGTATGTACTCGCTTATAAGTCGAGTCCAACTGCAAACTGCACAGACCCAGATCTGCCTTTGCTTAATGAGCAGGCAGAGTTGGGTCTGTGCAGCTTGTTAGGAGTAATCAGTAGAACAAACAACATAGACCCTGTTCTTCTGGCACATTGTGTGACGGCAGATCAGGATTTATGTTGTTTGCAGTTGGACTCGACTTGTAAGTGAGTCTAATTACGGTATTGTAATCCAAGCTAAGAAAATTGACTCAAAGGTCCCTGATTAACAATCCAGGCACAAAATTAACAATCTAAAATAACTGTTTACGATATACTGTAATCCTATCTAAGACCATTTACATAAAGTCCCTGGTGAGCCCAGCTACAAAAATTAAGAATCTAAAACAAGAACTGCCTACTTAATACAAGTTACCAAAACCTCACATTCCATGGAGGGAGGGAGGGAGAGAGAGAGAGAGAGAGAGAGAGAGAGAGAGAGAGAGAGAGAGAGAGAGATGAGAAGCAGGGGGTTGCTATGCAGAAGAATGCCAAAGACAGACGACAACAGCAACATATGAATACAAGGCAGTGTCATACTGGCGGTCTATTGTCCACTCTTCCCGAAAATCGCTATTTTGCCACATTATTATTTAATTTAGCAACAAATTTAACTCAGTATTTACGGATAATTATCAATCCATTATCAAACTTCCGTTCTTAATTGCTGGGCTACAATTGGGGATATTAAATACGACGCTCCAATTCAGATGGCTTCGTGTAATATAAATGATACCTTTCCCAAAGGGAATCTAAGATGATCAGTTATCAGTTGTCCAGTTATCAAACTTCCGCCCGCTCTTAATAAATTGCTGGGGTACAATTGAGGCTGTTAACTACTGTGGCGGACGGATCCCCTTCTTACAAGGTGTCCGCTTTATTTGGTTGGTTATCGTTATCTAGAGGATGATCGACCTCGGTGTTATTGCCCGGATTGAGTAAATAATAATATAAATTATGAAATTTATAGATGGAATAAATAGAGATCTGAGCAGATATATAGAACATAATAACACGAGCCCCCGTACATGAAATATAACAATTTAATCAATTACATAAAACAAACTGAGATAATACATTACATTAGGAAGATACACTTCTTTTTTAAATAAATCATTTACTGAATTTCAACACAAATATGCTTATGCAAATAGCCGATCTGTTTCAAACGATAGAATTAGTTCCTCACAGAATCGAGTGAAAAATCGAAGTCATTGCCCTGCATAACTGCATAACCTGCTTATCGCTGGTCACTCCAACTTCAATGTGGCTGTTCTCTTTGTTCTTTCGCTTTTTTCTTCTCCTCACTCTCTCTTGTCTCGCCTCTTTCGGTCCTCAACCTTTGTGTGGGTGGATAGGTAGATGGATAGGTGGATGGAGCTATTTTCCCTTTCAAACCTAAATCTTCTGTCAAATATACTTCTGGGAATAGAGCATTACTCCACTCTCGTTACGTCAGATATCGTCCTATCGTAATTCAAACAGATACCAAAGGCTATCTGGTCAGGCCAAACCTGGCAAATCATAAACAAACCAAGTTTCAGAAGATTAATGTACTTCTAACGGTATTTCATAACTGACTCATATTAACATCAAACGAGACATAGCGGTTTCAGTTCACGTCCTAATTATACAAATGAATCAATGAAATTCACTTCATGGCTTAACTACATTAATTTCAGTGAATACTCACTCAAGTCTCTATCCTACATGAAATCATCTTAAGACAACTTGTATCAAATAAAGTAATGCATGAAATTCTTATAATACATTATTCCTATAGCAATCAAGACGATAAATTTACACAATTCGTCAAACTCATATAAAGAAGATTATTGTACAAATTCAGACAAATGAACTCAAACAAATAGTTATACTCATATCAAGAAAATTGATCTACGAATTTAAACCAATAAATTCATGCAAATATAAACAAATAAATTCAAGCAAATAATTATATTGGTATCAACGAATTAGATGAGATTGATGCAAATACCTTGTGCTTTCAAGACTCGCTCGCTTCTACCGCCAGAATTGTGTCCGTCAACTTCTAGACATCAGGTCCCTTGAATAATTGTTTATACGAGAGAATTTCGCCTAAATTCTACCTCGGAGTCAAGACCTTTTTCTCTTGCAGAAAAACTTCGACTGACTAAATTTTGCGATGGGGCATATTAAAACCATGAAATTTCGTGTGGGAAACACGCCCCTTATTTAGCGTAGCTAATCAGGATTAAACGTATCTACCGTCTTTTATAAATACGCGACAAACGCGCATAGCATACCCCCTTGATTGTCGTGCGATATTTAAATAACTGATTCTGGAGAATTTGCAAAAGATAATACTACTTCAGCTAGCTAACAAATGGGTTCTGTACCCTCTCAACTCTGACATTTTCGATACCAAGATCTAAGTTAACCTTTTCCTTGACCGTTAAATAATGAACGCTTAATTAAGAATCCATTTCACCCAAAACAGTACGGTACTTTTCCTCATAAATCTATTTAATTGTTATCTGCCAAAACTAATGTGCTCTACAGAAATCGACAGAAATTTGCACCATTAGAACTACGCTCCATGTTAGATGTCTTATTGTAGTAGGAATGACACCTAAACACACGTGTATTGAATATACAATACTCATTTGAAACGAAACTTTTTTTTTCTTTTTTTTCTTTATTTGGTATCTGGCTATTACCATTGTACAAAAGGCTATTACTATTGTTCAAAACGGTTGCACATCTTTTTGTGAAGAAAATGATTCAGAAACAGATAGTGTTCTTTTTCTGGCGATTCTTGCAAGAGTTTGATATGCAAGTCATTACAAAACATAAACATAAGCGAAACTTTTTAATGAAAATAGGTATCAGAGGTAGTCAGCCGAACTTAATGGAAATATGCACAGCATTTAAACAATGTTTCAAAGCAAAGGCAGTTTTATTGGTATTATCGTTGACTATCACGCCAGTAAGCCATGTTGCTAGCCAACTTGGGTTCCTCTTGTGACGTCATAAGCTTGCGCCTGCGTATCGGACTTTACAAAAAGTCGCTCGGCTGTTTCCGTGGAAGTCGCATTTTGGTGGTAATTTAATTAATAGCTAAATCTCCTAATCCAGTGAATGAATGTGCGTCAAGTCTTCGCAGTGCACGTGAAATGTCTAACGAATTAAGATCTCCCATTATAGTGTATAACATTCAGGTCTACCTCAAGGGTTTCTATCAAGGAGTTTAAATTGTTGTGTATTAGTTTATAGCTAATGTGAATATTTATTTATAAACCCCCTCCCCTGCCTATTTGCATCAAGATCAAGTGATAGTATTGCTTGTACCCAAATCAACTCAAAATGCAAAACAATAGTGGCTTGACTTTGTTAGATCAGTCAACTTTCCCAATATTAACAAAGCGCCCGGTTACACGATGCAGTGACGTCAAATAAGGGATTCGGTAGGAAATTCCTTTAGAATATTGCAGACACGTCCGTGTTACGTTTTTGTTAAAATACATGAACTTGGAATTTATCACAATAATTTGATTGTCTAGCAATCTAGATATCAACGCTAGTTTTATTTGAGGTGGTTGATAATGATGTATAAAGTAGAGTATGAATTCTTTACAATAGATATGGTAACCATCTAGGGCACACCACTTTGTGTGTGATAAATCTTAGTCTGTATCTTCAAACATTGTAATCATATCAGTTTCAAACATTGTAATCATATCAGTTTCAAACATTGTAATCATATCAGTTTCAAACATTGTAATCATATCAGTTTCAAACATTGTAATCATATCAGTTTCAAACATTGTAATCATATCATTTTCAAACATTGTAATCATATCAGTTTCAAACATTGTAATCATATCAGTTTCAAACATTGTAATCATATCAGTTTCAAACATTGTAATCATATCAGTTTCAAACATTGTAATCATATCATTTTCAAACATTGTAATCATGTCAGTTTCAAACATTGTAATCATATCAGTTTCAAACATTGTAATCATATCAGTTTCAAACATTGTAATCATATAATTTTCAAACATTGTAATCATATCAGTTTCAAACATTGTAATCATATCAGTTTCAAACATTGTAATCATATAATTTTCAAACATTGTAATCATATGAGTTTCAAACTATAATATGATTAACACAAGAATTTCCAGTATTACTTAGAATTTTCAACATTAGTTTTAAGCTAGGGTGTGAATTAGTGGATTTTCCAAGAGAAATAATTTTGATAACTCACTGAAGTGAATTATGAAAAATATTTTTTCACTGCGTTCAATAGACATTGGTAACATTATGGCCAAGAAATTTGACCTGCCATTTGGCACTTGCTTGGTCAGGTGGCAAGCATGGCCACCTGTCACACAAGAGTACCAGGTTCAAATCCCTCAAGTGCTTTTATCTTCTTCATATTTTTTGCTTATATGCTTTTTTACATTGAGTTAAGAAATAGAATTATGTTACAACTAATATTTTTGTGTGCTAATACATACATAACACAGCAAAACAACCGGTAAACAGCTGATATTATCGCGTGGGATACGGTAATAAATCTGCTACTTCGATCTCTTATTGCTTACAAATACGTTAGAACATGAAATAAAAAGAAAATTTGCTTGTTCCGAGTGAATAACGGATATGTTTCATCTCGTGGGTGAAAAACTCGTGGCTTCTCCACCAGTAATAATAATAATAATAATAATAATAATAATAATAATAATAATAATAATAATAATAATAACAACAAGATTGTAACTATGATAATCATCATCATCATCTTCATGTACGTATTTATCTTACATCATAAACCGATGTTTTTACTATGTTGTTCATATTATCGGTTGCTGTCACTCGAGCAAACATACAAGTTGCTGAATTGTTTTTTTTTTTTTTCTTTTTTTTTCTTCGTTAATTGTTTAAATTTTGACATCACCACTATGCAGTTCTCAAACTGGAATATCAGAAAGTTTTCTTCTCATCTCAGAGTTAAAAGATCGACTTTACTTTGTGTGTTTATGTGTATGTCTGTGTGTGTTTAGAAAATGCGGTTCCCTGTGCACTAATGGTATAAACACAATCAATGGGGGTGGGGGAGGGGTGTCTAATCACAATAAATTAGTAATATGGATATTATACAAAACATGAATATCAGGACTGATTTCTGCAAACAGTTGTTAACATATGAAAAAGTAAATGAATGTTGGGGAGTTCTTATGCAATTTAACTGCAAAAATGTCCGTGTCTAATATGGTATTTGCATGGGGAAGTATGTTTGTAAATATGGCAGCATTCAGGATTGGTATAGATATTATACCAAGAGAAAGTTATTATTATATAAGTTTGTATTTAACACTGGCAAATACATTACTTAAATACACTGTCACGGAAGGTCGTGCGAAGCTAATTCCCTCCACTGACGTTACACGGCTTCGGTTTCCGAGTGACTACGGATAATATTTATGCAGAGTGGGCCTGTGATTCTCAGCCGATTTTCGGGAAAGTAAACAGAGTTTCGATAATCGGACTTTTTGTACTTGATATTATAACTTTCAATATTTGAAATGCTACAGCCAGGATAAAAATGTAGAAAACTCTAAAGAAACCTTTTAAATTGAATTCCTTTGAAAGCTAAATAGTATTTGCATAATGCACACACTGTATGTACTTGTAAAATGCACACACTGTATGTACTTGTATAATGCACACACTGTATGTACTTGTATAATGCACACACTGTATGTACTTGTATAATGCACACACTGTATGTAATTGTATAATGCACACACTGTATGTACTTGTATAATGCATACACTGTATGTACTTGCATATTCTGCAACTAGCCAGGATAGTTTCCCGCAGCCATTGTTCTCCGGCAGGTAAAGAATTTTCCAAGTAGACTGAAAAAGTAAGGTTGCATAACGATTTAAACTAAAATAAAGCATCAAATGAGTCATTTTGTTTAACTTTTGACATTTCTTGGAGTTTTCCCGACTTTTCAGCAAAAGTTACCAAAGCGCAAAATGTTACTTCAGAGACTCTAGTGTAGTAAAACACCTAATTTGAAACATAAATTAGGGAGGTACTCATTTACGTTTTATACATAAGAGTTACTTTTTCATCAAAGTGTAAAATGCGGTTTCAAACATGTAGTGCTTGTATGACCATGCACCAAACTTACCGCACCCTGATATGTTTTGATATTAGTTCATGGTTTGAACATGTGGTTAGTGTGTAAAAGGTTGCGGGTTCGATACCTTAGATAGCCATCTCTCTCTTTCTCTCTCTCTATCTCTCTCTCTCTGCTAACCTGTCATATTCCACATTTCACTTATCCCATACTGACAGGTGATATCGAGCTCGTGTAAATAGAGCTATAAATAAATGCGACATACGTCATACTAACATGCCTAATTTAAGACCTTTATCATGGACAAATCCTCATAAAACCTGATTTTGTTCTTTAAATTCATTGTTATAAACAGTAACATCTGGATGGGATTAATACACTGTATGTCCTTATGTAAAATACATGTGCATTGCTGTTGTGTCATCTGAATGGGATTAATACACTGTATGTCCTTATGTAAAATACATGTGCATTGCTGTTGTGTCATCTGGATGGGATTAATACACACTATGTCCTTATGTAAAATACATGTGCATTGCTGTTGGATGAGGTGCATGAATGTGTGGTCGTATCCATGCATCATCATATATTTCACTTGCTGTTAATGAGCTTTATTTGCTTAATACTTTGCTTAATACTTTTTTTTCTCGGGCCGAACCTCCCAAAAATTATTAAATATTCCACATCTTGTGTGCAGTGGCCTAATTATGGAACCATGTCACGTTCTTAAATCGCTTCAAAAATGAAAAATTTTAAGAGAAGGGGAAAAAAGAATGTATAATGATAAATGCAATATAGAATATTCAAATACATATCAGTCAAAACACCAATCTGTCTCAGTTTGCCTTACCTCCACAGTAACAAATATTATATAGAATGAATTACTATTGTTTTGATATTTAAAACTTTGATCTTGTACGAGATACTAATATAAATTGACTTTCGGTATTATTTGGCTTCATTCAAACTCTCATTGTGCAAATGACAGGCAGTATTCAGTTTTGTCTCCATGAAGTTAAATAATAATAATATTAGTAGTGTAAACAAAAGTTGATGTGCATACTGGGGTAAGGAGAGTTACTCTCTTCACCAATTTATAACTCGCACTCAGCTGTGAAGAGCATAGACCTAGACGCCAGTTTCACTAAGGATCTGAACAATTTTCTTCAAAATGAGATTTTAAATTATCTTGCTTATGAGACATTTAACAATACTGCTATTTCAGTCAGAGATAGAGTTATTAGAAAGAATTAAAAATAACTCCTTAGTTTTTAACTTGTACACCTACGAAGCATTTTAATCTTAAAAAAATAGTAAAGACATTCCTCAGATTTGAAGATCTCTTCAGATCTTCGTCTGAGATGTAACAATACTCTTTCTTTAATATATACTTGATGAATATGCAGCGAAAAAAAAAACTAATTGTTGTACACAAAGTAATAAAAAAGAGATGTTTAGTGATACTGGGACCAGATCAACCGCTGTTCAAAGTGCCAGCAGATGAGGGTCTATGCTGTTTGACTAAATCTATAGTGGAATGAACAATTTAGAACCAGATCTGTTGGCACATTGCGTGATTACAGGTCTCCAGGGTCTACATGGGTTGTAATGGTGGTGGTGGTGGTGGGGGGGGGGCACTATACACAAGAACCTGATCTGTTGGCACATTACGTGATTACAGATCTTCAGGGTCCACATGGGTTGTAATTGGGTAGGTGTTATACACAAGAACCTAATCTGCTAGCACATTCTGTGATTACAGATCTCCAGGGTCTGCATGGGTTGTAATTGGGTCGGTGTTATACACAGGAAATTATTACGGTACGAAAAAGTATTTAATAGTAGAGAAACGCAGGAGACATTCGCTTCAAATTTCTAGTTCTTTTGTATGTAATATGTTTCTTTAATAATAATAATAATAATAATAATAATAATAATAATAATAATAATAATAATAAATAAATAATAATACTAAACTGCCTGAAGTTACAAATTCATTTGTATGTAAAAATTGTACTTGGATCACACCTTGCATACCAAATCACTTAAACTATCAGTGATGGAGGGAGCCCGCAATATTATTTATTGTAACAGGAGTACTGTAAACGGCACATGCTGCGCCCGTCTCCTGACCTTGTTCCCTGCTAATGATCTTGACCTTTGAGCTTGGAACTTGACTATTTTATGATACGGTGTGAATCTGGGTAAAGTTTAATCACTATATCTGTAGATTTAAAAAGTGACAGGTTGGATAAGGAAACAGGTCACTGACTTACATTATCCCTTGTTGCCACTTTAACGTTGTGGCAGGTGGTATGACAATACGCGAGATTCTGTCAAGTCAAGATATATAACAGGTTTAAACTTCATTGAAATATCCTCGTTTGTTTAAAAGTTATACACGTAAATGCATAGAGGTCACTGATTTATATTTTTCCTTGTTGTGACCTTTATTATGTGGCAGGGGGCATGGTTATAGTTTGCTACACACCGTTTATACATGAAATATAGATTCATTAATATATCTATAATTGCTCAAATGTTTTTATCCAGGAAAGGTTACAAGTCACATAATTTTAATTTGCTCTTGCTGTGACCTTGACCTTGAGACAGGGGGCCAGGCTATGGTATGAGACACACCATCTGGTCATTATATATACCTGAGCAAAGTTCATGAAAAATTTCCAACTGTTACAAAAGTTAGGGGCCGGACAAGCAAATGTTCACGGCCGGTATGGTAACACCATAACATTATACACGTGACTTAGATAGGTCGAAGAAAATGACAACAGAATACAATTTCTGCAGGAAGCTTGAAACACCGTGGTAAGCTTTACCTTTTTATCCTCTGTTGTTGTAATTTTTTACAGTGCAAAATACTGTGGGTTCCCTCAGTTGTTGATAATTTAAGCATTTGGTATGAATGGTCTGTAGATGTTAAACGTCAGTCGTAGTTTGTTAAGTAATTTGATTCTGTATATTACTCTAATTTGTTAGTCCTGTCGATGCTTAACAAGTTTTATTTATTTATTTATTTCCATATTTTTTCTTCATTTTTAGACAGTTCATTGGCAGGAAATCTCACTCTCAACAGTACTTTGGATGATTCCAGGGAGCATATACTAAATGCCGTAACTTCAGTAAGTACTGAAAATCAGTGAATTACACATTATTTATTTTATGTCGGTTGTTCAAAAAGTATTATTAGATGATTTTTTATTTTCTAAAGGTTCACCTGATGTTTGTTTTATGAGTATCTGATGTCAATGCACCTTGTATGTGAGGTGATGTCAGTAAATTATATACTGTACATCCTAGATCATCAACTTGTGACCATGTACCATTTATAAGTTTCCAAATAAACCTAGACAACTAAGAGACTGGTATGTGAGTATTAGTACATATTCTACCATCCGCAATTTTTTAAATACTATAGCCCACCAATCTGTGACCATCCACATTTTGAATTTTTCAAAAAACCCTTGGCCACCATTTTCAGAATTGTATAAAAGCCCGCGATAAATATTTCATAATTTTAAAAAAAAGGTCTTGACCACCATTTTTTAAATTTACCCCCCCCCCCCCACGCCCAAGCTACCATGTTCAAATATCAGTATAAAATTTGAGAATAAAGTGAACAGGTTCTTTCAGAAACTGAAGAGATTAGTGATTACTATGTTATATGAAAATGACGAGTCCTGGAACCTCACAAAAGTCACCTATTAATTCAGTAATCCAAAACAAAACATGAACTTCACTTAAATATCAAAACAGCAGATAGATAAATGAATAAGTTCTAACTTCCAATTTAGTTATAGAAATAAAGTTGTTTTTTTTCACAAAAAGTCACTTATTAATTCACTAATACAAATAATTAATAAAATTTACTTAAAAAGCAAAACAAATAAGTTCTAACCATATTTATAAAGTTATTACTAAAAGAAATATGCAAAAGAAATTACAAATTACTAAGTTATTAATTTTTGGGCCTTCAGGACCAATCACAGAAGCCACCCAATAATTTAGTAATTCAGATAATCACATAAATTAACTTAATAAATACACAATTTTTTTATAAATGGTATAAACACTAGAAATAAGTAAACTAGTGATAAAGGTGATAGTTGCTATTGGTTATTTATTTGTATCAATTACTTCTCATGATTATATTTTTTTAAAGTTTACAACATATGAAAATTTAACTTTACCACAAACACGATTCTGAGGTGTAGGAATGGTTTATATATACATTAATAGATGTGGGAACGTCTTGTGTCTGATGAGTAGACCACTTGTTGGATTGCTTGTGGATATGACTTCAAAGGCCACATGGAGTTGAAAAGGTCACGGGTGGACCTGCCTCTGAAGTCATTCAAATTTGCAGTTGGGTGCAAAACTGCTGGTAGCAATTCTGTTATGTTCTTCAGCTGCCGAGGAACTGAAAGTTTTAGCAGGGTCAAGCACCCGGTCCAAGGCTGGGCTTTTTCGAAAAAATGTAGAAATAGCTATAAAAACAAAAGAATTATAAAATAGAAAGAAAAAAAAAGTCAAAATTTTTACCAACTTTAGACGATCACTTAAATAATATTATCAAATAAGTAGAGTTTTTAAAAAAAACAAAGAGGCAGTGCACCTTATTCGTGTCCTGAAACTCAGTTTAATGTGCCAACAGATAAAGGAATAGGAAATTGAATTTAGAAAGATAAATATATTCTACACAGAAAATAACCATTTTTCATAGAAACCATTAGATTTTTTTATACGTACACCTTAAAATTTGACGATTCAGTGAACAGATATAGAGCACAGAGTGATATGAAATCTTAGCATTTAACGTACCAGAGTGATATACCAGAGTTAGTAAGTCAATTTACAGGTTTAACTATAATTTCAAATATGGAAACTATTGTCTGAATTTAAAATACCTGATGATCAATCTATTGATCCAACAAACAGTAATATAGATATAAAACAATATCATAAAATTTGTAAAAGCTTTAGATATATCAATGGGAGAAAAAAAATATTTGATTGATCATAGACCTGAAGAACATAAAACTGCACATCAAGGTTTTGGAGAGCCTACACCAGCTGTTGTAGAACGTATCTACAAACAACATCATAATTATGGAGCTGGAGCAGTTGAATACTGATTACAAATACTTGCTTCAGGAAAATAACCACGTTATTCTTAGGCGATGAAACAATAGGATGATCTACAGGTGAAGGAAATATCTTGACTAAATCTAAGTATAAAGTCTTGTTTATTTGTGGCAATTTAGGTGACAAAGTACAAACTAGAACATCTATTACAGTCTGTATCAACTGTATAACACACTTTATGAAACATTAATCGAAACTTTAATTTTAGGCCAACAAGGATATGACTCAGAAAAAAAGATTACAATCAGATTTCAACGATACATTTCAGATTCAGAAGTTACACTCAACTGTTGGTAATGGAATATATTTAATTCTAGGTGATATATGATGAAAATATGTTGTATAGTGGGTAATAACAACAATTTACAAAAATCATCTAATACACTTTGTTTCTGGGAATTAATACTAATGTAAATACTGACGTTGTAAAGATTTTAATACCAGCAGCTGATAATCACTCTGAAAAATAAGACAAAAATAGATGAAGTAGTTAAAGTAAACAAGAATTATGCAGCTAAAAGAAAAGAGAGAGAGAGCAGAGAAAACAAATTCACAAGTTCAAGGAAGGAGAAACTAAGTTTCAAGACACAAATAACAAATTTGCAAGCATTTCTGATATAATGAATAAACAAGCATTTAAAATTATGTTTATGACTGTAAGAGCTGGTTAATTTACTTTTTTAAATAGGATCAGAACTTGCAGCATGGTCACTTTTTTATATCTGATTTATTGTTTTTAATTCTTTCTGTTGTTGTTTCTATACCTTTGATTATATTACAACCAACAAATTATTGCAGCAACATGAAAAATCAATTAGTCGAATTAGATGTTAAAGAAGTAATTTGTTCAGCTGATTTTAGAAACAAGCTCATTACTCTTTTAATGATATCAGACAATGCTGCTGCTGCTTGTTTAATAACTAAAAAAAACCAGTTTGCAATATTAATCAAACCTTTTTTAAATGCTTCAAGGAATTGATTTATATTGCTTCCACCTCTACCACCAGGACTACTGCCTCCACCTGTTGAACTTCTTATATTATTTGCTAAGGATAAAGCAAGAGTTGCTGTAATCATAGATATTGCTGCAAAAATAGTAGCATTTATTACACTTTTTCCTTAAACAGCTGTTTTAACTTTGTCTTAATTTTAACTTCTTTCTACCATTTGAATCAATATTATCACCATAATATAAGTTCATTTCTAAAGCTGTTAAATGGCAAACTATTTGTGCCCCTTTACTTTCATAAGATTGCAATATTTCTTATTTTAGCTATGGCTTTTGCATTTTTTAAATTGTTTTTTGGACAGATATCTTTTTGAAATTCTTCTCTCTGACTGTCACACATTATGACATCTAATTTCATTGACATTATGTCTTAATTTAATAGATCAACAGCATTTACACAACCTTTTAATTTTCTTTCTTCTTGTAAAATTATGTTAAAACTTTGTCCTTTATAATTTTCACTTTCCAAATCTTTTTTAAATTTATTAATTTCTCTTTTAAAAACTATTTTCCTTACAAAAAGCTGGTAATTCATTTACATCATTCACTTTTTGAAATTTGTATTTCTTCACCTCCTATTTTCTGTAAACTATTTTTTAAAATGAAATTTTTAAATGAGACCTAATTAATTTATATTGATCCTCATCTATACCTAAGTCATGTGTATTAAATTCGTTGTATAAATGAACTACATCTACTTGTGTTGATTATTGTGCAGGAGTTTGAAATCTCTCATCAGATAAATTATCAGTATATGGCTCCATAATTACTGTATCCCTTATTTGTTCCTAGTAATAATTATCATCATAATCATATTTTTCATAAAGGTTTTCAAATTCCCCTCCACCAAAATCCATTTTAAGACTCTATTATTTCTCATTTTTTAAATGGATAAAAAAAAACATTGAAAAAGAATTATTATTTTTTTCTTCTTCCCATAACAGTGATGAAATTAGGGTCGAGGATAGTATGGCAACAGCTTCAAGAAGTACTGGTATAGCAGCTGCTAGACTTGCAGGAATAACAACATGATTTATTATTCCTAAAGCTTTTACTGGGTTTGATGCAACTTTACTAAAGTTTGTTGCTAAAGCTTTCAACGAAAAGATGGTATACAGTAAAGTTATAAACCATTATGAAATTGTGACCTGTGGTATAATAATATTAAACAGTTTGACATGGTAAATAATGCAATAAACGATAATGATACAGCTCATGAGGACTTTTATTTAATAATTACTAAGGATAACAAATACAAAGAGATTGTATTGAATGTTTAAAACACAGGGTTGCAAAGCTTTAGTAACTCCTACTAATAATTATACAGTGTATATAACCAACTGCAAGTCTAAATTATTTTGTATTAAATAGCCAGAGATATATACAGACAACTACTAAATATGTTCCTGTTTTGGATTTTTAAAACCTTAAAATGTATACATTTTTTATATCTGATTAATAACATGAAAAATTACTCTAATGGCTATTATTCATCCTTGCTAGATTCTCTATCTTTCATAAATGTTTTTCACAGTGATTTTGTTCCATACAGTGATGAAAACTATAAAGAGGTGTCACAAACAAATTAAGTATCTCCATTAGAGATGAAGACTTGAAAGTAATAGATTTTCATGGAATGCCTGTAATGTATTGTTTTTGCATTAAGTGAATAAAAGAATAAGAGCTGGAGAAATTTGGAGGTCCTAGTGATTTTGGTTTTGGAACAGTTGAAGAAGAGAGGAGAAATCCATAACTTGGAGGCAAACAATCAGTAGTGAACTAAACCTGTTACCCTGCAAAAGTATCTGATGCAGCTAACGTTCAGTGCGTACAAACACGTGTTAGCAGACAAATATGTAAGACTTTAGTAGAGAATAATTAAAAATATTTAAAACATAGAGACAAGAAGTTGATAATAAATTAACAACTTCAGATAGAGTATAAAAGAAAAATTATTAAAATTCAAAAGTTACAAAAGAGATTGATGAAAAAAGACAAATATTTTAGATGTGCATAACGTCTTTAAACAGAGATTTAGTATAATGTCTAATACAAGCATTAGAAACTGTAAGAGAGCAAAGTTCAGGAGTTCACGAGATACCAGATATTCAATAATACTTACAGCCTATTGATCAAAGGATAAAGTCAGAGATAGATGTACTAGAAAGTGATATGGGAACAAATAAGAAATCTCTTGAAGAATGTTCTAAGTTAGAATCACAGTTAGAAAAGTTGAAGACAGACTAAAATAGTGAGATACAACAGAATGATCAGGAGATAAAAAAATAAAAACTTAGTTAATGATTTTAAAAGTAATGTAGTAATAGAGGATAAGGTGATTGCTAACACTACTACCTTATAACAGCTGCATCAAAGAAAATGTAGCAGAAAGAACTAAAATGGAGTAGACTGTAACAACAAAATAGGTGTTAATTAAACTATGATTAGATTAATAAGACTAACTGAAGTGATAAAATAAGAATTGATAAATGATCAACTTTACCAACTTTAAGAAATGAACATACTTCTAAAGTAGAAAAAGTTATAACATATGCTAATGAATATACAAATCAGGACATTATTGTTGATAACAATAGTGTTTATAGACACTTTGCTGCAATACAAGCTGGTTTTGAAGAATAAATAAAAGGGTGATACCACTAAGAAGTTAAATAGAAACTCAAGTAGGTAAAGAAATTGAACACGGAAAACTGAAATAACACAGCAACTGGAATAAGGAGTATTGCAATAAATGCTTCAGGTGATGATATTGAAAAAGGTTAAGTATACTGGATGAAAAACTAATACCTGGATGTATTTTACTTTATCATTTTGAAAATTAAACAGAACTTTCCGTTATAGTTAGCATAAAATGGAGTATATTCTTATGCTATGTATGAAGGAGGATAAGCAGTAAATCGATACAGTTTGTTTGATTTATTTTAATGTAACACAAAAAATATTGATAAAATTGTCCATTACAATTTTTTCTGAAAACAAGTTACAAACAAAGTTTTACATCATTCAAGCAAAGAAATCAGATTTGTTGTTGTTGTTGTTGTAAACTGGAACATTGAATCACAAATTGATGTTAGCTTAAATATTTATACATAGGAAAATGATTTTAATCTTGTTTACCCATTGAATATAAAAAGAGAACCTGAAAACAAAGTAAAAAGTTAAAATATCAACGATTTAAAGACCCAAAAACATTTATCTTGAAGAGAACAATATTTTATACTTTTCAGTGAAAAAGAGTTTATTAAGCTGAAGAATTATTTACATTCTCATTTGTTACCATTAAATGGCGAGTGCTTGTAGTAAGTTTGAATATTAAGGCAACTGCAGTAGATTGGCGGGTGTACAAGTATATGAGAGAGAAGCGAGAAGCAAACAAGCTGTCTGTTCCAAAATTTGTGAGGAAATAAATTACAACATATGGAAAATATATAACTCCTCGTAAGCAAGAAATATTACAAGGTGTAAATAAATTAATTCAACTTATCATTGTATTACGTGCAATCTGGATAGTATTAAGCCTGAACAATATATACCTGTGGTAATACCAAGATTGTTCCTGTTACTTTTATTGTTTCATTCAATATGATGGCCAAAGGATATGCTAATAATTCAGTTGTAAAAAATTTAGTGAGAATGCTTGTTAGAGATACAAGAATCTCTTATCATAGTGATGATATTTTTAAGCTAAATAATTGCAATATTTTCATGATACTTAAAGATTTGTAGTTATCAACATTTGTGAGAACATTGATAATAGAGCAGGTTATTATGAAAGAAAAGCTAGAAAAGTTAAGACCAGGAGTGGCTAATGCACAGAACACTGGTACTGAACCTGTTTAGTTTGTTTATATATGGCAACAATATTAGAATAGCACTCGATTTCCAGATACTAACAAATCATTGTCCATTATATTCTTAAGTTTATCATCAGGATTTACGATTATATTAGAGGAAGCATCAGAAGTGATAGAAGGTGCTAACCGGGATTATGAATTGCAAAATATTTGTTGTCTATAGTATGATAGAAATACTTCTGATATTATGGCTAATTCTGTTAATTGAAAAGTATAGAAATTAACTTCCTTTAATAACTACATTACAAGAGAGAGAATTATTGTTAATACAATCTTAACAAATGTCATGCTTGATTCACGTTTAAAATCAGTTCTGATTCTGTGAAGAAATAACAGAGTCTGATCATGAAAAGTATTTAAATTCAACAGTAGATAAATTAATAATTACTCAAGATAGATTTCCAAACAAGTTTTATTCACAGAGTTATACAATGAAGCAACAGTTTAATGAGGCAAAGAAATATTTCTTTAATGTACAAGAAAAGCACAGAGAGAGTATTAACATCACTGTTAATAATTTGTATACAGACACCTATTTCTTATGGCTAGATCTAAGAAGCACAGATGATTCTATGTTACATGGAACATGAAACAAATTATCAAATGTTCGACAAGGAATATACATGCAGATAAACAGAAAAGAAAACTTAGAAGATCATAAAATATATATATTTTTTCTAATGTTCAGAACAACGAGATAAAAGCTATAATGTTCTGATGCAAGTTATTCTCTTCACTCACTGGTTGTTTAAAATGTTACAATGCTAATAAATGGATAAAATATCAAGTGAGTAATTGAGTGAAAGGTTATCAGATATGATATTTAAACAGTGTGTAATATGCAATAAAAATGGATTTATTGATGATGAATGTATACCATGTGAATATAAAAAAATGAAACAGAAAGTAGTATAACTGGTAAATAAACATATTTTAAAATCAAAAGTGTTAAAAGGAAAAAAAAATACTTTGATCAAAGTTTCTAATACTTAGTTGTAGATTTATATAAACTATTGGCTAAATTTATACAGATAAGATATACTAGTTTGATATAAATTTATACAGATAAGATATACTAGTTTGATATAAATTTATACAGATAAGATATAATAGTTTGATATAAATTTATACAGATAAGATATAATAGTTTGATATAAATTTATACAGATAAGATATAATAGTTTGATATAAATTTATACAGATAAGATACAATAGTTTGATATAAATTTATACAGATAAGATACAATAGTTTGATATAAATTTATACAGATAAGATATAATAGTTTGATATAAATTTATACAGATAAGATATAATAGTTTGATCAAGCCTAAATCTATAAACTATTCGGTCTTTTTAAAAAAAATATTCTCATCTTATCATTTATGAGGATTTCAAGTTAAAACAAAATATTCTCACTTATCATCTATGAGGATTTCAAGTTAAAACAAAATATTCTCACCTTATCATCTATGAGGATTTGAAGTTAAAACAAAATATTCTCACTTATCATCTATGAGGATTTCAAGTTAAAACAAAATATTCTCATCTTATCATCTATGAGGATTTCAAAATAAAACAAAATAAAAAGCCATCATGAATTAAATCACTACCAATTTATCTGCGAAGAATTTCTTTATTTTCTAAAAAAAATTAGAACACTTTGACTAAATATTGATTTATCAAGCAGATATTCTTGAGATCTTTTTGATGATAAGGTAGAGCTTTTAAATGGTATTTAAATGAGTGTAAGTTTTGTAGAGCACATACCAACTTGTTTGATTCTTCCTCTAGCATTGCTCATGAGTAAATACTGAACTTTAAAGATCCTCACAACATGATAATATATGGAGTAACTAATTGCGGAAAAAGAAAGTATGCACTAGTTTTAATAGAAACTGAATATAAAATTATTTTTTTCTTTCTGATTATTATTTGTCTAACATTTATATGCAACAAAACTTTAGATAAAAATGCATAAATAAAGATAATAATATAATAATAATTTATACCTTGTGAAAAATTAGATAAATGGTTATAGTTGTTAATTTGCGTTTATCAAGGAACACATACTTTTCAGAGTATTATCATTTTATTGATCACGCAATGCTTAGTTAGCTAACTCGACTTACAAATCTAAATAGCATAAGATTTCTACTTATTTTTGTCCTTAAAAATGGTTCAACATCGTCAAAAGTATTTACACAGATCTTGATTATACCCTCCTTTAAATCTAGATCATTTTAATTGTTTTTAAACAAATCCACTACACTTTTAGTGACAAGTTTTCTTTAGCTTTTCTTAGCAATTGCTTTACGTTTTCATGATTTTGAAATTATACTTTGTAATATTACGGCCATTTATTTCACAGCAATTTGTTTGGTTTTTGAAATTTTAAAAAAACAAAACAAATTTTTTCTCTGTTTTGTTTTTAATAATTTTTTTAAAAAAATTTATATTTTCTAATGGCTTCTAACTCTTCAAAGAATCTCCAAATCCTTTCTATTTAAGATTTTTTCCATCCAAAATGTACCCTCCTGTTTAGTGTACAGAGATAACTAATCTTCATAAAATGTTCCCTAAAATTTCTTCCTCATCTAAATCCTCTAATTTATGCACAATAGGTCTCCTATAATTACTTTATTAGTCTTAAAAACCTCTGGTGTAAAATTTGGAAGATGTCCTTTACTCTAAAGAGTTAATTTACATATCAAAATCATAACACTCTGTCCAATTTAGGTGTGCCAAAACGTTCAGTGGTTAAATATCCAAACAAATTAATCCATACGTTGGACCTGTTTTCTTCTTTTATTACTTGAACTAGTGTCATATCTGTAGATGAATGATACGTATTATTATAGCCATTAATTAACTCTTCTATAATATCTGTCCATTTTCTAGTTTCGTTTTTTATAAAATATCTACACATTTTGTTTTAGTGTTCTATTAAATGTCTCAATTACTGATGATTTTGTTTCTTTGAAAATGTAGAAAAATATCCAACATCTTCCTTTTCAAAAATGGAGAGAGAGAGAGAGAGAGAGAGAGAGATAGAAGCGAGCAAGTTCTAGGGAACAAATATGAAGTTCTTGAAAAATGTATAAATATTTCACACAAAAAAAAAAAAGAAATATATAATTCCTTTTTTTAACAAATCTGAATACTTGCACTTAAGTCACATGGAAGTTACTTCAGTAAATAATAAAGTAAACATTTTAAAAAAAAAAACTATAAAGTATGAAAATGGCAATCATTTTGAATTTTATACAGGTAAATATTTTAAATCGTCAGCATCTGTTTTTCCTTAACTCTGAATGACATTATAATTTTGTTCTAAATCTCATGTAATGACTACTAAAACAGAAAAAGAATTTTCAGAAAAGTCAGTCAGATTCTGTAATTTGGAAGTTTATGTGCAGTACCTTTAATAAAGTCAGAAAGAAAAAATTTATAAGCGATTCAAAATTCATTATTTCTATGAATTATTGTTTAGTCCAAAAGGATTGAAAAAAAATGATATAAATTACCTAACGTTAGAGTAATAAAAACTAAGGAGAACTTTTTCAATTTTATAATTCTATTCTGGATTATTAATATCACTTTTATCAACAGTTTACTTATTTCATGTATTTATACCATTTATATCAGTTTGTTTTGCTCTTTTAAAATTAATTTTAATTATTTGAATTACTGAATTAATACGTAACTTCTGTGATTGGCCCGAAGGCCCCAAACTTCAGTATAACCTAGTAATTAGTAATTTTTTCGCAAGTTTGTTTTGGTAATAATTTTAGACCTATTGTTAGAACTTGTTTGTTTGGTTATTTAAGTAAATTTAATTAATTATTTTACTTGCTCTATTAAAAAGTGACTTTTGTGAGACTTCGTGGCTCCACCTTTTTAAAATAACTCAGCAATTTTTAATTTCCATAATTGCTTTTTAAAAAAAACTTATCTCAGGTACTAACTTGTAAGTTAGAACGTGTTCGTTTGTCTATCCGCTGTTTTGATATGTTAGTGAATATCATGTTTTGTTTGGATTAATGCAGTGATAGGTACCTTTTGTGAGACTCCAGGGCTCGTCATTTATCTTGATATTTGAACATGGTGCCCTGGGTGTTTTTTGTTTTTTAATTTTTTTTAAAAATTGTGAAAATGGTGGTCTTGGTGATTTTTGAAAAATTGTGAAATGATGGGCAAGGGTTTACAAATTGTGAAAACTGTGGTATTAGTTTTTTTGAAAAATTATGAAAATGTTGGTCAAGGGGTTTTTGAAAAATTAAAAATGTGGATGGTCACATCTTGGTGATCTAGGTCTTTTTTTAAAAAATGTGGATGGCAGTACGCGCATCCATATGATATTTTTTGGTTCCCACGAGTCTATGTTAACATCCGTTAGTGGTCTAGGTTTGTCGTTGAAAAATGAAATATGGTGGATCGTCACATGTTGGTTTTTGAAAAAGTGGGAATAGTAGTATTCATACCCATCATACCCGTAGGCGACTGCTTTTTAATAAATAAATTTTAAAAAGTTGGGTGGGGTCACATGTTGGCTTAGGGTATACAGTATCTACTGACGTCCAAGACTCAGACAACCACGACGAAACGCACGTTTTAAAGTATGCAGTCATGCTGGAGTATGCATTTCACATTTCTTATATGTGACGGAATGTGTTTTTTCCCTCACGAGTCCATGTTTTCATCCGTTCATCTGTCTGTATATTTGTCAGCCCCTCCTTCTGTCTGTTATTAACTTTATTTGAAATGTAAGTTTTAGAAGTGAAAATTATCTAGGGGAAGAGAAAAAAATGAACAATTACTGTTTTTCTTTTTTTTATATTTATTGTGTTACTGCATTTTCTGCTTGTTTTTGGACAGCAACAAATAATTACTTTCTTCTGTCAAAAAAACCCCCAAACAAATTTTGTCTAGTGGCCGAAAACAAGCGAATGAACGAAAAATCCAAGCCCAATCAACCAAACGAATTTAATATTAGGCTATACCTTAAGTCACACAGCAAAGTAATCACGCTGTAATGAATGAAAACTGACATTACTTGCTTAGTTTTTTCTAGTTTCTTTCAGTCCACAAGACAATGCAAGTTTATTTATTTTAAAAAAGATTCAGCTATGGTTTAATCTTTTACGATTATCTTCCGCCCATGAAAATCTGCATAACTATAACTCAGATTGGTCCCAGAGTTTGTTATTAAATAAATACAAAATGAAAATAGATCTGACAGAACTAACCGTCATTGTAATTTTCAGGATAGTGAAAGCAATAGTATATTGTGGCAGCGTGTGGAAGAGTTGAAAGCTTGTGCAGTCTTAAACCGAAACTTATATAAGACTAATAGTAAACTAAATTACATTTGAGTACTTATAAATTCATAATAGTATATAAAATGCATGAAATTAGGATCTGTTTTGTGCTAGGTTTGTTTTTTAAAATAAGTTATTATCCACTGAAACAAATTCATATATATGCGACCGGTGCGTGACCGGGTGTAGGTCTTTTTTATTATTATCCATAAAATAAGATTTAAACAAACTTTCTGAGATGAAAGTTTTGACTTTAAGGTTTGCTCTATTAAGGAAGGGTGACATATTCTTCTAATGTTTATGTCACTGAGATCTTTTCACCACAGGTGAGTAATATTGTTTGAAACAAATATCGTTACGGGAGTGTCAGCAATCAAATGAATAGTGAAACGTGGTTGGCCCATTTTTCGACAGTTTTAACTTGTAGAAGCCATTTCCGGTGATAAGCAAGCCATTCCTCCACCTACCAAAAGTGGTATTAATCTGTCTCTCTTGTCTTATCATTGTAGAACTACACTTGTGTCTGAAAACACCAGAACATAAATATAATTCTTTTAAACCAATGTCCGAAAAGTACTTGGCGTGAAAACATTATTTTCGCAAAACAAAATGTTGTTGTTCGTAAACAATGTCCGAACAGGATATACGGTACATGTATTTATGTGTCTATGTGCATTATAAAAATTGTCTCTATCATTTAAATTCCAACCAGCATAATATATAATGAACTAAAAGTCTACTGTTTGTTGGACTTGTATTACCCAATTTTATTTGGTATAAAAATCTACATTTTAAGCACAAAAAAGAAAAACTGCAGGAAAGTCAAAGTCATTTGATGAAACAAGTATTGACTTTTGGTTTCGTTGATACGATGATTTATCAACCCCAAAAGAAACAATAATCACCTAGGCCTACAGACTTGGTGAATATCACTTTTCTGAGGTTGATAAATACAGGTTGTTAGAACAGTAACTCGATCTGGGTGCTTGTATCGCAGTGAGTTTGATATCGGAAGAACATCGAATCTTTGTTTATTATATACCTTAAGCAATCATTTCATAATAAAAAGACTTTTTTGTTTTTGTTCTTCTTTTACTTTGATTCCATCCATCTGGTCGCATTGTACATTGCGTCTAAAAAGGACGTAACTGTAATAGTCTCTTCACGCGACCATTGATAGGTGACGTTATAGTTGACAGCGAGGAATCAGTAGTATTGTAATAGGAGAGTACGGCCGCAATGATACGGTCACCTAATGATAGAATCTCGCTTTTTGAGTTTTGAGGGCTGGGCTTACAAAAAAACTAAGGCAGATCATTTGAGAGCTCGACCTCAAATAGAATGATGGCGTACAAGTGATTAATAAAGCCTTAACAAGTGGGTGCAATTATTTTGCGGGCTACCTCTCCTTTTACAATACTACAAATTAAATGATTTATTTTATTTTTCTGATGATTAAATTCATTTTTTGTTAATAAAGTTGAAGATCAGCAAATATATCATTAAGGTAAGGTTCATTTGTGGTAATTAGATAATTGTTAGGTAGTTCATTTGTGGTAATTAAATCATTGTTATGTGTCAAGTCGTTAAAAAGTTTAAGCTTGGTAAATAGATCATTGTTATGTGGTTTGGTGTTATAATGTCCATAAGCCAGTGTGTTTTCGCCATTATCGAGGACATAACGCTTGTCATCATATGCAGATAGCCCAGTTTTTTTTAGCCGTACAGTGTGTATAACGTGGTGATCAGATCTGAAAGTGTCCATTGTTGCGTAATGTTTTTTTACTTGTTAGCGTCATTAAATAATCTTCATGAGTGATTACATGTTTGACTACTTTTTTCTTGATACACTAAATAATCTTCATGAGTGATTACATGTTTGACTCTTCATGAGTGATTACATGTTTGACTCTTCATGAGTGATTACATGTTATACTCTTCACGAGTGATTATACGTTTGACTCTTCATGAGTGATTACATGTTTGACTCTTCATGATTGATTACATGTTTGACTCTTCATGAGTGATTACACGTTTGACTCTTCATGGGTGATTACATGTTTGACTCTTCATGAGTGATTACATGTTTGACTCTTCATGAGTGATTACATGTTTGACTACTATTTTCTTGATACCTTTAGCACGCTTTTTGATTTCGCTATAGGTAAGTTTGAAAGAATACATTTTACTTCTGAGGCCAACAAACTCTGAAATTGGATCATATGAGGTTTCATCTTTAAATTTTCCAATTACCTTTTCGTTGTTATCTTCATAAAAGCTGCTGTCACGTGGATGAGAGAAATCAGATTGTCTTTAGCGTCAAACATATCTTCATATATGTCATCGGTTGTTATCTCATAACATAGCGAGTCTGTATCGGTAAAAAGCAGCTTAGATTTGTCGCCATATTTAGTTTTGATGCGGTTATAATGGAAATCATTCATTAGCCACTTTGAAAAATTGAGCACAATGAAACCAACTTTTGAGACATTGGCTTATTTAAGTTTAGTTGCGTTTTCCTATGAATGGCGACTAAAGTTTCATAAAAATTCTTCATAGAAACAAAACCCGGATCAGCGACTAGTTTATCTCGTCGTTCTTGATTATTAACCAGTTCCACATTAACACGTTTGCGAATATTCTCCATAGTTTTACCAAAGACTAAATTGTTTACTAATTTTAAACAAATATTTCTCAAAGTCGTTTGTTGCCATAGCTCTCTTTTGTGTGTTAAAATCGATGTATGTCTTTAGTCAGGCTTCTTCTCTGAATTGTAATGCACGATGTATTCTAATTAATTGTAATCCTAGATCAATGCATTGTTGTAAATTTTTGTAATGAATCATATAACGCTGTTTATCCATCAGATTTGGAATGAGTTTTGGAATATTGAAATTGCCAACCTTGAGTTTCTCCTTTAGCGATCTTGTGTGTGCACTTAAGATGGTGATGTTTTCTGGCGCTAGAGGATAATCATTATGCAGGTCTTGAATTTTATCAGGATAAGCGATACCCACTTCTAGAATATAGCCGATGTCATCATCACTTTGCAGTAATATTTTTGAGAACATGTCAGGATTTAGCTACGAGAAATCACGTACAGGCAACTTTTGAGACATTGTCCAGCCATTGTCCAGAGTTTGTTGGCCTCAGAAGTAAAATGTATTCTTTCAAACTTACCGATAGCGAAATCAAAAAGCGTGCTAAAGGTATCAAGAAAAAAGTAGTCAAACATGTAATCACTCATGAAGATTATTTAGTGTATCAAGAAAAAAATAGTCAAACATGTAAACACTCATGAAAATTATTTATTGTATCAAGAAAAAAGTAGTCAAACATGTAATCACTCATGAAGATTATTTAGTGACGCTAACAAGTAAAAAAAAGCATTACGCAACAATGGACACTTTCAGATCTGATCACCACGTTATACACACTGTACGGCTAAACAAAATTGGGCTATCTGCATGTGATGACAAGCGGTATGTCTTCGATGATGGCGAAAACACGCTGGCTTATGGACATTATAACACCAAACCACACAACAATGATCTATTTACCACACTTAAACATTTTAACGACTTGACACATAACAATGATCTAATTACCACAAATAAACCTTATATTAATGACATATTTGCTGATCTTAAACTTTATTAACAAAAAAATGTCTTTAATCATCATCAACCCCCCCCCCCATTAAATTAGTAGTATTGTAAAAGGAGAGGTAGCCCGCAATGATAGAACCGAGCTTTTTTATTTACAAAAAATTGCACCCACTTTCTAAAGCTTTATTAATCAGCTATAAGCCATTATTCTTTTTTGCGGTCGAGCTTTCAAATGATCTGCCTTAGTTTTTATGTCTGCCCAGCCCTCAAAACTCAAAAAGCGAGATTCTATCATTAGGTGACCATATCATTGCGACCGTACTCTTACTACTGGAATTTGTATCGGATATGCATCTGGTGCAAGGTTTAAGATCGGTCCCAGGAAGAGTAGCATCTATCATGAGTTCTATAATGACGGGGGGGGGGGGGGGTATATACTTAAATCCATGTACCAACTTTATCCAAAGTCAAGAATTGTATATTATTTTATGACGCATCATTTTGCCATGTTTTCTTTGGTTAAATTGCCGGAAGCTGTCTTTGCTTAAACGGTATATCACACTCACGTGCGCATGCGAAGGTGAGATGAGATTCCAAAGGCTCAAGTGACGAGTTTCTGGTGTCAGAGACTTGGACTGCTGAAGGCTAAACGCAAGCTTTCTGTTTAGGTTATACAATAGTGTTTGTCTATGTAACATCCATAACTTCTAAGTGACAAAACATTTTTTTTTAGTAACCACATGTTAATCCGTTAATCGGTCCTTTAGTATGCTCTTTCAGTTACCCATCCATACATATTGTCGGTCTATTCCATTTTTTGTTTCCACATAATAACTTGAATTCTCCACCATTTGCCATTGCCAAACTTTGTAAGTGGCTTGCAGTTGGGTCAATGAAACAAAAAAGTATGGATTTCGTGCTCAAACAAAGGTCAGGGCCACAGATAGATAAAAGGAAAACTGTTTCCACACAAGAACTTGACTTGTATACCAGATACCTTGATCAAAACTTTGTAATACTACTAGCATATGATATAAAAGACACCTATTGATAGGGGGTGGGGGTGGTCAAAAGGTTATGCTCACAGTGACTCTAAGAAGAAAAACGTGTTCTGCACGATATCTTTACAACTTTCTTACTTCAAACTTTGTGGATGGCTTTCAATTGGGACAAGGAAGATGCCTATTCCTTTTGGTATCAAAAGGTCAAAGGTCAGGGCTACATGACTGCAAAAGGAAAAACGATTTCCATATAACTACGTAAGTTTTGTACCACATGTCTTGACTAAACTCAGTAGATGGGTTGTATTTGAGACTAGGAAGACACGAAGTAATTATAGGGTTAAAAGGTCAAGGGTCAAAGTCAGAGGGACTCAAAGAATGAAACGGTTTTCACAAAATAACTCAAGTCCTATGCCACAAAATATGACCAACCTTTTGGGATGTTTTGAATTTGAGACAAGAAAGGCACCTGTGGATGTTGGGGTCAACAGGTCAGTGTCAAGGTCACTCTGGCCGAAAAGTGAGAAATGGTACTGCACAAAACTTTAAGTTCTCGACAATGTACCTTCACCAAAGTTTGTGGCTGGCTTACACTTTGGGTTCAAAAAGAATCATATTGCTTTTGAGACTAAAAGGTTACAATTTAAGGTAATTGTGACTCAAAGAAAAATGGGTTTTGCACAATAACTTTTGTTCTTGATTTAAGTTCCTTGACAAAACTTTGGCATGCACTTAGGATAATAAAGAAACCTATAGATCATGGTGTCTGAAGGTCAAGGTCACTGTATGTCCAATAAGAAAATAATGTTTTTTGCACAGTAAGTTTAAGACCACATAAATTGACAAAAGGTCAGGGTCATTGAGATATGTCGGTCAGGATCTCCGGAATAAACCAAGTCCTACTAGTGCCTACACAGAGGACTATTAAACACGGGCCGGGCGTGTAATGTACCGTTTACGTTATTCCTTTTTTTTAAAAAAAACTATTGCTCATTCAAATTTTTCGGCAAACAGTTGAAACTGGAGCAAGTGGGATTTTTGTCATAGTAAAGTGTAAAACCTTTAGGAAATTAAAAGTTATATAATAATACAATACAAGCCTCGGTGAATATAATTTTTCTGGGGTTGATAAATCCTATTATTACCCGTTAGAGAAATGTCTAGGTATTTGATTGGTCAGTTGCTAATGTATTGGATACGGTATTTGCAGTTCTCACGGAGTGTGCTTAAGTTTGTACGTGGTGTATGAAAATCACGTGATATTCACGGGATGTTCGAATAGCGTCGATGGCAACGGATTCAATATAAAGAAAATGGCCGTCTTCATTTTATCGATTCGAAATGTAGAAATTGACTATTAGATATATTGTTCTAAATATTGGTGATATATTTTGAGTATGTTCAACATAATTTAAGCAAATAGAAATATTCTATTGTGAAGTCGCAGTTATTTTACGTCAACGGGAAGTAACTCTAGAAAATATCGTCTGGTTTAAGTTACAGAAGCATATTTAGGGACAACCCTAATATTGGAAACGGCCTAATTTGATCTGTCGGAGTACGGCATAAATATACGGTATGAACCCAAATTAAATAGTGCGAAAAAGCACGCATTTTAAACTCGTCGTCCATGCCAGTAACTGGCGCTACACGACGTTAATCCCAAATCAGTATAAACGTTATCGGTTCTCGGCCGTTTGGCTACCCCGCCCCCCAATCGACAGAAAATTAAAATCCTTATTAAGATTATTAGAAATGCAATGAGAAGAAAAGATAAAATGGAGACCATGGAGAGCTAAGCAAGTTTTTTGCACACAAAAAAAAAAGACAAAAAAAAAAGAAGATAAAATGAACAAAAGGCTCAAATGGTGAATCTGGCAAAGAAACAACAGGAAAAAACGAGAACGGAACAAGAGAAAGTTATACCGATGACCCAAAGTGAAGTAAAACAGAATCAAACAGAAGTGACACAGAACAGTAACCAGCAGATGGAGAAAACTCCAAAAGAAAATGCGAAACGGCAACGTGGCCGACTGCAGAGCTAGTAGGAAAAATACTCAGAAAGATAAAAACAAAAAACGGAAGAAAAATAGGCACGAAGTTCGCCTGGAAACGACTCTGATTTCACTATCGCAAATTCGGAAGATACAGACGGATTGGAAGAGATGGAAACAAGTGAAACAAATAAGGGAAAATAACTTAACTGTAATATTTTAAAGGTATTTAAGTAAAATAATTTTAATAAGGATAAAAAGAAGTTCAAGACATATAAAAAGTAAACAACTCTAGAAAAAATTATGAATTATTAACAAACTTAAAATTGCGTGAATGAAACTTAAAGAAAGAAAATCTGAACAAATTAAATAATAAAATCGGCGTACACCTAAATAGTTAAGAAAAAAAGGGTGTCTGGGTTACCAGACCACTTGACTGTAGAAGATTGGGACAGACCTTATCACTCAGTCACTGGTTTCGAAATACCAGGTAATAAAAATAGTATTATTTGTCTAGCGTGACATATGGAATTTATGGCAAGGATTGCCAATCTAAATCCGCGTACACTAACACAGGTGAGAAAAGAAATGAGTTCGATGAAAATCTTTTTATCTTTTTTCCTGCTCATTGTACTTGCATGATAAAAGTTCAATCAGTTATGTTCTTAAAGGTAAACCGAAAGACCGTGGGATGTTTTCGGTCACCTCCGCGCGAAATACATTTTCAAACCGTTTTGTACTTTTATGAATTTTAAAGAAACCACAGCATGTTTGCAATTAACTATGCGCTTATCTAATTTCTCCCGAGTTAAAACCAGTGCTTTATCATTTCACTTGTGTATGCCTTTTCAATAAACCAGATTTCACATTGCACTACATACAAATAAGTCTAAATTGAAACCCTGCAACAAATCTAATATAATAAAATTATGCAACATATGCTAACACGCTATCATGCCCAATGCATCCCATTAACAATTAATATCCACTGTTTACGTGTACACCATCAAAAACAAACTAAAAACAAACCTCATTTCAAAATTCTATTTTCAAAATTCTTTGTGGTTTTTTTTTTAGGGGGGGGGGGGGAATACCCAATATATCAAAAATTAGGGAGAGACAGGGACTAACAGACATAACTGAAGCCTCAGGAAATACGAAAGATAGAAGGGTGGTAAAATCGCGTACACCCTGTCAAATGTAACTAATAGTACCAATAGAAATGAACACTTTCTGTTATATTATTAACTTATATTAAGATTTCCACGGCCCGGACATCAGAGTTAGGTGCCTCATGAGGTGGAAGAAACCTTTGTCGGACATCCACAAGCCCTCGCTCCTATTGGCTGTGGTATCTAACCCAGGACAACATAGGTGCTAAGCGAGTGTATTATCACTGTTTTATGAATTATCAATAGACTTTGATAAAATTTTACATATAACGAGAAGGCTTTTCGCGAGAATATTCGTGCAGATATCACGGTTAATTGCTCCATATTCACCTTGCAGTATGTACGACAAATGAGAAAGTGTGTTAAGTAACAACCTTGCCGTAAGTTGAACTGTCAACTAATGTTATATTCAAACTGGCACATAGGAGGTCTTAAATCACTCATTTTCACGGATTCACAGAAAGCTTTGGTACTTGAGAAGAAATGCTTCCGTTGGTTTCATATGCCGTGTTTGCTTGTGTACAAGGTACAATCAGCTGTGAACAGCGTAGACTTAGATATACCGCCGCATATCAGGATATGCCTTGTACGCTCTACGTCTGATTGTAAACGAACAGCGTATACCCAGATGAACGAGTACATTTTGCTGTATGCAGTGGTGTTCACGCTACACATAAGTATATTATACTCTTTTTCTAGTAATGTAAACGGGATCTTTATTGACTCGAATATACATACATACACGCACATATGGTCTTTCCTTGACCTACAAACAGGAGTCGAGTACACGTAGTATAAACAAATGGCAGATGGTATGACATGTGTAACATTTTGTATGGATCGCATCCGATTTATATGGATTTGCCTTGTAAAACTACTGATATTTCATATGTTGTACACATGCGAATGGGTTCGGGCCCTGTGTTCTTATAAACTTGTCAATGGCTTCGTAAACGAGATGTAAATTGGTATTCGCAAATGATTAGGCACCGTAACCACGATACAAATTGAAAGCAAAATAAAAACCCAGTTTCCAGAATTTAAAGAAACAAAACAACAAAGTTTAATTTTTAGTAAATTCACTAAGAGTCAAAGTAGAATCATTAAAATGTATAATTAGTCCCATATTGTTAGCTCTGCATGTTTCTTACATTGTCACTGATGTCAAATGACATATATTATTTTGATCTGGTTAGCTCTACTGGTCATCGAACATAAGAGCTTATGGGATGGTCTGTTGTCCGTCGTCCGACGTCCGTTAACACAAGTTTCTCATCGCTACTCCTCCTAAACTACTTGGGGGATTGCCATGAAACTTTTACACACACATTCAAACTGAGTCTAGTTAGTCCTAAATGAAAACGGTGCTGCTCAGACATCGAATATGGCCAACACAGTAGCCATCTTGAAAATCTTGCTATTGTTACGTGGGCGCTCTACATATATTATGTACTTCTGAAAGAGTGACAGGGGTAAGGTGAAGTTGTTTGAATTTGCAACATGCACAATGAAGAGAATGTTGGCATACCTCTGTGCTATTTTCATGTACTGTAGCTGAAATTTCTGTATATATTGTACTTGTGGAAATTGGACATGATCTAATCACACAGCAGACAAAAATGGCCGCTCCAAAGTACTCGAAAAATCAGCCTGATTTAGTCAAAAGTACACTATTTTCAGCAGTTATTAAAATAGGGAAACGAATTTTGCCAGAGTAGGCAATACCATCCTCTGAAAGAACAATGAATGAATTACAAAATATATAAAAAGTAAAAAAAATTAGCGGCTCTTTTTTTTTTTTTTTTTTTTTTCTTATTTACCTTTGAAGTCCAGGAAGTGAAAATGACCAAGCGGAGCTAACAGTTTTTTGAGAGGTGCACATCTTAAGTAAGACCAAGCTGTATACTCTATAACCCAAATTGCGCCCATCAATCATACACCAAAATAAAGGGAATTAAAAGTTCTTTTAAACAATACATAAGATATATAAGGTCTTTTTTAAATAGCCAGGATAACCAGTGAGGAAAACCTGGGTAATTCTTTTTCTATCAAAATCTAACCCTTATGCAAAATACGAAACTGTAGAGCCCCACCTACTCCTCCTGAACACAAAGTTATATCAGCATGGGGCTTTCATCAGAAGACTTTTTATGGTGTCTAGTTGGTCTTATATAAAAATTGTGCCGATCTGATATCCAATATGGCTGTCACAGCGGCTACCTTGAAAATCTTATCCATACTCCTCCTAGATGGAAGGTTATATCAACGTTGGATTTTCACCAGAAGTCTTCTTATGTACCGATCTAACATCCAGTTTGGCAACATTGGCAGCCATCTTGAAAATCTTGTTATTGCTACTTCTCCTAAATGGAAAGACATGTCGATATGGGGTGTTTACCACAAGATTAATTATGATATCTAGTTGGTCCTGGATGAAAACGGTGCCGGTCTGACATCAAATATGGCTGTCCCAATGAACATATTTAAAATCTTGTCACTAATTCTCCAGAATGGATGGTCATATTAACATGGGGGTTTTCGCCAAAAGTCTTCTAATGATGTCTAGTTTGTCCTAAATGAAAATGGTGCCATCTTACCTCCAATATGGCTGCCACAGTGGCTAATTTTGAAAATCGTATCGCTCAAGAAATATTAGAGATGGTTTCAGCACTCAGTAGTTAAAAACAAGAAAATGTCTTATCTTGAATTTCTGGAAATTCCTTTCGAACAGTAGAGCGTCAGTCCCTTTGAGGGACTCTTGTTTATAAGAGTGTATTCTTGAATTCTGAGTTTAATTTGTGTGCGCCTTTTGACGTCAGCTGTACTACAACATCAGAATTGCACTTCCAGTTGATAAAAAATGTTTATGACTCATCAAGAATGTCGTAAATACATCAAGTATTACCCTTGTCCGGTTAAATTTAGCGTTTAGGTCTTGTTTCTAAGCACAGTGGTGGGCAGACGCATTGAATGCAAACATATTTACTCGTTATTATCAAATTCCTTTTTTTCTTCTTTTTTTAAATACAGATTCTGAAAATACAGTATATTGGAAATTTCAATCCTTGAAAACTTTCTCGGATTCCTGATTCTGGAAGAATCCACTTTTTTTTTCTTTTCACGGTTGTGCAGTTTATAATAAGAACATGCTCAACTTTATTTATTAATTTTACGGTAACAGTTATACAACTTCTGACTACTTACGTTAAGTATTCTCGACGGTTAAAGTAGACTATACATATCTAGTTGTTACAGACGGAACGAGATTATTACGGCCCTTCCACCATATTTGGTTTTTCATAGGGAATTCCTTATAGACGGAACGAGATTATTACGGCCCTTCCGCAATATTTGGTTTTTCATAGGGAATTCCTTTCAGACGGAACGAGATTATTACGGCCCTTCCGCCATATTTGGTTTTTCATAGGTAATTCCTTACTGACGGAACGAGATTATTACGGCCCTTCCGCCATATTTGGTTTTTCATAGGTAATTCCTTACTGACGGAACGAGATTATTATGGCCCTTCCGCCATATTTGATTTTTCATAGGTAATTCCTTACAGACGGAACGAGATTATTACGGCCCTTCCGCCATATTTGGTTTTTCATAGGGAATTCCTTACAAATTTATCCAATCAAGATTGACTCGCCTTGAGTACTCCTTTTATAAAAGAGGAATATAACGTTATTATTTAACAACAGATATGCTGTCAAAATTGATTTATTGCAGTGACATAATTTTTTTTACCTTTTTTGGTCAGAAGAGCTAATGGGATGGTTTTTCGTCCGTCGTTCATCCGTTCGTTAGCACAAGTTTGTTATCCCTACTCCTCCTAAACTACTTGGAGGATTGCCATGAAACATTACACACACATTCATCCTATTGTCTAGTTGGTCCTAAATGAAAATGGTTCCGCTCAAACATCCAATATGGCCGCCACAATGGCCAGCTTGAATTTTTTTTAAATTTTTTTTCGCTACTCCTCCTGAATGGATGGTCGTACTGACATAGGGTTTTCCTTAGAAGACTTCTTTTGATGTCTGCTTGGTCATAAATGAAAATGGTGCCAATCTAACGTCTAATATACAGCGGCCATCTTTAAAAAAATCTTGTTATCGCTACTCCTCCTGAATGGATGGTCATATCAACATGGGGTTTTCACTAAAAGACTCCTTATGATGTCTAGTTTGTCATATATTAAAATAGTGCCGGTCTGATGTCCAGTATGGCCGCCACAGCAACCATCTTGAATTTTTTGTTATCGCTGCTCTTCCTGAACAGAAAGTCATATTGACATGGAGTTTTCACCAGAAGACTTTTAATGATGTCTATTTCTTCCTAAATAAAAATGGCGCTAATCTGATGTCCAATACGGCCGCCACAGCGGCCATCTTGAAAATCTTGTTATCACTACTCCTTCTAAACAGAAAGTCATATTAACATGGAGTTTTCACCAGAAGACTTCCTACGATGTCAAGTTGGTCCTAAATGAAAATGGTGCCGATCTGATGGCCAATGTGACCGTCATAGTGAACATCCTGAGAATCTTGTTATTGCTACTCCTCCTGTAAGAAAAGTAATATTGCCATGGGGTTTCACCAGAAGACTTCTTATGATGTATAGTTGGGCCTAAATGAAAATGGTGTCGCTACTTCTCCTCAATGGATGGTTGTATCAACATAGTTTTTTTTCTAAAAGACTTCTTAGGCTGTCTAGCTGGTCCGAAATGGAATGGTACCGCTCAGACATCCAGTATGGTGGCCATCTTGAAAATTTTGCTATCACTACTTCTCCTGAATGAATGGTCATATCAGCATGGGGTTTTCACTGAAAAACTTACTGTAATGTCTAGTTGGTCGTGAATGAAAATGGTTCCGACCTGACCTCCAATATGGCCGCCACAATGGCTTAGATGGCTGGTCATATCGACATTGTGCTTTCACCAGGAGATTTCTTTTGATGTCTAGTTGGTCCTAAATGGAAATGGTGCCCATCTGATATCCAGTATTTCCACAATGGCAGCCATCTTAAAAATCTTGTTATTGTTACTCATCCAAAACGGAAAGGAATATCAACATGGGGTTTTCACCAGAAGACTTCATATAATGACTTGTTGCTCCTAAATTTAAAATGGTGCTGATCTGACGTCCAATATGTCCACCATGGTGGCCATCTTGAAAATCATGTTATCGCTACTCTTAAATGGAAAGTCATTTTGACATGGGGTTTTCATCAGAACAGTTCTTTTGGTGTTTAGTTGGTCTTAAATTAAAAGTATGCAAATTTACCTTCAATACTGCCGCCATTGTGGCCATCTTGAAAATATTGTTATCTCTGCTCCTCTCAAATGTATGGATATATCAACGTGATGTTTTCACCAATATTCTTCTTTTGATATCTAGTTGGTCCTAAATGAAAATGGTGCCAATCGTACATCCAATATGGCTGCCACGACTGTTGATATATTGTCCACTAGTAGGGGACATACCAGTCAGCTGCTTAACAGGCAGATAAAACCAAACGTTGTTCTCAGAACAATACAACTTTTTATTAGGTCATCATGTACACTACACCACATTCCATCATAGGCTAGTAACAGACATCAGTCATGTGACTACACTGAGAAACTGAATGAAATTACTATGCTCTGTTTCAAATTATGCTACATTAATTTTATTCAACAACGACGACTGTCTTGAAAATCTTGTTGTCATTACTCCCCCTGAATGGATGATCATTTATGACATGGGGTTTTCACCAAAAGACTTCAAATACTGTTTATTTTGTCCTAAATGAAAATGGTGCCATATGACATCCAATATGTCCACCACAGCAGCTAATTTTAAAATCTTTTTATCGCTGAAGAAGATTAGAGATGGTTTCAACACTCGACAATTAAAAGGAAAAAATGGTCTGATCTTGAATTCTTGGAAATTCTTTTCGCCCTCTTAGAGCGTCAGCCCCTTCGAGGGACTCTTGTTTCTAGTGTGCGATGGAAAAGGCTGAGGACGTTCCGATTGAGGGGTCGGTCTGTGCATTCAGAACATCCTCGTCTTTTTCCGATGCGAGTCGAATAGCTTCGACACTCAGGTACCGTTCTACAGTTATTATGTACTTCTGAGAGAGGGACCGGTATAAGGTGAAGTCGCTTGCATTGACAACATGAACAGTGGAGAGAATGTTGGCATACCTCTATGTTACTTTCATGTACTATGACTGAAATTTCCTTTCATGTGGTAATTATGGAAATTATGTACTATCTAAAGCAGATAGCTGATAAAATGGTTGCTCTAATGTGCTCGAAAAATGAGCCTGAACTAGTCCAAAGTACACTAACTTTAGTAGTTATTGAAATAAAGAAAATGAGCCTGAACTAGTCCAAAGTACACTAACTTTAGTAGTTATTGAAATAGAGAAAATGAGCCTGAACTAGTCCAAAGTACACTAACTTTAGTAGTTATTGAAATAGAGAAAATGAATTTTGACAGATTAGACAATATCAGCTTCTGAAAGCGTAACGAGCGAATTATTAAATATATAAAAAGTAAAAACAAAATTATCGGCTCGTTTTTTTTCTCCAATTTACCTTTGAAGTCCAGGAAGTGAAACTGAACAAGCGGAGCTAGCAGTCTTTTGAGACATGCACAACCAAAGTAAGGCCAAGCTGTAAACTCTGTAACCCAAATTACATCCATCAATCATACACCAAAATAAAGGGAATTCAAAGTTATTTTAACGATACCTAAGATATACAAGGTCTGTTTTAAACAACAAGGATAACCAGTGACGAAAACTTGGGAAATTCTTTTTCTTTAAAAATCAAACTCCATCCAAAGTGCGAAACTGTAGAGTGAAACCTCAGAAAGAGACTCGAAGGTAATTGTAGTGATACTTCCCAAATGGGTAGATTTTTGGCGGACGAACATCCTGCTAGATACGAACAATATGTCCTCATAGCGAAACAAAGGCGTTGAAAATAACATTTCACGACGTTTCAGCCATTAATGAAATACATCCACTTGTAATCTTGGATCCTGTAAATAAAAATTAAAAAAATAAATATTTCTACAAAATGGATAAATCATTCAGTCTCCATAGGTGGCACTCTCCAGTTTCGTACTTTGCATAGAGTTAGATTTTTAAAGAAAAAGAATTACGCAGGTTTTCCTCACTGGTTGTCCTGGCAATTTAAAAAACACCTTGTATATCTTAGGTATTGTAAAAAGAACTTTGAATTCCCTTTATTTTGGTGTATGATTGATGGGTGCAACTTGAGTTATAGAGTATACAGTTTGGTTTTACTTAAGATGTGCACCTCTCAAAAAACTGTTAGCTCCGCTTGGTCATTTTCACTTCCTGGACTTCAAAGGTAAATTTTAAAAAAAAGAGCCGCTAACCTTTTTTACTTTTTATATATTTTGTAATTTATTCATTGTACTTTCAGAGGATGGTATTGCCTACTCTGGCAATATTCGTTTCCCTATTTTAATAACTGTTGAAAATAGTGTACTTTTGACTAAATCAGGTTGATTTTTCGAGTACTTTGGAGCGGCCATTTCTGTCTCCTGTGTGCTTAGATCATGTCCAGTTTCCACAAGTACAATATGTAAAGAAAATTCAGCCACAGTACATGAAAGTAGCAAAGAGGTATGCCAACATTCTCTCCATTGTGCATGTTGCCAATGCAAAATACTTCATCTTACACCTGTCACTCTCTCAGAAGCACGTATTATCTGTAGAGCGCCCCCATAGCCTCAAAATATTGCTTACGTTGCTATTAGTGATAATAACAAGAATGGGCGTGAGGGCAGTCAAAAATGTATTTACATCAGAGGTTTTTATTCTACCATGCGACGGAAAGGGTCGAGGACGTTCCTGTTGACGGTCTATGCAAGTAGTGGCGTTGTTTATCTACGTCACTGGAAAGCAGTTTGAGAACACGGCTCAAGCGGTGCAATTGGACATCTCGAGGCTTTTCTACCATTTATTGGTGGGAAAGCCCGAGTGTGTTACGTTTGCCCGAGTCTGGTGTAAAGGTGCCCTTGAGATAGATGAAAACGGAGAATGCGGAAGATACAGCCGAGCTTTGCCAAGTGGGTACTTACTCGAATACCAGCTTAACCATCATTGAGGGATCAGAGAAGTGCAAAGCGAGCGTGTTACTATTTCGCTATTCAAACCGCTAAGAAGATAATAATGTTTTCCCTTTTCATGACTTGGTTGTTAAGCAGTGAAAACAAGACTGGAAAAAATATTTGCGTGCGCAGTATAACTTTGCATACTAAAAGAAACAAACAATAGTGTAGGAAACTTAGAGGTTCGGCTGCATCGGTTCTGAAAAATGCCTGGTCATTCGACGCCATAAAATGGTTTTCGAACGACACAGTCACAAACAATAACTTAAGTAATGGCCTTTCTTTCGGTAAACTTGAATGTTCTCTGCAATAATAGTATTGTGATGGCTACAATGATCTCCGGTTTCTTCGCTTTATCATTCAGCGGTGTTTTAATTTACCTCACGTCTCTCTTGGGGTATCCTTTTTCTAAGCGTCATCTCATTTCTTGCTCCAAAGAAGATGGAAAATTAGGAAGAGAAAGAATCACATCAAACCTGATGATTTAAAGGAGTTTAGCCAAACATAACTGGTTTAATTTACAATGAGGATTTATTCCATTACTACAAACTATAATTGAAATAAATTGCTGCTAGAAAGACAGTATGTCCATACGATGGCAGATTTTATAGTCAATGCGGAATGCAGTCAGCATACATAAGTCATTTATAACCGTAGCCCATGAATTTGTGAAGTTGCGTATCCAGTTACATCTCATTACACATGTTCAGAATGGGGCAGCGCAGCAGTAACGCGCTCTCTTTCCACCATCATGGACTCCGGTTTGATCTCCGCTTTCGGCGCATGCAGCGTTAACAGCCACCCCATCCCTCCAATGTCAGTAGTTACTCATGATTCTCAGACAGATACTCAGGCCAACATCGCAACCATTGAGAGCACTTGTTTGAAGTTATTGCTTGTTTGTAAGGAACATAAAGTAATACAAGACGGTCAGGGCGTGCATGTCGAGCGCTCGATCAAAGCATTGCTGTAAAACGTGTGACCTTTACCCATGTTCAAAAGGTGGAGCGAGCATGACACAGAATGAGATGTCTTAGTTTCATAATGATTCATCCGATGTATGAAGAAAACTCATCAAGCGGTTTAGGAAATATAAGGAAATAGAAAACGTTGACCAACAGATTAGCGGAAATTTTCTATGATTGGGACATGGGGGGGGGGGGGGGGCGAGAGAGCGTGTCGTAGAATTAATGGTCTTATCATCGTAATGATTCATTCCATGAAAAACAAAGAAAAGCTATCAAAGGGTTTTGAAAATATAAGCAAATGAAAAACTTGAACCAAAACCTTGATAATTTGTTGACGTCGCCGCCGCTGTCGCGAGAAAAGTAACGTTAATGTCTCGCTTCCCACAAACGTGGGCTCCAGAAAAATCACTGAAGACGGTTCGAAACATTTAAGTTTGCTAATAGCTGATAAATAACGACCGCTGATGAATTGTTTTAGAGAAACTTGATTATTCTTGTGAATAAGATTATTATTATGTCTACATTATGTTCCAGTTTCTTCACATTATTTCCTACATTAGTATGCTTCCTTGGGGACCAATCCTATTTCTAAGAATCATATCTTTTCATAGAAAATGGGGAATAGCGAAACTTAGGAATCACGTTTCTTTCAAGCCCTATAATTTGTACGCAGTTAAGCTAAACATGACCAGCTTCGTTTGCATTGAGGATTTATTCCGTTACAGAGAAGTATGATTCGAAATATATAAAGTACATCTTTGTAAAGGGTCGATTGGTACATTTGATAAACTCAATGTGGAACAATGTGGAATGCAGTCAACAACCTCTTCTGTAATTTGCGCATTTGCCCCCCCCCCCCAAAAAAAGAAAACAGTAATAACGAAAAAGACATTGCCACTCTGTTTGCCAATGAAAAAGGGTGAAAGTAAACAATGCGCAAATGAGAAAAATGGAAAATGTTACTTTCAATAGTCTACTCTAAATAAATTTGCTAATATATATATATATATATATATATATATATATATATATATATATATATATATAGAGAGAGAGAGAGAGAGAGAGAGAGAGAGAGAGAGAGAGAGAGAGAGAGAGAATTACAAATATACATCATACAGAGCGAAAAGTGCTATCCCAGGATCCTACAGGAGAATATTAGATAATAACAGAATTTTTTTAAATACGAATAAATAATATTGTGATACAGGTTAGAGAATTTGTAATTCATACTCTACGGAAATTCGAACCCGGGTCCATGGGTAACGGCACCCATCGCCTTGTCTGTAAACACCAACCCCTATATCATCTCGACTATGCACACATCACCAAAAAATGATGCTACAAAGTCGCTGGTATAGGCATTCGTGCGTAGCAGACACACCCGCATGTCGACAAATTGATTATATATTATTTGTAATGGAAACCGAGTGGCACTGTAAATTGCAGAGCTTAAGCTGTCACCTTCTCATGATGTAACTTATATAGCCATGTATAAAAAATTCCTACCACGTGCAAACAGCGTGCACACAGAATGTTGTCACATAATGCTTCGCTAGATCATTTTTATGCCTTTTTATTCCTCGCAAAAAATGTGACAGCAAATCAGGATCTGCACTGTTCGCATGAAACCAGAAGCAGCTCGATCTGTCGCCGCATGTGACTGTAAATCTGGGACTATGCTATTGGTATTGGAGTACGCCTTATGCGCGGAAATATACAGCACATAAGCAATACGGCAAATCCTTGTCAAGACACTAGGGAAAAACAAAGAGAAAAAACTTTTCTATCACGGAAATGTTTAAAATGGATATCCGATTAATTTGCAACTCGAGTCTTATTGTAACAGATTATTTCAGGATTTTCCTAGTTATAATTAGAACTTTTAAAAATATATAAGAAACATGACATAAGATACATTCCAGGCTTTGGTCCATGTGGCGTAGCATACTCGAGCGTGCGAGGGGTATCCTTCACCACTTGAGCGAAGCTCAGTAGTTGTCAGTGTTTACCCAAAGAAACTAGAGTAATGAGGAACAGTTTGCTTTTGTAAATAGACCCCGCCTACTACGTATCCAACACTTGCCCTATGATGGAGATGAGACTAAAGTAAAAAAAAAAAATGCTCATAACTCTTCTGAAAACAGTGCGAGTAAAATGATTGGTCAAGATGTTTATCTTCTGATGACGAGCATAACATGCAATCCACTAAAAACTGCAAGAGTAGCTGCATTACATCCAGGGCAATAACTCTTACAAAAATCACCACGGCACAGCAATTTGTTAATATGGTCATCATTAGACGATGACCATAATAAAATATGTACGATGTTTCACAGCGATCCAAAAGAAAAAAACCCAGAAAAAAACAAAACATGAAAGATAAGTTGTGTTGACGCGATTTAGTCTTACAGTGCGTTCAGCTGCAGGACATAGAGGAGAATAACTCTAACGAAAAAGGATACAGGTCACAGATTTGCATTTTTCCTTACCATGACCTGGGAAGAGCTGCGGTGGTTCAGTGGTTAGCGTCCCAGACTCGCGACCGAAAGGGTGCCGGTTCAAATCCTACCATCGTACCAGCCTGGGTCAGCTACCGTGGTGTGACCTTGGGCAAGGCTCTTTACTCCAATTGCCTCAGCACTAAATAACCTACTTGTGTTGCTGTGCCGTAAAGAACCAAACCAAAAATTGGGCACGGTGGCAGGAGTCTTGGTTTTGAGGGCAAATTCACCCCTGCTGAGCCTTTGCGCTTACTGTCCAATCAATCACTGGGAACCTCGTGCACATCCAAGGGAACGGATTACTCTGGCAGCTCTGTGCAGTTTCTAATCCCTGTGTTTGGTTTTAATGATGACGTAGTAGGGTTTAATTTTTTAGTAACGACAATAGCGCGGCCGTCATCCAGGCCTTTAAAGGTGTAAACAGCTGCATATAGTAACAAGCACATAAATAACATATTAAATCAGAGATAGAAGATTAGTGAATCTACTATCTATGTTAGAGCATAAAACGTCATGTGAATAAAATGTAGAAGCATGAACTTATTAGCAGTATAGACATGTATATAGGTATACATATCTGGCATCACTCTTCACTATCGCAAGCACCGATCAATGGAACACGTGATGACAAGCCTATAATCAAGTCAACAGAAATCAAAGACATGCAACCGTGAAATAGTTGGTTGGTTGGCTGGTATTTATCGGCACTTTGAGTATATTATTGGCTATATTATGCCGAGAATATGGGAGCTAAGTGGCTCACCCAAGGACACACTGTGGCAGCCGATCCGGGCTGGCCAGGGCGGGTATCTAACCCACTACCCTTGGATTACCAGTCCGACGCTCTACCAGCTGAGATACCACAGCTTCCAGGACTGACCATAATATTGTATTAAACCGCCATATCTCTTCTGTTGGACGGTTGTTTTCTGACAGTTTTACCATAATAGGTCTAGAGAGAGAGAGAGAACTTCATCTATGGAGGTAAAACTTATATGCTGACTGACCAATCAACAGACCGGGGGGGGGGGGGGGTAGGAGGGAAGGAGGGATGTGTATAATCTAGCCGAGAAATGTAGAGTGCGGCACTCTCGTTGTAACTTTGAAAACTCCCATGGAACATATACACATACCGTTATAACCACTTATTAGGGAGAGAATTCCAAAATTTAGCTGCGGCATATCTCAATGTTCTTTCATTAGGAATCTCCAAGGTGTTTACATACCTAAAAGAGTAAGAACACTGGACATAAGAGGTGCGCGGTATTACCGGTATACCGGTTTACCGTCGTATTTTTTTCCGGTCGTACGTACTATGGTACTTTTTCACTGTACCAGTACTTCGGTAGTTTCCGTCAGTAAGGATTGTACGGAAATTCCCGAGTAATCTTGTTACGAATTTAATGATATTAACAGCATGTTTTCATTTTTCATGACAAAATAACATTTTTTGTTACAAAACAGTTGTATTTGTCACAAATTAATTTTGAATATTACAAATATAATTATATTTATGAACCTTTAATCACATGTTTGACACGTGTCACGTATGCCAATGTGGTGAACAAATGGGATGTTGTTAAAGATATTCGGGACAAATCCAACTTTTGGAAAAATTTCGGATTTAAAAAAGTCAGTTTTTAGTTATTTACTAGTATATGTTAATGTGTTGAGTACATGTATTCCTTTATAAGACTGCGAATCATTGTAAAATGTTTAGGAGATTAGTTGTTTTCTGTTTGAATTTTACGTAATTTCTATTCCACTAAATATTTTCTCGTTTGTTGAGTAAATTTGTTTTATGTTTACTGGCCCTCTCTGACAAATATCTTGCCCAGGTGTTGGCATCCCACTCAAAGTTTCCCTGCCTATTATATCAATAATTTAGCTAGTAAATTGTAGGCTTCAGTGACAACACTTCCTATTTTTATCAACAAGCTCTCTAATGTCAGCACAATGTCTTTCACAGGGTGTCAGCTATAGCGTAAGCTTAAACATTCCACTTTAGTTACAGTTTTTAGATTAGAACTTATACAATAAATAACGTACACATATCAAATTCATCCACTATAAGGTACTGACCATTTAATTTTCGCGGGGGTGGGTTTCTTTTCTGAGCTATCGCATTTTCTTTATCTCAAGATAATTAATTTTTGTTCATATAATATAATGGATATAGTATGGTTGCAATTTTGCTATAAGTCAGAGCAAGATATTTGTTCCAGCTATTTACAGACGGATTTTTTTTTAAAAAAGTGTCAGGCCCCAGCCCCAGAACATTAAATTATTGGTCTCTAATATAATTGCGGTATACCGTGGTAAGTACCTCTGTATGTTCAGAAATACAAAATATTTCGTGGTACCCAGCTCTACTGGACGTGGATAGATTTGTTGACTGAGCAGTATACGCAAAGAACGATATATTATATGATACTTTTAATGTAACAACAGTAAATACAAATAATTTAGAAACTAGAAGGATAGATCTGTGGCATGCATTGCCAGATTAAAGGTGGAGCAAATGGAGCAGTTGTTTCAGGGCCCCGGCCCGGCGACGGTTCCCGCAAGGCAGTGAAATGATAACTGTTAACTTGGGGCCCGCTCTTTGAGATAGCTCCAAGGCCTTTTATCAGCTTAATCCGGTATTGGTGACATGTGCTAATTTGTTTGGAAAATTTATGATGAATAATACCGGTTTTACTTATTTAAAATATCTTCCCCATGAGCAAACAGTAATAAAATATGTATCCATATCTTCCCATTAAAAGTTTTGAAAAAAAGGACAAAATACCATAAAGTAAAATATGAATTGAAAAGAAAATCTGTTGAACTAATAGTATTTGCATTTCTGTCTACCTCCAGGTAATTCGTTAATCCATTCTCTTTAAAAATATTATATACGTTTTGAAATGCTCAAGGTACAATATTATACATTTGTCTTGATTTTACGGCTTTCCAGTACATTCTGAAGGCGTGTTGTGTTGCTACCAACATACCCTCCTGTATTATCTAAGATATCCCACCGCCACTACGATGTTTCAGATTGCAAAAAATCGTACATCAGAACAAAAGAAACAGAAGTTAAGCTGCATCTTAATTCAAAGAACAAGCATATACAATGACCAGGCAACACGTATTGATCTTAGCACAGACGTGTAATACGCCAATCCGCGAACACAAGATAAATTTTAAGTGTTAGATCAATATTCAGTGTTTAACATTAAGAAGTACCATCTGGAGTTGTCTGTCTAAGATAGCGTGAAAGATGGCAGTTAGACACAGAATGCCTCAATACTTCGCACTCAGCTGCAGCAATGTTTAGAATTTTTTTTTAATCTTGTACTTGCATGAGCCATCAATTGCCGCATCGCCCTGAATCACTCGTACTATCAATAACCCAATAACGCGTAATATTTTATGTGTGTGTGTGTGTGTGCTAGTTTCCAATATACTTTTCTAACTTCAGTATTAAGGATTACCTAAGAAGCAACGTTAATAGTGTCTTCGCTGTAATCTTATTGGTTAAGTTTCTCAGTGACTGTCCGCTTCATATAGTGTGGTTCCATTTCTGCATAATTACTTATTTATTTATGAATTTTTCAATTATTTTGCTTTCATTTACGCTGGTTTTCGATCTTTCCTCTTTCACTACTTTCCATCCAACGTCTTCGCCTTGTTTACTCTAGTCTACATCTTTGCCTTTTATTTCGCTTGCTCTCTTATAATTATTACTCAGCATTTCGAGCAACAAATGTGTATCCAGACTAGGAAATATTACTCAAAATTGACAAATGTGTATCCAGACTAGGAAATATTACTCAAAATTGACAAATGTGTATCCAGACTAGGAAATATTACTCAAAATTGACAAATGTGTATCCAGACTAGGAAATATTACTCAAAATTGACAAATGTGTATCCAGACTAGGAAATATTACTCAAAATTGACAAATGTGTATCCAGACTAGGAAATATTACTCAAAATTGACAAATGTGTATCCAGACTAGGAAATATTACTCAAAATTGACAAATGTGTATCCAGACTAGGAAATATTACTCAAAATTGACAAATGTGTATCCAGACTAGGAAATATTAATCAAAATTGACAAATGCAGCCTTTTGATTGGTTAGAATATTTTTGAGTAAGATTTGGAGTTAAATACAGTTTTATGCCGGAGGGGCCTGATCTCCATTATGGCAGCTGTGCTGGTCATCTTAAAATAATTTCGTAGCTACTCCTATGGAACAGATGATTGTATTGACCTTCGATTTTTACTTAAACACTTGTTGCAATATGTAATTGGTTCCAGATGAAAATATGCAGATCAGACTTCATACATGTCCGCTACGTTGGGCATTTTGAAAATCTTGTTATTGCTATTCATTCTGAAGAACTTGCCATATTGTCATGAAATTTTCACTGAAGGAATAATAAAGTTGTTCCTAAATGATAATGATGAAGATCTGACCTCGAACAAAGATACTAATGGATTTTGACCAGACTTTGTATTTCAAAAAACACGTTGAAAGTCAGCACTATGACTTTCTACATCAAATGTCATGATTCAGTTTTTTGTCTGTAATGGCTCGTGTGCATGATATGGCAAACAAGTATAAATAGATTTTTTTAACAAACCTGTTTTGTGTATTTATCTCAAGATTACCTTGATCAAGTGCCTGGTCAGTGGTCATAACTTGGGCTTTTGAACTAAAATGGTTTGCAAAACAACAATAAAAACAAATCGTAATTACCAGTCTTAACTAAATTTAGCATGTGGGATATGTTTACAGTATCTGAGATGAGTTCATTGATCTTCTACCTATGATATTATGTTCAAGATCAAAGGTCATAACTAAAATTTGTGTACTGCATTTACATGTTAACTCAAACATATAGGAATTATAACAAACTAATTTGGTATGCTGGAGTGTCTCAGATATAATATAGTTCGTGTGGTTTCAGTACTCAGCAGTTGTAAAGAATAAAAGGAGACGAGAAATAGGCTTCTCGGGGATTCGTCCTAATTCATTTGGGCCAGTAGAATTTTAGTTCTTTTGAGGCGCTCATGTTCATCTCTCCCAATAGAAGATTCGGGAGCATATAACGATAGCGATGACCGTCTGTCCGTGAACAAGTTTGTTTTCGCGAAATTAGGTGTTTGATTATGTTTTTCCCACTCAAAACTCATAGAGGGACAGCCAGTTTGGAGAGAAGAAAGCGTATTGATTTAAGATCAAACAAAAGTCAAGGTCACTGGAGCCCACATTGTGATTTTGATTTCTGAATGATATATCATTTTTCTAGATACAAATTAAATAGATGGACGAAGCTTGGACAGAGTCAACTCCATGTACATTTAAGTGACTAAAAGTCAAAGGTCAAGATCACTGGAGTGAAAAATAAGAATTTGTTTCCTTATGACAAGTAATGTGTTCTGCAGCTGTTCTTCCACCAATCTCAATAGGTAGACTGCACCTACACGGAGACAGTACCCTATTCATTTGGGATTCAAAAGGTTAAAGGTAAATTCACTGGAGCCCGAATTGATATTTTTATTTCCATGATCTGTATCACATTTTTATCAGAATGCATAGGTAACTTACAGTACGGTCATTTACTTTGAACAAACGATATCTGAGATGCAATCCTAATATCACAACCGTAGCAGGCAACCGGATGGTTTTCCCACCGCTTATTAACAGTATTGTCCGTTTGGAAATGTAGCCGTGTCTGACTCCCTCTATGTAAAAGAACATTTTGAACTTGCATTCCTGCAGATTTAGAAGGGTAGAAATGATAGCACTAAAAACAAAATCCTTTCCTTCTCAGGGTAATCTTGCACCATTAAAAAAAGAAATTAGAGTGAGTCTTTTTAAAGACTATATGGGACCTTTATGGATTGATTGGAACTCTGTCAACAGTAAATCGCCGTTCGCTATTGTGCAGAGGCAGCTAAATACCAATTTAAAGGTCAAAACTTAAATTTATGTTTCTGCACGATAATTCAAGTTTTATGCAGCCTTTTGTAAAATAAGACTTTTAAAGGTAGACCTGAATCCTATCTACTACAATAGAGAATCTTAATTTGTTAGACATTTGAAGTGCACTGCGAAGACGACGCAGATTTATTCACTGGATTAGGAGAGAGAGTTATTTAATTGCCACCAAAATACGACCTCCACGGAAACAGCCGAGCGACTCTTGTAAAGAACCCAATACGCCCGCGCGAGCTTATGACGTCACAAGACGAACCCAATTTGGATATTAGCATGATTTATTGGTGTCACAGTCAACGATAGTACCAATAAAATTTTGTTTGGTTGCAGTAGTGTTTAAATGATGTGTATATTTCCATTAAGTACGGTTGACTGCCTCTGACATATATTTTCATTAGAAAGCTCGCTTACCTTTACGTTTAGGACCGACTTGCATGTCAAAATCTTGCAAGAATCGCCACAAAAGGGACACTGTATCTGTTTCTGAATCATTTTCTTAACCAAAAAAGACGTGCAAACCTTTTGCGCAATAGTGATAGGCGGATACCAAGTAAAGAATCAGTCGTCTTTATGTCGATTATATATTTGGAAAAAAAAAATATAATAATAATAATAATAATTTCAAAAGACTTGTATATTCAGTACATCTGAGTTTATGTGTCATTTGTATTACACGAAGCCATCTAACATGGAGGGTAGTATTCAATAGCCCCAATCGTAGTCCAGCAGTTAATAGTGGAAGTTTGATAATTTATTAATAATTGTCCGTAAATACTGAGTTAAATTTATTGCTAAATGATTAAAAATGTGGGGGAAATGGCGATTTCTGTGGAGGGGACACTGGAACGCCAGTCTAACAGTGCCTTGTATTCATCTTTTGATGTAGTAGTCTGTCTTTGGTAGTTCTTCTACATAGCTCTCTCTCTCTCTCTCTCTCTCTCTCTCTCTCTCTCTCTCTGAGGAATGTGAGGATTCAGTAAATTGTATTTTCAGTTTATTTTTACCTGATAATAAAATTGATAGCTTCTGACATAATATTTGTGTGGTTGAGACTGCGAGCACTCACTCATTTAGACCCCTATTTTAATCCTTTTCATTTTCTATTTGTTCCCACCTTGTCTTTGCTATTCCCGCGGTTTAATTTTATATCCTTTCCCAATCATGGTTAATTAAAAATAATGAATTTCACTTTTAGCTGTAACTCGGTATGCATTAGCGCATTTTTCAGTGACTGCTCACAACTTATCTCTCTCCTTGTTGTGACTAAAACTTGTTTTTTTTCTTTTTTTTTTTTTTTTTTTTTCGTAATATCCGTTTAAATATATTATTATACGTGTAGCTAAGAACATTTTCGCCAATAGTATCGATGCGTCTGCGTAACACAGACATGCTTGCAATGAGAATTTTTTTTGCCAAAGGCATGCCTATGAAGAGAACCACATTTTACAAAGAGAAAATGATCACGCATTTTTGTTAAATAGCAGCTGCATATGAAACTTCCTCATACAATATGCGGTATTGTTTATATAGTTTGGTTTTTTTTTTTTAGGTGGGGGTAAAAATTGCATGTATTGTGAAAATATGAGTACAGATTTACGCGTCTTCAGCAATCGTGAGCAGTCCTAACATCTCTCTCTCTCTCTTTCTCTCTCTTCTGCACAAGAATACGACGATTTGATACATGGCATTTTTATTTGAGGTTTAGCTGATAAAGAAATTGCTAGTTGATGATATTATATTTTTCGTGATATTAAGATGGGAAAGACGTACTCATACTGCTACATCCACCAACGACACACCTCCTTCCCATCATGCAATCAGAAAACATTATATAAAAATTTCACACTCGACAGTGGTAGAACAATTGTGATTCACAATGCGGGTTCCTCTTGTGACGTCACACAGATTCAAGTCACGGAAACTGCCGATGTTGTACGTGGCCTAGGATGAATATTTTGACATGGACATTTAAACTTAAATATCTCGCTAACCTTTCATCGCATTGAGTCGAAATTTTCAGATATTGCATAAATCATCATAGTGAATAATTTAGAGGTAAGTGATACGGGGGTCTCAGGTCTACCTTTAAGGCAGACTGCGTGCAAATGGAGTTATCCCGAAAAGGTGAAATGTCTAGGTCACGTGAGCCCAGAATGTGATTTTGGATCCAGTAGATTCTCATCGAACGTTACATTTGGACTACACTTGGATACCGGAGCCATCCCAATGATTTGAAGGTCAAAAGGTCAAAATCATTGGAGCTCAGATCGTGATTTTTGTTTTTGTTTGTCAAGCTTCTTTGGCCTTTTTCTTGTGAAACCTCGTAGATGGGCTAGACTTAGGTCAAGGTATTACTAATAATTACGGTCGCAGTAGAGGGTGGGGGTGTCAGCCACTCCTCCTGTGGCTTTTTTTTTCGTTGTAGATTATGCCAAGATATAAGTCAAGACTAGTGTAAGAAATTTTTTTATGGCTAATATGTGTTTTTCACTTTCAAGCTACCATGATGTATGATTCCTAGCAGCTTAGTATACGAGAGGGTTTATAGATGTACAGCGTCCCAAGAAATTCTTTGGTGTAATTTTTACTCCACCCCCAAGTGCAGGTGCAATAGGGGTGGGGTTGTGGTGGAGATATAACGATGTCCATCCGTCTCTCCGTAGACGAGGTGGTTTCCGTTACATAACTTAAGTTTACAGTAGTCTTTTTTTTTTCTTTCTTCAAACTAAATATGTTTCTGACCCATGGATAGAGGCAGAAACCTATTGATTTTGTTGCTGCTAGGTCCGAAGTCAAGGTTACTGGAGTTAAAAATGTGATTTTTATTTCTGCATGACAATTGAAGTTTCCTTGGCATAATTTTCATTGGTAGACTACGCTTGATTTTGAGGCCGAGAGGTGAAAGGTCATAGTCACTAGAGCCAACATTGTAATTTTTAGTTCTACTGGTCATAGACCAGAAGAGCTTATGGGATGGTATCTCGTCCGTCCGTCCGTTAGCACAAGTTTATTATCGCTACTCCTCCTAAACTACTTGGAGGACTGTCATGGAACTTCACACACACACACACACACACACACACACACACACACACACACACACACACATTCATCCCATGATCTAGTTGGTCCAAGATTAAAACGGTGCCGCTCGCACATACAGTATGGCCGCCACAGTGGCCATCTTGAAAATCTTGTTATCGCTACTTCTCTTGAACGGATGGTCATATCAACATCGGGTTTTCACTAAAAGACTTCTTATGATGTCTAGTTGGTCCTCGGTGAAAATGGGCCGATCTGATGTCCAGTATGGCCGCCACAGCGGTCATCATGAAAATCTTGTTATCGCTACTCATCCTGAACGGAAAGTCATATTGACATGGGGTTTTCATCAGACGAGGTTTTATGGTGTCTTGTTAGTTTTAAATGAAAATGCTGCTGAATTGATGGCAAATATTACCGCCACATTGGCCATCTTGAAAATCTTGTTATTGATACACCTCTTGAATGGATAGTCATATCAAAATTGGGCTTTCACAAAAAGACTTCTTATGATGTCTAGTTGGTCCTAAATGAAAATGGCGTCCAATATGACCGCCATAGTAGCCATCTTGAAAATCTTGTTATCGCTACACCTCCTGAACAAAGAGTAATATTGCCATGGGGTTTTCACTAGAAGACTTCTCATGATGTCTTGTTGGTATTAAATGACAATGGCGCCGATCTGATGTCCAATAACCAGAAGACTTCTTACGATGTACAGTTGGTCCAAAATGAAAATGGTGTCGATTAGATGTCCAGTATGACCACCACGTCAGCCATCTTGAAACTATTATTATCACTACTACTCCTGAATGGATGGTCGTATACACATGGGGGTTTTATTAAACAACTCCTTATATTGTCTAGTTGGTCCAAAGGGTGCCATTCAGACATTTAATATGCCTGCCACAGTGGCCATCTTGAAATCTTGTTATCACTTTTTCTCCTGAATGAATGGTCATATCAGGATGGGTTTTCACTGAAAGACTTCTTATAATGTCTAGGTGGTCATAAATGAAAATGGTTCCGATCTGACTTCTAATATGGCTGTCACAATGCCCATCTTGAAAATCTTGTTAACACTACTTCCCCTAGATGGCTGGTCATATCGACATTGTGTTTTTTACTTCAGTAGAGCGTTAGTCCCTTTGAGGGACTCTTGTTTTCCCACTTGACAGGTCAAATTTCCTAGATCCAGTTTTCATTAAACTTCATAGGTAGTCAACACTTGGACAGAGGACTTCTTCCTATTGATTCTCGGACCCAGCAGTCGGTTGTCAAGGTCATTGGAGCTAAAATTGTCATTTTGGAGTTCCACATAACTGCTCTTTCCTCAAGTTTCCCATGCCCGATTTTTATCAACTTATTTGTAGTATTATAGATATTGGGATTTTAAGTGAAGTTGACCCAAGGTTTTTTTCTTTTTTGTCTTTACAAAATGTAAAAGTAAATGAGAAAATGTAAAAAGTTAAAACTAAATCAAAGTATTTCTTTTCTTTAAAAGAATCTTAGAAAGGACTTGTATGCTTTTTTGAAAACATATTTGAAAAAAATATGTATTTAAATGAATTATATACTTTTGAAAAATTAATTGTGACAAGAACAATAGGAATTGTGAACCCATGTATAGATAGCTGTGGGAATACTCAGTGGTCTGTGTGTTGGCCACACGTTGGATCACACGGCTGAAGATTGTCACAAATTGGCTAGCAGTTAACCCTAGAATCTGTTGTGGACATAGCCTCAGTGGTCACAGGGAGTTGTAAAGGTCATGGGTGAACCTGCCCTTGAAGCTGTTCACACTGGTGATTGGTGAATCCAGCCATGAAGCTATTCACACTGGTGACTGGTTGTGAATCTAATATTCAATTTTTTGGATTGCTGGGGAATTGAAATATTCAGAATGGCTGGCATCTGGTCACTAGGTAGAACTTCTGCTAAAAGTTATATATATATATATATATATATATATGTTACATCTATGAAATATTATTAGCTCAATATATTAAAATATTTCAAGTTAAATAAAGCAATATGAACACTCTGATACTTGATATACCAATACCAAATAATGTGAGAAAATAATTGCACTTACTTTTAATACACATTTGTAGTTGTATAATTTATGTGAATTTTTCAATAACATTAAACTATATCTAAAGAAGATCATCATTGGAAAAATGTGACAATTTGGTTCTGTTAATGGTAAGAATAGTTAATTTGCATGCATTTAAATTACTTTACTGGATACAAACTAATATACATCATGTATAAAAAATGTTGACAAATTTGCAGTTGTCTCAGATGACATTATAGCAACATCCAACACAATTAAAGCTGTAAAAGAACTGAATTCCTGCATCCAGTAAACTTGACTTATCGAGCGGAAAAATAATGTAAGGTTACCTGTGTTGGAACTTCTAATATGTATACACTTGAGGAAGGGCAGTACCCTTTTGAGCCTGTGATCAACAGATGAAAGGTCAAGGTCACTAGACATGAAATTGCAAAATTATGTTAAGTTTACATTTCTAATAGCTACAGTCAGCCAGAGAATCAACCATTCTTCCATTGGCTGTTTTTGCAGTATTCAAATGATGTATTGCAAGTCAATTCATTTAAACTTCTTTATTGCCTTGAATTAAATAAAAATGTGGAATTGAGATTGGAATATACTGGGCAGGCCCTAGTTTCGCTAAATTTCTCAACATTTTTCATTATCTCGCTTGTGATATTTGTGAAAATACTAAGATTTTCTTAGGAGGTGGATAAAGTTGAAATGATGAAAAGTACTACATATACATGCTTACAAGTCAGGTCCAACTGCTAACAACACAGACCCTGAACTGCCATCACACAATGCACTGGCAGATCAAGGTCTATTTTGTTTATTCTACTGATTACACCTAACAAACTGCATAGACTCAGATCTGCTGGCACATAATGCGATGGCAGATTTGGGTCTGTACAGTTTACAGTTGGATCCAACCTATGTATGAGTATATATGGTAACTCAATACTTTTACAATTGTACACCACAAAGTCCTTTTATTCTTTTGGAATTCCTCAACATTTTAGGAAATTCTCAAACTTTTATCTGATATAAAATAAGACTAATTTCAAGAGAATGCAGTATAGTATCACTGTATTGTTATCCTTGGTACCTGCTTGATGGTCAGTGAAAAAAATCAAAGCTCCAGACTTAGCAGTGTAAAAGATATTGAAAAATTGCAATTTGAGGAAGATTTAGCAGTGTAAAAGGTATTGAAAAATTGTAATTTGAGGAAGACTTAGCAGTGTAAAAGATATTGAAAAATTGCAATTTGAGGAAGACTTAGCAGTGTAAAAGATATTGAAAAATTGCAATTTGAGGAAGACTTAGCAGTGTAAAAGATATTGAAAAATTGCAATTTGAGGAAGATTTAGCAGTGTAAAAGGTATTGAAAAATTGCAATTTGAGGAAGATTTAGCAGTGTAAAAGGTATTGAAAAATTGCAATTTGAGGAAGACTTAGCAGTGTAAAAGATATTAAAAAATTGCAATTTGAGGAAGACTTAGCAGTGTAAAAGATATTAAAAAATTGCAATTTGAGGAATACATTTTTGTTTTGTGAAATCAGAGTCAGATACTCAATGCATAATCTAATCTATTATATAGAGAAATGTCCTCCAATGAGACACCACCTGTCTTGAGAGACCATGTTGGCAGAAGGAGTGGTCTCCCAAAACAGGTTGTACTCTAGGTGATTGAAATATCATGAGCCTGCAAATCTAATTTGTTTGCTTTTGAATCTACACATGTATGTAAGATTATTTCCATCTTTTTCAGTTACAAGGAAGTTTGATAGTGGCTGGAGGAATTCATACATTTGTTGGTGTCACAGGCATCATTGGAATTATCCTACGCTTCATTGGTCCAATCACTATTGTTCCTGCTGTTCTCCTGATTGGTCTATACATGATCAAAGCCGCCACAAAATTTGTAATTGTGAATTGGTTCATTGCTTTAGTGTAAGTATAATAATAATAAGAACAATAATGGTTATTATTATTATGTTGTTGTTGTTATACTGAGTATTAATGTTCTTGTTGAAAGTAATAGCAGTAACATTAGGGGTGTTAGGAACTGGAGGAAAAGGAGTGTGTAGATTACAAGCACTAAACAAACACTGTTTTACCTGTGAAGCATGGGTATCGCATGGGTATTGTTTTTTGGATGGCATAATTGGTGTAGTAGTTGGAATTGTCACTGTCAACACTACTTTTTCTGCATTTTGATCTATCAGTGTGCATACAGTTATGAAGTTTTTTTGATGCATTTTTACAGAGAATTACTACTCATCACTACCAAAAGTAGGTCACATTGGCTGGTTTTTTCATGTCCTTTGTTTAGGTGTACATTTATTTCCATTTCTTGGAAGCTGTTGCATCTAAATTTAAGTCACAAAATTTGATTAGTTGAGCTATTATGGAAGTACTACCCACTACCATCAAACATAGGTCACAGTGACATGAGTAGTTACCAGATGGAGTAACATCCCTTTGCTGGAGTGGCATGCTGATTAGTTACATGGTTTTTCTTCTAATTTTGTTCCTATTTATGCACAGATAAATAAAATAACAGATGAAGAAAGTTCAATTTCTGTAAGAAAAAATGCACCTTGAAAACTTTTTGAAGTCCTTGAGAACTCCTTAAAAGTTCTTGAAAAACAACTCACTGGGGTTGTACAAACTGTGGATACTTTTAACCAGAGACTTGGTGATAAATGAATCATACCTTAATTGGTTGCAAGTTTCATAATCTTTATAAATGATTTTTTTTAATGAAGCAATATTATTTAAGATCAAATCTTCACAGACTAATGTTTCATCGAGAATCGTCTGCACCATCATGGGTTATATTCTTACAACTTGTGAACAAAAACTTTGTAAGGCAATATCCTTTCATGGAGATTACTTAAATACCTAATACCATTAGAGATAAAACACCAGTATAATTTGTGTTTGCTTTGCACTTAGCATCAAATTGCACCTACTTGCTCTTTCATTAAAATTTTTTCCATATAAAGTACCATATATACTTGCGTATAATCCGTCTCCAAATGAAAACAACTTAGACCATGATCTGCCATTGCATAATGCGCCGGGAGATCAGGGTCTATGTTGTTTGTTCTACTGATTAGTCCTTACAAACTGCATAGACCCAGATCTGCTGGCGCGTTATGTGATTGCAGATCAGGGTCTATGGAGTTTGCAGTTGGTATTAGCTTATACACGAGTATATATGGTATGTATTATGTATGAAGTCAAGTCAGTCCTTTCTGGTGATTCAGAAGCACAATATCCCACATTCTGGTATATTTTATTACTTGACAAGTGCATACAAGATTTTTTACTATGGAAACTGCCTTTAAGCGATAACAAATATTGTCCTGTAACTGTATGTTTTCTGCTTCACTGCTAATAATGAATAACATACCCTTTAACATCCAATATCGATTTGTCTTGGGATGAATCAACATTTCAATCTTAATGTTATCTCTGTTTGTTATCAAGACACATGCCCTATCACTAGTAGTGAGTGCAGTTATCGGTTCGTTGGTCAAGGAATTAGCAGAAGAAAACGTATGTATGTATGAAGGATTTATAATGGCATTTCAGCACAATACTGGTTACATAAAGCTCATAAAATGTTCCAGAATAATAAAGCTATAAAATTTAAACACTTTAGAAAGATAAACCTTTCCAAATAAATGTGAAAAGATAGTCCAACAAGATAAAAGGTAAGCACAGGGTCAAAATTTGTTATGCTAAACCCCTTTCTTTTAGAAACTTTAAGATTTTCTCAGGTGGTACATATTCATAAAGCTTTTTAAGTGAGTTTGCATCAAAATTCTTGTGTCACAGGGTGGGAGTCTATACACTCTACACAAATGTAGTGTTCCACTGTCAGTGGACGCTAGCAGGGTGTGCACTCTGGTCAAGGTTCCATTGTCAGTGAACACTAGCAGGATATGCAATCTGGTCAAGGTTCCACTGTCAGTGGACACTAGCAGGGTATGCCATAGTGCTCAGTGGTTGGTATACCTGACTTGCAACTGAAAGGGTTCAAATCTTACCATTGGATCAGCTGGGGTTGATTATCGTGGTGTGTCCTTGTGCAAGATACTTTACTCCAATTGCAATAATAGTCACTATATCCTACTTATGTTGCTGATTAAGCATGTCAGTATATATCATAAAAGTAAAGCTATACTGCTTACTGTGCGTATAAGCCGATACCAACTGCAAACTACAATGACCCAGATCTACTGTTGCATAATGCGCCAGCAGATCTGGGTCTATGCAGTTTGTAAGGACTAATCAGTAGAACAAACAACATAGACCCTGATCTGCTGGCGCATTATGCGATGGCAGATCAGGGTCTATGTTGTTTGCATTTGGACCCAGCCTATGCACGAATATATACGGTAGTTTGCAAACAGAATGAAAAATCTAATGAATGAATGATTGATAATTGTGAAGGCTATATACATATATGTACAAAATTACACTACTTCTCAAAAAACATCCTAAAGAATTGGACCACATTTTATAGAGAGTGTTTTGGAATCCAGACCTTTCACATTTATACAAATGATACTGATCCATCACAAAATATGGCCAATGTTAATAAAAATAGAAACACTTTTAAGGACTTCTCATGAAAAATATGCATAACATAATTAGACCACATTTTTGGGAAAGCATCCTGGTATGTAAATATGTCAATGTTGCCAATTAGCCATGAAATATGTCTGCCATTTCTCAAAGCATAAAACTTTAAATAACTTCTGCTCAAAAACAGCTCAACAGAATTTGAACAGATTTGACAGCATTCTGGTATGAAGGCCTTTCAAGTTGTTACAAAATTTACACTGATCGAGTATCAAATAGGGCGTCTGTTGATAAAAATACAAAGACTTTAAAACAGGCATGTGCAACATATTGCCAGTGGGCCAGATACGGCCCGCAATCTGATTTTATCCACTTATTTACATCATAGGGTGCGGCTTTAAAAATCACTCATCCAGTCTGCACCCTGGAGGAAGTTGCACATGCCTGCTTTAAAATAACCTCTGAAAAACCACTAAACAGAATTAAACCAAATTTGACAAAACATCCCAGCATAAGGTCTGTTAAAGTCTGTACAAATAATGCCAATCCTTAATCATCAATTGCCACCATTACTAAAAACTGGAAGATAAAAACTTTGAATGATGACTCAAAAAATGTATTTGGATTTTGACCAAATTAGACAAAGCATCCTTGTATGAAGGCGATTTCAGATTTGCTTAGAGGATGCCAATCTGCTCACAAACTATAAAAGAGAAAACTAAAGTTTAGTTCATGTGGCCAAAGGCCAAGTGAGTTATGCTATGGCTGTGCATCATCCATTGCCCATCTTGCATCTTACATCATCCATTGTCCATCTATCAACAATTGTTGGTTAACACTATAGAGGCTACATTTCAGAACAGATTTTGATAATATGCATTAAGTAAGCTTATATCATCAAAATTTTGGACAGGTTTGATTACAGGCAAGATCTACACATATTAATGAGGTGATTTTGCATCTAATTGGCTGAGCTTGGTAATGCTCAAGATACTTTATTTCTGAACAGATTTTGATAAAACTTGGTATATAGGCTTACATCATCAAGATCTGGGATAAGTTTGATGATTTGTAAGATACATGTATATTAATGAGGTGATTTTGCATCTGATTGGCTAAGTTTGTTACCACTCTAGAGGCCATATTTTGGATCAGATTTTGATGAAACTTGGTACATAAGCTTATATCATTGAGATCTGGGATAAGGTCAGTTATGAACAAGATTTACACATATCATTTAGGTTATTGGTTCAGTTTGTTAACACTATGATGTTTCATTCCCAAATAGATTTTGATTCAACTTTGTATATTATCAAGATCTGAGATGAGTTACATTATGAGTGAGATCAACACATATTAATGAGGTGATCTGGCTTCTGATTGACTGAGCTTGTTAACATTCTGTAGGCCATATTTTATTATTAGATTTTGATAAAAGTTTTCTATATAAACTTATGTCATCAAGATCTTAGATAAGTCTGATGTTGAGTGAAACCTCAGTATATTAATGATGTGATATTGCATCTGATTGGCTGAATTTGTTAATGTTCTTGAGGTCATATTTCTGATCAGAGTTTTATCGAACTTTGGTATATAAGTCTATGTTATCAAGGTCTTGGATGAGTTTGATTGTGGGTGAGATCAATGTATGTTAATGATAATATCCAGCATTTGATTGGCTCAGCTTGTTAACATTTTATTTTCTATAAGATTTGATCAAAATTGGTATATAAACATGTTATTAAGATCTGGCATATGATTGACTTGGCTTGTTACCACTCTAAAGACCATATTTTCAATCTGATTTCGATCAACCTAAATATATAAGCTTCCATCATCAAGATCTTGGATGAGTTCAGTTATTAAGAATATTTGCCCTTTTTAATGATTTTGATTTGCATAAAGGACAAGAACTTGCAAGTTTTTTTGAGCTTGTTTCCTATCCTTTTGCAAATATATTTCTTGTATGGCAATAAAATATGTTTAAATTACACTAAACTAACAGACAGAACTCAGATTTATGCATAGGCCTAGACTTGTTGTCTCATTATGTTTTACAGCTAGGGATATTGCTCTAAACAGTACAGAATCATTTCTATAAAAAATTCACTTCGAAGGAAACTGCAGAAAATGTTTCTCTAAAAGTGTTTCATTAATGTTGTTTTAAATTCTCAATTTTAACAGATACGGAAGACTTTAAAAACATTGATAACTCATACTGTTCAGAGCAATACCAGCATGATCATAACAATTAGGAACATTGATAACTCATACTGTTCAGAGCAATACCAGTACGATCATAACAATTAGGAACATTAATAACTCATACTGTTCAGAGCAATACCAGTACGATCATAACAATTAAGAACATTAATAACTCATACTGTTCAGAGCAATACTAGTATGATCATAACTAGGAACATTAATAACTCATACTGTTCAGAGCAATACCAGTACGATCATAACAATTAGGAACATTAATAACTCATCTGTTCAGAGCAATACCAGTACAATCATAACAACTAGGAACATTAATAACTCATACTGTTCAGAGCAATACCAGTACGATCATAACTAGGAACATTAATAACTCGGCACCCCGACAAAAGCGTGCAGGACAAAAGTGTGCCGACAAAAGCGCGCAAAGACAAAAGCACGCAGGACAAAAGCGTGCAAAGACAAAAGTGTGCCAACAAAATCACGCAAAGACGAAAGCATACAACAATTACCATTTTGTGTCTCTAGTGAAGAAAATACTGACAAATACAGCATTAAAGATCATTAAGCATCGTTTATTAATTAATATCTCAATATGCAGAAATACGGCGTTTTCTACAGTTGTCACTGCACGCTGACATATCTCAACACAGCCTTTGTCACTTCATTAAGTTCAGGAGTGGGATCATGATTATGCTCAGAAACAACAGTTACTGCATCTGTTGCATCCAATTTCAGTGGACCTGCTTCTGCGATTCGGTTCTTTCCATGACTGCAAATGTTTAAGCCTAAAAATATTTGTGCTATTTGTACAGTTTCGGGTACGCAGGTAGCTTTGAAGAATGACTGTTCAAATAAATTTTGGAACTTAGAAATGATCTCACTGTTCATGTCTACTTCTTCTCTGCGTGCTTTTCTTTTTGCGTGATTCTGTCGGGGAGTTACATGTTTTGTCGGAGCTCTTTTGTTGGCGTGCTTTTGTTGGGGATTTTAAGCTGTGTGCTTTTGACGGCGCTCTTTGTCGGCATGCTATTGTCCTGCGCGCTTTTGTCGGGACACCTAATAACTCATACTGTTCAGAGCAATACCAGTACAATCATAACAGTTAGGAACATTAATAACTCATACTGTTCAGACCAATACCAGTACGATCATAACAATTAGGAACATTAATAACTCATACTGTTCAGAGCAATACCAGTACAATCATAACAATTAGGAACATTAATATCAATATCTCTCAAATTAGGTACATCCCACTTATATGTAGTATAATGAGGGTCCATCTTGGTGAGTACTGCACCCTTACCAACAAAAGTAAGCCACTGTGATCTATATTTAAAACTGACAATATTTGTGTTCAGGTCACGAAACTTTATGAGGGAATGTGATTACTTCATTCTTATCACAGAAGTAGGTCATTGTAACATATATTTATTTTTCACAGACTATTGATAATTTGTTGATATCTTAAGCTTTGTTATATCAGACTTAGATTTATTAATATTCAATAAATATCAAAGAAGGTTTACATTTGTTACGGTTAACTTCCCATTATTTAGGGGGTCCAAATGTTAAAGGTCAAAGTCACTCTAACCTTCATTCATTTTCAGAATGATAGTTCATGTTTATAATGTCAGCTGAAGATCATTAAAGGCTTCATTGATGCCAGCTATGTGATTGGTGATTAAAATCTTATAAAAATAATAGGATCTGTTTAAATGTTTGTAAAATAATAGCTCTGGTTAGAAAAATCAAATGTTTTTTTTATATTTAATTTTAAGTTTTTACCCTGAACAATTGAAAGGATGAGATTTCTGCTTTCTTTTCAGAACAGCCAGTATTACCTTCATATTGACCTTGTACTTGGGGAGAATAAAAACACCTATTCCAATATGGACAAGAAAGAAAGGTTTCAGGATTATTAGATATCCATTCCATCAAGTTTTTGCAGTAAGTACTGACAGCTCTATCAGCACAGTTTTGTGCTATATAACTGAATACCATTCAACCTGCCATAAAAGATACCCTTCTCCAAAGTGACCTTTCACATACAGACAGTCTCTAGTTTTCCCTCCTGTTATTTTCCATATAAATAGCCTGGTTGTATTGGATACCCAAGGGACTGACTCATTCCATTTATTGGACACAAGGGACTGACTCATTCCATTTTTTGGACACCCAAGTCACTGACTCATTCCATTTATTGGATGCCCAAGGGACTGATTTATTTTATTTATTGGACAACCAAGGGACTGGCTCATTCCATTTATTGTAAATAGATTTCAAGACTAATACTGTAAGGTATATAATTCCATTAACTTGTGATGAAAATGAGTGGACTTACTGACTAAGACAATTACAATAACACATACCTGTGACAGAACCAGGATACATACCTGTGACAGAACCAGGATACATACCTGTGACAGAACCAGGATTTCAAACCAGTAGATTTACAAATTTTGATCAGTAGATTGGCTTCTAAAAAGGTAGATTTTTTATGGACATAAATTTTACATGTTTTAAGGGGATTGAAAACAAAACAAGTTCATTTTGTCACATAATATGTATTCTCTTCATATTATAATAAAACACAAATTTTGAACATGATTCAGATTCAGAATCTGATGGAAAATGTTACAATAATAGTTAGTTAATATGAGCCAGTATATTGTTAATTAAATGAAAAAGGAAGAGTTGTACATCTCACAGTTCACTGCAAAGATTTTTTATAAAATCCACAGGCATTTTTAGTTTCCTTCACAAGATCACTGTCTGGTGACCACTGGTGACATTCACTGTGATTGTTAACCTTCACACTTAGCGGGCTCTCAATAGTTTTCTGGTCCAGACTTCCCCTTGAATCACTCTTTATTTTCCGAAGAATGGAGAATGTCCTCTCTGTGTCAGCATTGGAATGTGGCAATGATAGGACAACTACACTCAGTCTGGAAAGAAGTTCTAAATTAAGTTTTCTTGTTGCTGGCTTTCTGAGGCTGCTGACTGATCTCCAATACTTCTCCAAGCTCATTTCACCTTGAGGAGGAAGTTCCTGGCTTGGACTTAATATGTATTCCTGAGCCTCATCTTCAAGGGCTTGTTTCTCTTCTAGGCTTATGTCCAAAAATCTGTTGGAAAGTTTCTCCACTGTAATTAATTTTAAACAAATTAGATTTAGACTTGAAATAAACAGTTAAAAAGCACATGATTTTAATAATTTATACCAACTTTAAAATTAAATATTAGGTAATACATTTTTAACTCGCAGATATATTTTATCTAGGATTTGAACATAATTTGTGTGCTTTTATGCTGATTTTCTAGAAGTCTGAACTTCACATTACTAATATCTGGTTCACTGGTGATGACCTTGGTTGAAACAAACTTTCCCAGAATCTTTCTTAGCAGCCTGGTCATTTCTACATGTAGATGTCCAATCATTGATTCATCAGCCTAAAAAGACACAATGCAAAGTCAGGACCTTTGCTTCTCGCCTGCACACTCTTAAATTCTGGTATCCAAGCGTTGTTAAACTTGTTGTAGTATTTCTTAGCTGGTGGCTTTTTAGCGTTGGGAGAAAGCGGACGTTTCGGCATTTTGACATGAATTGAAAAAAAAAATACAAGCTGCCCTTAAATATTCATCTTAAACCATCGTGAACAATACAAGAACAATTAAAAGACATCAAATCAAAATACTTACTCAAGTGTTTCTGCCAAGATCATTTTTGGTCGGTCTCTCTGTTTTATCTTCCTTCCACGACAGATCAGCCGAGTTTTAATCAAAGACTCAATGTCATCATGGATTACCTTTGATCCTTTTATTACTTATAACACCTCAAACAACATCCCGCATTTGGCCTTAAACTCTCCAAATTACAACAATAAGGTAATCAATTAGCCGCTTCTTGTGTACACATGCTAACAATTGTAATCCGACTACTCAACCACTCATCGTCACACCGGTCATATCATAGGTTGAACATTTCCAGTTCCCAGTAGACTGGATCTGGCTGGTTTATCTAATGTGTTGATAAAACGCGTAAAACAAACCCGGGTTTTTAAAAAAAAAAAAAAAATTCCTTGAAATTTTCAAAACTGGTAGATTTCAACTACTAAATGGTATGTGCGGTAGACGATCTTTAAAACTGTATTTTTGGCCTACCACCGGTAGAATCACAGGTATGATAACAGCTCAATTTTCTTCACAACAACACTCATACTTTACATGTCACATGGGGTGATGTTTGAGAGATTACTTATTGCATCCCTAATGGTCCAGACCATACTCTGTGGAACAGTCTAATGATCATGGTTAACCTGCTTCTTTTAACGTTGATACAAAGTTATAGAATATTAATGTAGTTATCATTAAGTCATTTTCTTTTCAGGAAACAAAACATCACTAATGACAAAAATATGAAGGAATATATGTATTTCATCAATCTTTTCTTTGTTTTCCTTTGTTTCTCTTCTGTCTTTTTTTCACTTTCTACAATTAATTTAGTAAGTGCCGTCACAATTATAAGTTCACATAGATATATTGTTACAACTTGGGGTTGAATGTAACAAAAGAAAGAATGACTCAAACAAGCTTTCACAATTTCTCAAATACAAATTTAATTTCCTAAAATATAAAATATTTTAAACGAACAAAGTGAAAGAATTAAAAATAACTTACAGTTTAGAATTTCCTTAATTAGTCCTAAATTGTTCTAATTCACTAATCCGGAAGTAATCCAAAGTATTCTGAATGAGAACAGTAATGTGCTAATGTGCCAACAATTTTCAGTTCTAAATCCAAATATTAATTCCAGGTAAATTCCAATGGAGTTGAATAATGTTCAGATCTTTAGTACGTAATCCAAAAAAGTACTATTTAGAAGTAGGATTTTCCACTAAGCTGAATCACAAACAATAAATAATCCTCCTCTCTCTTTTCTATCTGAAGTAATTATGTAGAATGAATCAAGCAGTGAATAAAATATAGTTTTATAGCCTCTCACTGCGTAAAAAGGAATCTAAACCCTGAAACTATGTTCTAAAACAATTAACATCTTCCCTTGTAAACAACTTTACTGAACCAATCAGAAACTAGGTCACGCATGTCACGCTAAAAGTACCTTCGCACTACAATTGTAATACCTTAATTTCAAATCAACAAAGTGTTGACTTCTATTAGAGACATGTGATCCAGGTCATGAATTAGCACGCGGTACTCACCTGACTCACCATTGTTGTGTTAAGTTGACCAACATAATTATTGATTTTCTTAGACAGAAACGATGACTCATGTGGCATTCCATAAACAATCTATACAATAGCGTAGGCTACTGAATTAAAGAATTATAATATAAATTTCATAAACTAAATGAAAACTATATTATTATTTAAAGATGATACATAATTCCATAACAATATTATATTTTTAAGATTGTAGTCATAATATTTGGTTAACAGAGATATGCAACAAGTTATTTTATCAAAATATAATTGCAAAATTTTTTGAAATATAAATTTGTAATTATTTATCTATGAATTGTTCATGCAACAAGGAAAAGGGTACTTATAGACGCTGTTTGTTGCCTAATCCTTTGACAAAAATATGAAAAAAATAAATACTCTATAACATAAAATGGTATAAAGAGTACTGTACAAATCTGTTTAATTTGAGTACTGTACAAATCTGTTCAATTTGAGTACTGTACAAATCTGTTCAATTTTAGTACTGTACAAATCTGTTCAATTTGAGCAGTTCTACATCTAAAACCTGCCTGAATGGTCATGCTGATCTACCATAAAAATATGGCTGCTGTTACTAAAAATAGACAAATCTTAAAAACAACTTTCTCCAAACTACTGAATAGTATTTGACTAATTTGACAAAAAGCATCTTGGCAAGAAGGCCTTTCAAGTTTGTACAAATCATGATGATCTGCCATCAAGTTTGACAAAAGTACTAAAAATAAAGAATTAAAAAAACTGAAAATGACTGCTCAACAGAATTTAACCAGATTTCACATAAAGCATTCTGGCATCAGGTGCTAAATGTTTGCATAAATGATGCTGATATGCCATCCAGTATAGCTGCTATTACAAAAAAATTAAAAAGCCTTTAAATGTTTGAAAGTATGATTCTAACCCAAATTTTATTGGAGAACTGCCCTTGCATTTGGCTGTTAGGTATATGTCAGTGAGGTGAGCAATCCCAGGCCCACTTGGATCTCTTGTGGTTTTCATGGTTGCTACAAACCACAGATTTAAAGATCTATTGAATAATATCCTTATATGAAGGAATGGGACCCCTTCCCCCATCCACCAATTTAAATATGAACAAAAATATCATTTTTCTCAAATCCATGATAATTGATAGCTAGACAAATAAATAAACTGACAGTACATGTCATGTATAATGCAGTGTTTGTTGGATTGAAAATCAGTTACGCTAACCACATGTAATCAGATAAAAGATGGCCTTACTGGAGACAGTTTGTACTCTTTTTGTTGCAGATTTTGATTGGTGTGATAGTGGGCTGGATATTGTGTCTGATCCTGACCGCTACAGATTTCATTCCCTATGATCCAAATAGAGGCAGTTTCTTCACCCGCACTGACTCAAGGTCAGATGTCATCGACAAAGCCAAATGGTTTTATTTCCCATACCCAGGTAATCAGCCTATTCCTTGATATACATCCATTTACCTACATAGTTTGCTATTTTTAACTGTACTTTTACAGATATATTGTGAATGGCCATGTCTGTCTGTCTGTCTAATTGTTGTCCATTGTCAGGGATCATGTCTGTCTGGCAATCTGACTGTGGTCCATTGTCAAGGGAGCAACATTATAAACAATACAGCACTTCTGCATTATGAAATTCATATTGTTATAATTTGTCAATTTGTTACTTAATTTTGGCAAGAGTTTCAGTTGCTGATGAAATATGTATGCAAAGTTTATTTGGACAAGTTTTTTTTTACTTTAGAAGGGTTGATATGCTAGTGAGTTGGACAAGTAGAGTGGAGAGGTTGTTATATCCACTTTTGTTTTGTCTAGATATTGTGATTGCCAACCATTCTGATTGGACAGAATTATTATGGATTTTTTAAAAAAAATCCACATTCTGAATTATATTGTCAAAATTCCAGGAAATATGCTATGTTGACACAGGTTGCGAGAAAAGTACTTAAGCACCAATATGATAGACTGGTACACAGAATATAGTTTCTCAATGAAAAAAAATAGAATTTAGATGACAAAAAACCAGTCCATTATACTGTAAGAAGGCGAAAAATGACTGCAGAGATAAAGAGAACAGGAAGATGCAAATAATTCGTGAGGAAAATTAATGTTTATAGTTATTGTTTTGGCCAAGAAACTCAGGGTTCTGGGATGGGAGGAGTGAATACACCATTTACCGTATTTGCTGGCCTATAAGTCAATGTGGAGTATAAGTCGAATTTGCAAATTTTGTACATTTTAAATTCTTCATCCATATACAAGTCGATGTGAAGTATAAAATAAAGCCAGATCAACACCTTGGCTTCGTCTTTTTAGCTAGTAACTTCCGGTTTCATGAATATTAATGGTATAACTATGCTAATCCAGATTAATTGGGAAAATGATTAAGATGGTCTGTACATGTATTATTTATAGGTATTATTTATTGGTACATTGTACACAATGATATGAACCCCTGTTGTCAAAAAGTTAAGTGCAACTTTTATTCTTACAGCAACAGTATCAAATTATATGTACAATAAAAAATAAAAGAACTCGATCAAGACTTGTTTTTAGTGAATGCATGTATGTATGTGTGTTTGTGTGTGAGTGAGAGAGAGAGAGAGACAAAACAATGCTATGTCAGTGTGTAAGAACATATGCATTCACAGCAGTTTTTACTTGTAGCTTTTTGAGAGAGAGAGAGAGAGAGGTTACAGGGCAATTGGAATATGTATTGTTGAGTTACCTGATGATGGTGATCTTACTCATGTACAGGGGCATTGCTATATTCCATTATCAATTAATACTTCTGAATAAACAGTTCATTCTTGTTTTAATTGCAATATCCATGGTCAGAAGAACCACATGGCCTTGCAGTGTTATTTACATGCTAATTTAAATATGCCTACAGCTTTGGCCAGGTCATTCCAGTTAACACCAGCGGTAGATGTGATACAATTAGTGAGGCTACCAATAGGGAAATGAAGCTACCAATAGGGTATTGTAATCGATCCTGTAAAGCATGTTAATGTATGCAGTATTGTGTGATGACCTGTAATGCCAGATACTGGCTCATATAAGTTTCTCAACCAGTGACATCTTTTGTTCTCGCCAACAGAAGTGTCAGAGCTTTGAATTCATGAGCAAAGATCAAACCAAAATGCCGCCTAACTACAGGAAGTGTACATGCACTTACTGATAAAGAGTAATCTTATTTTGTGGGAATAAGAGGTCATTGTACTTGCAAAGAAAACAACACAGCATGCTAAATGGTCATCATGGGCTTTAAAGTAAATGGAGTCTATATGGATATAAATATTGTGAATATTGAAAAAAATAAAATTATATATCTTTGAAACTGAAGGAGTATTGTATGTATTTTTTTAAATTTCCATTTAATATTTTATTACTGTTTTCTCTCTTTGACAAAAGCTTCAGCTAAATGGGGTCAGTAAGGTACATTAAGCAAAATAGCATGAATAAGGGCTGAAATCTCTCTCTCTCTCTCTCTCTCTCATATTGAGGCAAATTTTATTTTGATCACAAGGTGCAAGAAGAAAAATGTGAGATGGAATACCCATGTGCATGTCATGGTTTTTCGTTTGCAAACTTGTCTATTCTATTAAATACACACATATGTAAGCAAATATAAACAGCGTATATTACTAGTGCATGCTGCTTTAGCGCTGATGCACATGAATTTAATACTGACGGTCATGTAAATATTTTGGAATCCTTCTCATTGTCAGGTCCTATATTTTTTCGCACATGATCTCTTCCCCAAAATGATAATTATTATTATACACATTATTTTTTCGTGCTTTGAATTTTGTTTAATTTTTTCACATACAAAAAATATTATTAAATACGGTAAAGCAATTTCAATGACATAATCCATATATAAGTCGATTCGGAGTATAAGACGAAGCCCAGACTTCCAGGTAAAAAAGTATTGACTTATAGGCCGGCAAATATGGTATTCTCATTGGACCCTAATTGTGACTGTGTACAGGTAATTGCAGTATGACAATAGATGCGTGTTACTTTTGATGAACATTTTCTCCATTCCAGACATGCTGCATAGATACATGTACTATAAAATTGATGCTAGGATTCCAGATAAGCATGCTCATGGGTTGGCATCTCTGTGTGTGCATGCTCATGGGTTGGCAACTCTGTTTGTGCATGCTCATGGGTTGGCATCTCTGTGTGTGCATGCTTCTGGGTTGACAACTCTTTGTGTCCATGCTCATGGGTTGGCATCTCTGTGTGTGCATGCTCATGGGTTGGCATCTCAGCTATGTGTTGGTCTGTCAGTTGGTTCATCCTGTAAATCTGAACTTCATCCACACCAAGCGAAAATGGCTGATGATATTAGGTATCATAGGTTTCATAAGAATGAATATTGTATATACTCATGTGTAAACTGGGTCCAAATGCAAACAACATAGACCCTGATCTGCCGTCTCATAATGCGCTGGCAGATCAGGGTCTGTGTTGTTTGTTGTACTGATTAGTCCTTACAAACTGCATAGACCCAGATCTGCCGGCACATTATGTGATGGCAGATCTGGGTCTATGCAGTTTGCAGTTGGTATTGGCTTATATGCGCGTATATGTGGTATATGACGAAGAAGGTTTCAGATTCTGGATGCAGCTGCTTCCAATGGAGGTGTAGGTGCAGGTCAAAGGTCACGTTTTCATAGTTAATATAAACACTTCTCCTTATAAGCTGAACTCCATGTACACTGACTGAGGGAGGATGATCACATTTGGAGTTCAGTTTCACAAGGATGGGTTGATGACAATGAATGTTTTTGAATCCTGAATGTGGCCCCAGAGATTGAGGGTGGGGTTGAAAATACAAAAAGTGTGCATATTTGCCATCTCTATTTAACTTATAATATTTTTCAGGCCAATTTGGAGTTTTCCAGTTCAGCAGCAGTGCTCTTGTTGGCTGCTTACTTGCCACCTTACTCTCCATCTTGGATTCTGTTGGAGACTATTATGCATGTTCGAAGGTATGTCATGTCCCACCACCACCCAGGCATGCTGTCAACAGGGGCCTGGCAGTGGAGGGATTCTGTACAATTCTTTCAGGATTGGTGGGCTGCGGTCATGCCACTACAACTTATGCTGGGAACATAGGAGCTATGGGTCTTACCAAGGTAATTTAGTATCCTCATATCTCTTTCCAGAACATTACTTATTATTGTTGTTTTTCTTGAGCATTGTATATCTTGTTCTCTTTCCCTATGTAATTGGCAAGACAGTCATACATGTATTCCATCAGTGGTAAGGTATGCTTTTTTGAATTTGTTAAAAATGTATTGCTTGTATTGTTGAACCAGCACAAGAGCAAGATGGTTACAGTAACCTACTTCACATGCATGAATGACACTGAAATTCAACAAGGACTGTAAGCCTTTAAAATTTAGGACTACACCTGTGCAAACTTTTCAAATTGTATGGTATAGCTTGCTGTGATGAGATTCTCCACTGATCCATGCATACAATTCTGGGAGCTGTCCATGTCAGTTTCCTCAGGCTTGCTTATGGATAATGAAGAGGCTGCCTATTTGTAGCCTATGTGAAATTTGCCATGCAAGTGATGTCTATCTGTTATGTTAATTTTATAGGATATCCATGTGCAATCCAATTTACTTTTTTTATATGGAGATTGTAAAGATCAGAAATATATGACATTATTAAGAATATATTAAACACTTTAAAGTAGATATTTGTATGGGTAGTGGACAGCTAGTAAAATATATTTTCACTGCACTAGTAAATTTTACTTTACCTTTTTTTAATAGGTAGCTAGCAGACATGTCTTCGTGGCAGTTGGGATCATCTACATGCTGTTTGGTGTGATTGGGAAATTCTCAGCTATCTTCATCACAATTCCTTATCCTGTGTTGGGCGGAGCTCTCATCTCAATCGTTGGGGTTTTCATCGGTGTCATCTTATCAAACCTTCATGAAGTGTCCCTCACATCAACTCGGAACCTAGCAATTATAGGGGTCTCTCTCCTGATAGGTGTCATGGTTCCATATTGGATAGAGAAATATCCAAATGATGTTCTCACAGGTATGTGCTGTTCTTATCTCAGCCAGGGTGTATTTGCATATACATGTATGTGTGTATGAATGTTTGTGTATAAAATATTTATGTGCTTTGAATCACTTTTAAATCATGGGTATCAAACTTTGTGATCCATTTGAAAAAGGTGTTTGTGTGGGTGCTTTATTTTGTGGATTTTTGTGCGGGTGCTTTATTTTGTGGATTTTGTAAATAAAAATATAGAGAAATATAATAATCACAGCTACTTCCATGATTCACCATGGCAGATTCCTATACTGTTTAATAATTATTTGTTTCTCCTTTCACACACATACCCACCCCAACCTCGATCCTGACTTCCAAAACATCCTCTTCTGAATTGTGTCCCAGGGGTTGTTACTAAAATTCTCTTTGACATATTATGTGTTGTCCTCCACCTGTTATAATGTTTGGTCCAAAAATATTACAAAATGTCAATGTAATTGCAACTTTTGTCTGTTGTACTCTTCTTGAAAATGGTCACCACATATCTATGTACCAAGTTGTAGTAGTTACAGGCAGACAGATGGATGGATGTATAAATGGACAGATACTCATGCTCAAGCAATGGGATACAGATAAGGAAAACATAAGGAACAGTGTAGATTTAAGGATCAGTGTAGATTTAAGGATCAGTGTTGATTTAAGGAACAGTGTAGATTTAAGGATCAGTGTAGATTTAAGGAACAGTGTAGATTTAAGGATCAGTGTAGATTTAAGGATCAGTGTAGATTTAAGGATCAGTGTAGATTTAAGGATCAGTGTAGATTTAAGGAACAGTGTAGATTTAAGGATCAGTCTAGATTTAAGGATCAGTCTAGATTTAAGGATCAGTCTAGATTTAAGGATCAGTCTAGATTTAAGGAACAGTGTAGATTTAAGGATCAGTCTAGATTTAAGGATCAGTCTAGATTTTTTGGATCAAATAGGAGACCAACATACAGTACCATGCATCTAAAAAAGTTTATTCCTACTACCCTATTTAAGATAAATAAATAAGTTTTCAGTGAATCTTAAAAACAGGGGCAGCAGAGAGTTGAATAGCACCATTGTTCAGTTTTCATTGTGACTTTAAATTTGTAGCCTAGCTGATCCACCAAAGCATAAAAACAGGTCTTCCACCAAGCCATAAAAACAGGTCTTCCACCAAACCATCAAAACAAGTCTTCCACCAAAACATAAAAATAGGTTTTCCACTAAACCATGAAAACAGAACTTCCACCAAACCATAAAAACAGGTCTTCCACCAAACCATAAATATAGGTCTTCCACCAAACCATAAATATAGGTCTTTCACCAAACCATAAAAATAAGTCTTCCATCAAACCATTAACAATAAGTCTTCCACCAAACCATAAAAACAGGTCTTCCACCAAACCATAAAAATAGGTCTTCCACCAAACCACAAAAATAAGTCTTCCACCAAACCATTAAAAATAAGTCTTCCACCAAACCATATAAAAAGGTCTTCCACCAAACCATAAAAAAAGGTTTTTCACCAAACTATAAAATAAGTCTTCTACCAGTATATTATCATTACTTCACAGTACTTGTAAGTAAACCTTGATTTCAGGAAAGGGGGGGGGGGAGGGGGATGGGGACTGTATAAAATTATAGGATACTAAAAAAAAGTCAACATTATTTAAAGAAAAACGCTGTGTTTTTACCTGAATGTTTTCTTCACTTCCTCTCATGATGTGATTTTGTCAGATTTGTCTGTTTGCTCTTTAATTGTGTGTCTGTTTCCCCATTAATTTTTGGGTCATGAAACAATATCTAGTATAGCCTTTTTATCAAGGTTAGTTTTATCTGAAGGATATAGTGGTCCCTCACTTTAAGGTTCCTCAGTATAGAGTTGTCCCTTGTATAACATGTGTATGGTCATGGAACCCATTTTGGAGATGAACATATTATATGGAAGATGTTTTATTTCATTAAATTCTTGCTGTTAATGATCACTCGAATTACTGGGATAACACTGGTTAAAGGGAAACAACAGGTACTATGACTTTTTCCAAGATACAAAAGAGTTGTGTCCCTTTTTAATGAATGCTATATGACTGCTACCTGAAATGCTCTGTGGTGTCTGGAGAACTAATGTGTTCGCCCGACAAACTCACAATTCACACACATTTATGAAATTGTGAGTTTTAGACATGGAAAGTGTAGTATTTTAAGAGAAATGTACTGATTTAATGATCACACATATATTTAATAGGGTAAAAGTGTAGTATGTGAAGAGAAAATAGACTCATTTGTTGATGACACAAAAATTAATATGAGGGGTATGTGGTAAAAAAAAAATGACCAATGATCAACCAAACAAGAATTTATCCTGATGTCATAGAGGAAATTAATTAAGTCTTGATTAGAGAAATATTTCAAACTCCAGATAAAGAAATTACTAAATTTCAGAATGTTAACAAAAGATAGAAGTCTTAAATTCAGTTGATACATTTAATTACTGAGATTATAGTTCTGATTGCAGGGAATTAGTTAAATAGATTTTAAAAATGTAAACTAGAAAAATAATTTTAGAACAAATACTAAATAAATTACAGAAGTAACTAAAATCTGAAATGAAAGTAAAGACTTATGTCCCACTGTTTTGAGGATTTGAGTATCTAATTCTTTATTGTTACATGCTGTTGCTGCATATACCCAAGGAATTTTGAGTATCTAATTCTTGGTTGTTACATGCTGTTGCTGCATATACCCAAGGAATTTTGAGTATCTAATTCTTGGTTGTTACATGCTGTTGCTGCATATACCCAAGGAATTTTGAGTATCTAATTCTTTGTTGTTACATGCTGTTGCTGCACATACCCAAGGAATTTTGAGTATCTAATTCTTTGTTGTTACATGCTGTTGCTGCACATACCCAAGGAATTTTGAGTATCTAATTCTTTATTGTTACATGCTGTTGCTGCACATACCCAAGGAATTTTGAGTTTCTAATTCTTTGTTGTTACATGCTGTTGCTGCATATACGCAAGGAATTTTGAGTATCTAATTCTTGGTTGTTACATGCTGTTGCTGCACATACCCAAGGAATTTTGAGTATCTAATTCTTTATTGTTACATGCTGTTGCTGCACATACCCAAGGAATTTTGAGTATCTAATTCTTTATTGTTACATGCTGTTGCTGCATATACCCAAGGAATTTTGAGTATCTAATTCTTTGTTGTTACATGCTGTTGCTGCACATACCCAAGGAATTTTGAGTATCTAATTCTTTGTTGTTACATGCTGTTGCTGCACATACCCAAGGAATTTTGAGTATCTAATTCTTTGTTGTTACATGCTGTTGCTGCATATACCCAAGGAATTTTGAGTTTCTAATTCTTGGTTGTTACATGCTGTTGCTGCATATACCCAAGGAATTTTGAGTTTCTAATTCTTGGTTGTTACATGCTGTTGCTGCATATACCCAAGGAATTTTGAGTATCTAATTCTTTATTGTTACATGCTGTTGCTGCATATACCCAAGGAATTTTGATATCTAATTCTTTGTTGTTACATGCTGTTGCTGCACATACCCAAGGAATTTTGAGTATCTAATTCTTTGTTGTTACATGCTGTTGCTGCACATACCCAAGGAATTTTGAGTATCTAATTCTTTGTTGTTACATGCTGTTGCTGCACATACCCAAGGAATTTTTAGTTTCTAATTCTTTGTTGTTACATGCTGTTGCTGCACATACCCAAGGAATTTTGAGTATCTAATTCTTTGTTGTTACATGCTGTTGCTGCATATACCCAAGGAATTTTGAGTATCTAATTCTTTGTTGTTACATGCTGTTGCTGCATATACCCAAGGAATTTTGAGTATCTAATTCTTTGTTGTTACATGCTGTTGCTGCACATACCCAAGGAATTTTGAGTTTCTAATTCTTGGTTGTTACATGCTGTTGCTGCATATACCCAAGGAATTTTGAGTTTCTAATTCTTGGTTGTTACATGCTGTTGCTGCATATACCCAAGGAATTTTGAGTTTCTAATTCTTGGTTGTTACATGCTGTTGCTGCATATACCCAAGGAATTTTGAGTTTCTAATTCTTTGTTGTTACATGCTGTTGAAGCACATACCCAAGGAATTTTGAGTATCTAATTCTTTGTTGTTACATGCTGTTGCTGCATATACCCAAAGAATTTTGAGTATCTAATTCTTTTGTTGTTACATGCTGTTGCTGCACATACCCAAGGAATTTTGAGTATCTAATTCTTTGTTGTTACATGCTGTTGCTGCATATACCCAAGGAATTTTGAGTATCTAATTCTTTGTTGTTACATGCTGTTGCTGCACATACCCAAGGAATTTTGAGTATCTAATTCTTTGTTGTTACATGCTGTTGCTGCACATACCCAAGGAATTTTGAGTATCTAATTCTTTGTTGTTACATGCTGTTGCTGCACATACCCAAGGAATTTTGAGTTTCTAATTCTTTTGTTGTTACATGCTGTTGCTGCAGATACCCAAGGAATTTTGAGTATCTAATTCTTTGTTGTTACATGCTGTTGCTGCACATACCCAAGGAATTTTGAGTATCTAATTCTTTGTTGTTACATGCTGTTGCTGCACATACTCAAGGAATTTGAGTATCTAATTCTTTGTTGTTACATGCTGTTGCTGCACATACTGAAGGAATTTTGAGTATCTAATTCTTTGTTGTTACATGCTGTTGCTGCACATACCCAAGGAATTTTGAGTTTCTAATTCTTGGTTGTTACATGCTGTTGCTGCACATACTCAAGGAATTTTGAGTATCTAATTCTTTGTTGTTACATGCTGTTGCTGCACATACTCAAGGAAGTTTGAGTATCTAATTCTTTTGTTGTTACATGCTGTTGCTGCACATACCCAAGGAATTTTGAGTATCTAATTCTTTTGTTGTTACATGCTGTTGCTGCACATACCCAAGGAATTTTGAGTATCTAATTCTTTTGTTGTTACATGCTGTTGCTGCACATACCCAAGGAATTTTGAGTATCTAATTCTTTTGTTGTTACATGCTGTTGCTGCACATACCCAAGGAATTTTGAGTTTCTAATTCTTTTGTTGTTACATGCTGTTGCTGCACATACTCAAGGAATTTTGAGTATCTAATTCTTTTGTTGTTACATGCTGTTGCTGCACATACTCAAGGAATTTTGAGTTTCTAATTCTTTTGTTGTTACATGCTGTTGCTGCACATACTCAAGGAATTTTGAGTTTCTAATTCTTTTGTTGTTACATGCTGTTGCTGCACATACTCAAGGAATTTTGAGTTTCTAATTCTTTTGTTGTTACATGCTGTTGCTGCACATACTCAAGGAATTTTGAGTTTCTAATTCTTTTGTTGTTACATGCTGTTGCTGCACATACTCAAGGAATTTTGAGTATCTAATTCTTTTGTTGTTACATGCTGTTGCTGCACATACTCAAGGAATTTTGAGTTTCTAATTCTTTTGTTGTTACATGCTGTTGCTGCACATACTCAAGGAATTTTGAGTTTCTAATTCTTTTGTTGTTACATGCTGTTGCTGCACATACTCAAGGAATTTTGAGTTTCTAATTCTTTTGTTGTTACATGCTGTTGCTGCACATACTCAAGGAATTTTGAGTTTCTAATTCTTTTGTTGTTACATGCTGTTGCTGCACATACCCAAGGAATTTTGAGTATCTAATTCTTTGTTGTTACATGCTGTTGCTGCACATACCCAAGGAATTTTGAGTATCTAATTCTTTGTTGTTACATGCTGTTGCTGCATATACCCAAGGAATTTTGAGTATCTAATTCTTTGTTGTTACATGCTGTTGCTGCACATACTCAAGGAATTTTGAGTATCTAATTCTTTGTTGTTACATGCTGTTGCTGCACATACCCAAGGAATTTTGAGTATCTAATTCTTTGTTGTTACATGCTGTTGCTGCACATACTCAAGGAATTTTGAGTATCTAATTCTTTTGTTGTTACATGCTGTTGCTGCACATACTCAAGGAATTTTGAGTTTCTAATTCTTTTGTTGTTACATGCTGTTGCTGCACATACTCAAGGAATTTTGAGTTTCTAATTCTTTTGTTGTTACATGCTGTTGCTGCACATACTCAAGGAATTTTGAGTTTCTAATTCTTTTGTTGTTACATGCTGTTGCTGCACATACCCAAGGAATTTTGAGTATCTAATTCTTTGTTGTTACATGCTGTTGCTGCATATACCCAAGGAATTTTGAGTATCTAATTCTTTGTTGTTACATGCTGTTGCTGCACATACTCAAGGAATTTTGAGTATCTAATTCTTTGTTGTTACATGCTGTTGCTGCACATACCCAAGGAATTTTGAGTATCTAATTCTTTGTTGTTACATGCTGTTGCTGCACATACTCAAGGAATTTTGAGTATCTAATTCTTTTGTTGTTACATGCTGTTGCTGCACATACTCAAGGAATTTTGAGTTTCTAATTCTTTTGTTGTTACATGCTGTTGCTGCACATACCCAAGGAATTTTGAGTATCTAATTCTTTGTTGTTACATGCTGTTGCTGCATATACCCAAGGAATTTTGAGTATCTAATTCTTTGTTGTTACATGCTGTTGCTGCACATACTCAAGGAATTTTGAGTATCTAAGTCTTTGTTGTTACATGCTGTTGCTGCACATACTCAAGGAATTTTGAGTTTCTAATTCTTTTGTTGTTACATGCTGTTGCTGCACATACTCAAGGAATTTTGAGTTTCTAATTCTTTTGTTGTTACATGCTGTTGCTGCACATACTCAAGGAATTTTGAGTTTCTAATTCTTTTGTTGTTACATGCTGTTGCTGCACAAACTCAAGGAATTTTGAGTTTCTAATTCTTTTGTTGTTACATGCTGTTGCTGCATATACCCAAGGAATTTTGAGTTTCTAATTCTTTTGTTGTTACATGCTGTTGCTGCACATACTCAAGGAATTTTGAGTTTCTAATTCTTTTGTTGTTACATGCTGTTGCTGCACATACCCAAGGAATTTTGAGTATCTAATTCTTTTGTTGTTACATGCTGTTGCTGCACATACCCAAGGAATTTTGAGTTTCTAATTCTTTTGTTGTTACATGCTGTTGCTGCACATACTCAAGGAATTTTGAGTATCTAATTCTTTTGTTGTTACATGCTGTTGCTGCACATACTCAAGGAATTTTGAGTATCTAATTCTTTGTTGTTACATGCTGTTGCTGCACATACTCAAGGAATTTTGAGTATCTAATTCTTTTGTTGTTACATGCTGTTGCTGCACATACTCAAGGAATTTTGAGTATCTAATTCTTTGTTGTTACACGCTGTTGAAGCACATACCCAAGGAATTTTGAGTATCTAATTCTTGGTTGTTACATGCTGTTGCTGCACATACCCAAGGAATTTTGAGTATCTAATTCTTGGTTGTTACATGCTGTTGCTGCACATACCCAAGGAATTTTGAGTTTCTAATTCTTTTGTTGTTACATGCTGTTGCTGCACATACCCAAGGAATTTTGAGTTTCTAATTCTTTTGTTGTTACATGCTGTTGCTGCACATACCCAAGGAATTTTGAGTTTCTAATTCTTTTGTTGTTACATGCTGTTGCTGCACATACCCAAGGAATTTTGAGTTTCTAATTCTTTTGTTGTTACATGCTGTTGCTGCACATACCCAAGGAATTTTGAGTTTCTAATTCTTTTGTTGTTACATGCTGTTGCTGCACATACCCAAGGAATTTTGAGTTTCTAATTCTTTTGTTGTTACATGCTGTTGCTGCATATACCCAAGGATTTTTGAGTATCTAATTCTTTGTTGTTACATGCTGTTGCTGCACATACCCAAGGAATTTTGAGTATCTAATTCTTGGTTGTTACATGCTGTTGCTGCACATACCCAAGGAATTTGAGTATCTAATTCTTGGTTGTTACATGCTGTTGCTGCACATACCCAAGGAATTTTTAGTATCTAATTCTTGGTTGTTACATGCTGTTGCTGCACATACCCAAGGAATTTTGAGTATCTAATTCTTGGTTGTTACATGCTGTTGCTGCACATACCCAAGGAATTTTGAGTATCTAAGTCTTTGTTGTTACATGCTGTTGCTGCACATACCCAAGGAATTTTGAGTATCTAATTCTTGGTTGTTACATGCTGTTGCTGCACATACCCAAGGAATTTTGAGTATCTAATTCTTGGTTGTTACATGCTGTTGCTGCACATACCCAAGGAATTTTGAGTTTCTAATTCTTGGTTGTTACATGCTGTTGCTGCACATACCCAAGGAATTTTGAGTTTCTAATTCTTTTGTTGTTACATGCTGCTGCTGCACATACCCAAGGAATTTTGAGTTTCTAATTCTTTTGTTGTTACATGCTGTTGCTGCACATACCCAAGGAATTTTGAGTTTCTAATTCTTTTGTTGTTACATGCTGTTGCTGCACATACCCAAGGAATTTTGAGTTTCTAATTCTTTTGTTGTTACATGCTGTTGCTGCACATACCCAAGGAATTTTGAGTTTCTAATTCTTTTGTTGTTACATGCTGTTGCTGCACATACCCAAGGAATTTTGAGTTTCTAATTCTTTTGTTGTTACATGCTGTTGCTGCACATACCCAAGGAATTTTGAGTTTCAGACACTCAAGAGTCTCATTGCTCATGAAAACCTGATGGCTGGATTTCAGTTTGAAAATTCCCTGCCATTAAATAACGTGTAGTTGGAGTTTTAGTTCGAGAACAGTTGGGAGTTGGAAGGTTGATGGAGAAGTGTTGGATGTTGTAAAGCTTAGAAAATTGTTGAAAATCCCTAAATGGACTTGGACCAGAAATCTATGCAAATAGGAGATTTATTTAAATGAATTTGTCTGGTAAAATTGACAATTGGAGAAAATACTTTATTAAACATTTATCTGAAATTTGTTATTGAATTTAGTAACTCATATTACCCACCATACAGATGCACTAAATTTGACCTGTCCCACACATATACAATGTGCTGTAAACAGTTATAGCAGTTTCCTACAATGTCCACATGCTCCAGTCAATCAAATGAAGCACTCTAATTTGAATATGAAGTGGCAACATCTATTAACTATTATCTCTGGTAAATGAGAATTGTCTCAGCAATCAACTCCAATCTATTTAACTTCTTATCATGTTAAACTTGCAAATTCGTCCTTTGAAATCATCAGGAGGTTACATGTATATAACATACATGTACATATTTTAATTAGTTTACAACTCCCCCAACTCGTCATAGTCTTAACTTTAACTCTTTCTTCTTTTATTTTTGAATGAATATATTTCTGCACCCCCAAATCTTGTGTGTATTAGAGTAAGTATAGTGATCTTGCAAATTGTTGATTGTAGTGTTTGATGAATAGTTTTTGTGGTGGTGCAATTATCATAAAGACAAGAAAAATTCAGTCAGTTACAAATTATTAAATTTAGTGAGAAAAATATTCATGTGGATGAATTGCATCGGAAGTGGCTAGCAAGGTTGCACTACTGCCAGTGCTATTTGTCCTCACACAAAATTTTTGACTTCAAATTCAATTACTACTTTATTGCATAATTAAAACCAAATGTTTTCTTTTTCATTTTTCTACAATAGTTATTGAAATATAAACTGAAACATAATTTTTATAACTTAAAATTCAACAAAACATCATTATGCAAATTAATTTGAAAGACCTACCCATCATAAATTGAATAAATCCCTTTCATGCTTACTGTATATACTTGCGTAGAAGCCGAGTCCAAATGCAAACAACATAGATCCTGATCTGCTGTTGCATAATGTGCCAGCAGATCAGGGTCTATGTTGTTTGTTCTGCTGATTAGTCCTTACAAACTGCATAGACCCAGATCTGCTGGTGCATTATGCAACGGCAGATTTGGGTCTATACAGTTTGCAGTTGGTATTAGCTTATACACGAGTATATATCGTACTTCTCATCGATGTCATATAATAGCAGTGATGTAAATAGAATGGTTACATCTAGTTTCTAGTAATGTTTCACAGTGGCAAAACAACTAATAGTGTTTCTCCTTATGTTAATGAAAACTCTAAATTTTTTAAGTAATTATGCATTACAGTTATTTGAACAGTTTGTTTTTCTTTCAAGCAGCAGATCTCCAGGTTTTTGTACAAAAATAAACTGTAAATTGTTCAAAATATGTGTCCTTATTTACATGCCCTCCTACAGAAATTCCGGGCCCCTGGGCAGAGCAGTCATAGGCCCCCAAACTAGTTTACATTTTTGTATATGAAAACCTGTGTACAGTTTTGCATAGAAAACCTGTAGTAATCTACCATAACTTAGATTCTTGCAAGGAACAAATTTTAATATTTACTGCAAAACTTAGTTTATTTTTTATAAGTGATTTGATGGCAATTGCCCCCCTTTCAGTACGCCTGCTTGTTTATTGAAGTAGCCAATCGCCAGGCATTAGTACAAAATCAACTCTACATTGTTCACAATATGTGTCCCTGTCCAATCAAGTAGCCAATCTCCAGGCTTTGGTACAAAATCAACTCTACTTTGTTCACAATGTGTGTCCAAGTCCATTCAAGCTGCTGTTTTCCCCATTTTTGCAGTTTTATTTTTTTATAGCAAAATTGAAACCAAGGTATTGACTTGATTAATAACCATGGTTCTTCGCAATGACTGTTATACAACTGACATCAGCAATCAATTACAAATTTAAGGCTCAAATATTGCAAATTTTGTTATACTGCCACCATTATCTCCACAATGCCATGTTTTCTGTAAACCAAAAATTGCCAGATGTTACATTATTGGCAGTAATACATGCAGAAGTCAAGCTACAATAGGACTTTATTTACATTCAGTATGGAAAATTATTGTTTCAATAATGCAAGTAAATGGAAATAGACTTTTCTGAAATTGGCTCTAAGCTCCGCCAACACAGATACTGTATACATATGAACATTTTTGTTCTCATTTTTTAAAAACATTTAGGGAAAATTACAGATTGATTATGCTAAGTAAAAGTAAGACAAATTTCAAATTTGATCCAAATCAAAGCAATAATTTGTGAGTTATTCTAACTGCAAAGTACTATATATCTCCTATGTTTTAATTTAGTTTGTGGGGACCATTCCCATGTGTTGTCTCACATTATTAACATTATGTAACTACTCACACCAGGCTTCAGTTTATAACCTTCCATTTAGTTATAGGTAATGAAATATGGAGCTGTTAAATAAGGTTGATCGACATGTTGTTGACTTTGTTATTCACTAGTCAATTATCTGAATAATTTTGGTCCCTGAGAAGTTGAATGTATGAAGTTCAACTATACTTAGCTTGCAAAAATGAACATTAATGGTTCCTTATCAGATATCTTGATAAAAGTACTATGCAGTATGTTTCTCTTTCTTCATGATTGTATGTATGTATGTATGTATGTATGTATTTATGTATGTATGTATGTATGTATGTATGTATGTATGTATGTATGTATGTATGTATGTATGTATGTATGTATGTATGTGTGTGTATGTGTAAGTATGTATGTGTGTGTGTATGAATGTATGTATGTGTGTGTGTGTGTATATATATATATATATATATATATATATATATATATATATATATATATATATATATATATATGCATGTATGTAATGTATGTATATATGTTTATATGTATGCATGTATGTATGTGTGTGTATGTATGTTGTATTTGTATGCATTTATGTATGTATGTAACTATGTATGTATGTAGGTAACTATGTATGTATGTTTGTATTTATTTATTTAGTCATTTATATGCTGAATAAGGACTATAAGTGCGATCACTGTACAAGTCCCAGTGATTTAATTTTTTTTATATTACAGGGAATCTAACAATTGACAACCTTATTAAAATGTTCCTAGGCAATGCCAACTTTGCTGGTGCTGTAACTGCATGTTTCCTGGACAACACAGTACCAGGTTTGTTTGTTTGATTGTTTTGTTTTTGATAATAAAATTTCCTGACTTCCTGTTGTACATGAATACTATAGACGAATAGGTCATAGATACATGTACAGTGAAACCCCGCAATAACGCAATATTTGGGGTCCATAAAATTCGATCGCGGAAAAAGCGGGGTCGCGTTATTGCAGGGTTTTACTGTATTTTACTTTATTCAGAGAACAACGTATACACATCTAATGTATAGCATGAATAGGGTATCAACACCGTTTACTATCTGATATCGAGCCGTCGCGGCATGCAGTTCATCCATAATGCATGTAATTCCATTGAAAAATTGAACACAAATTTAAAATATTCAATTATTTTGTCACCGATGATTGTATGATTCATTCTCTGAATTCAATGTCTAATGAACAGAGTATTAACATCGTTTACTTACTGTCTGATATCGCACCGTCGTAGCATGCATTTCATCCATAATGCATGTAATTCCATTCCATAAATTGCATATATATTTAAACTATTCAATAATTTTGTCACAGATAATTATGTGTCTGAATTCAATGCGAAAAAATAACAGCAAAGTTACGTTATGAAAGACTGAAGCACATGTACGGTTCATTACGTTATAGGGTCTAGGAACGGTGTCTGTATAAATTTCATACTGCTAAAATTTTCTCATATGTGTTTCCATGCACCTCTATCCATTGTAAATGCCCACCAATTATATATACATGTCTAATGTATAGCATGAATAGGGTATCAACACCGTTTACTATCTGATATCGATCCGTCTTTGTTTTCCCACATGACAACCCTTTGATTGAGCCGCGAGTTTGATACTTGTTCAGTGCCAAGTAACAGAGTGGTTATTTGAACTCCCTGTGATCTTGCCGCCCAAGCTCAGTGTCTACATAAGCACCCACATATGACAATCTTTGATCAACCACCGCACTGTCTGGTGCTTGGTTGCGTATGCAGTTAAAGAAGAAACATTAAGTCGGCTATTGTTTGCGCAATGATTGTATACAGGATAAATTGAAGTCCAGAGCACGTGTTGGCGGCTTATGTTTTTTGATGTTTATTAAATCATAAGAATGTTTTATCAACCACCACATTGTCCGATTCTAGGTTGTGTATGCAGTTAAAGAAGAAAACACATGTCGGCTATTGTTTGAGCAATGATTGTATACAGAATCAATTGAAGACAAACACAAAGAAGACTTACTGGCTTTACTCATGGATCAGTAATAAGTAACATTTCCGATAATGTTTATACACTTCAAGAAATTGGTGAAATTGTTAAATTTCAGAAGCCACGCCACAATCGAATTCATACGTGATCTCTTCCCCAAAATGATAATAAACTTTTTATACACTATTTCTCGTACTTAAAAAAATATATTTTTTTTACGTGTACGAGAAAAATATATGTATATAAAATGTCAGGAACCATGCCACAAACGTATTATACTCGAATTCATACGTGATCTATTCCCCAAAATGATACTGTAATATACACATTTTATACACATTTCTCGTACTTTGAAAAAAAAAAATTTAATGTGCAAATGAATATATAAAATTTTGGGAGCCACGCCATGATCGCGTTATATCTGAATTCGCATTATAGCGGGGCGCGTTATAGCAGGGTTTCACTGTACATACATTGTGCCAGGATAAACTATTTAGTCTTTTGGGGGGTTGAGGAGTTGTACACAATGTGGGCATTTTGTACTTATTCTTTACATGCAGGAATCAATGTAGCTCAATAGTTAAGATGTTGAACTTGTGACCAGAAGAGTGTGGTCTCAATTCCCACCATTGGATCAGCCTGGGCTGGCTATCATTCTGTGTCCCTGGGCAAGGCACTTTATTCAGCTGGCCTCATCACAGTATCCATCAGAGTGCTGCTGTGCTATAAAACACTAACTCAGCACAACACAAAGTCTGTAAGCTGTTACAATATGGCCTCATCACTGTATTCATCAGAGTGTTGCTGTGCTATAAAACACTAACTCAGCACAACACAAAGTTTGTACGCTGTTACAATATGTGAAAAGAGGCATAAAGGGGTATAAATAAACATCGTCCTCGAAAATGTATTTCTTCTGATATTGATAATGGGTGCCTAATTCTCTAAGTATTATGTCAGAGATTGCCAGCTTTTATTTTTCACATCAGTAACTCTCCGCAGTTTTAGTCACAATTTTTGAAATCAATAGCTGAGAAAGACTTTGAAACATGCTGCTCTGCAGCAGATTGTACTATCTAGAATGTTGGTTGAAGTCCATAAAATCAATAGCATATTGTACTATCTAGAATGTTTGTTGAAGTCCATAAAATCAATAGCAGATTGTACTATCTAGAATGTTGGTTGAAGTCCATAAAATCAATAGCAGATTGTACTATCTAGAATGTTGGTTGAAGTCCATAAAATCAATAGCAGATTGTACTATCTAGAATGTTGGTTGAAGTCCATAAAATCAATAGCAGATTGTACTATCTAGAATGTTGGTCGAAGTCCATAAAATCAATAGCAGATTGTACTATCTAGAATGTTGGTCGAAGTCCATAAAATCAATAGAAGATTGTACTATCTAGAATGTTGGTTGAAGTCCATAAAATCAATAGCATATTGTACTATCTAGAATGTTGGTTGAAGTCCATAAATCAATAGCAGATTGTACTATCTAGAATGTTGGTTGAAGTCCATAAAATCAATAGCATATTGTACTATCTAGAATGTTGGTTGAAGTCCATAAAATCAATAGCAGATTGTACTATCTAGAATGTTGGTTGAAATCCATAAAATCAATAGCAGATTGTACTATCTAGAATGTTGGTTGAAGTCCATAAAATCAATAGCATATTGTACTATCTAGAATGTTGGTTGAAGTCCATAAAATCAATAGCAGAAAAAGACTTTGGGACATGCTGCTCATCACGAGATTATACTGTCTAGAATGTTAGTCAAAATTTGTAAAATTAGTAGCTGTGAAAGACTTTGGGACATGCAGCTCTTCACAAGATCATACTGTCTAGAATTTAAGTAAAAATTTGTAAATTAGTACAGTAGCTGAGAAAGACCTTGGGACATGCTGCTCTTCACAAAATTATACTGTCTAGAATGTTAGTCAAAATTTGTAAAATGAGTACAGTAGCTGAGAAAGACCTTGGGACATGGTGCTCTTCACAAAATTATACTGTCTAGAATGTTAGTCAAAATTTGTAAAATTTGTACAGTAGCTGAGAAAGACCTTGGGACATGCTGCTCTTCACAAAATTATACTGTCTAGAATGTTAGTCAAAATTTGTAAAATGAGTACAGTAGCTGAGAAAGACCTTGGGACATGCTGCTCTTCACAAAATTATACTGTCTAGAATGTTAGTCAAAATTTGTAAAATGAGTACAGTAGCTGAGAAAGACCTTGGGACATGCTGCTCTTCACAAAATTATACTGTCTAGAATGTTAGTCAAAATTTGTAAAATTAGTACAGTAGCTGAGAAAGACCTTGGGACATGGTGCTCTTCACAAAATTATACTGTCTAGAATGTTAGTCAAAATTTGTAAAATTAGTACAGTAGCTGAGAAAGACCTTGGGATATGCTGCTCTTCACAAAATTATACTGTCTAGAATGTTAGTCAAAATGTGTAAAATGAGTACAGTAGCTGAGAAAGACCTTGGGACATGCTGCTCTTCACAAGATTATACTGTCTAGAATTTTAGTCAAAATGTGTAAAATGAGTACAGTAGCTGAGAAAGACCTTGGGACATGCTGCTCTTCACAAAATTATACTGTCTAGAATGTTAGTCAAAATTTGTAAAATTAGTACAGTAGCTGAGAAAGACCTTGGGACATGCTGCTTCTTCACAAAATTATACTGTCTAGAATGTTAGTCAAAATTTGTAAAATGAGTACAGTAGCTGAGAAAGACCTTGGGACATGCTGCTCTTCACAAAATTATACTGTCTAGAATGTTAGTCAAAATTTGTAAAATGAGTACAGTAGCTGAGAAAGACCTTGGGACATGCTGCTCTTCACAAAATTATACTGTCTAGAATGTTAGTCAAAATTTGTAAAATTAGTTAGCTGAGAAAGACTTTGGGACATGCTGATATATAATTTGATCTCATAGAGGGTCTCCCCATGACATTTATAATTTGATATCATGGGGGGGGGGTCTCCCCACAACATTTATAATTTTATATCATAAGGGGGTCTCCCCATGACATTTATAATTTGATGTCATGGGGGTGTGTGTGTGTCTCCCAAATAAATTTATAATTTGATTCACCACCTTTGGGTAGGACTTGTTGATAGTACGGTACTTCAGCTATGAAATTCCTACAAAAAGGAGGGGAAGACAGATGCTTTTAGTAAAATGGGTACTTTTCTTGAAGGAAAGGGCACTTTAGGGAACAAAGGGCAATTTGTTTTGCAGTAAAAGGACTTGATGGCAACAGTGAAATTTAGAATTTCTTATTTTTTGGAAGTTTAAACAAGCAAAAGCACAATCATGTTTTTCCTAAAGTAAATAAACATACAAATATGAGGAATAAATAAAGTAACACAGTCTTAAGAAGATGTTTTAGTGGTCTGGAGAGAGGCAGATTGGAGGGCACATGAAAAGCAGAGGAGAAGAACTTAAAAGCACTGAGGGCACAGGAGATGGTGCTGAGTGGGGGGAGGCATCTCTGTTTTACACTAGCCATTAGGCGGAATGTGGATCATGTTATGATATCTGCCTGTCTATTTATATGTGCCTCCAGATATCTGTTCCCTATTTTGTTTCTGCACAATAACAAGAGATCTCTACCATCTACTGTAACAGTTTCCAAACTTTGTAAATAGCTTGCATTTGGAGTAAGAAGCCTATCAATTTCAGAATCAAAATGTCAGGGGTCAAGGTAATTGTGCCTGAAGGAAGAAAAATGATTTTCACACAATAACATTAGTTCTGCATTACGGACCTGGACTAAATTTTGTGGTTGGCTTGCACTTGGGATAATGAATAATTATCCTACCCCATTATCAATTTTGAGGTAAAAATGTCAAAGGTCAAGATCACACTGACTGAAAGAAGAAAAATCGTGTCTGCACAATAACTTTAATTCTGCATCAGAGACCTGGATTAAACTTTGTGGATGGCTTGCACTTGGAGTAAGATAGAAGCCTATTCATTTTGGGGTCAAAAGGTCAAAGTTCCAGGTCACTTTGGCTGAAAAATGAAAAATGGTTTATGCACAAAAATGTCACTTCTAAATGATGTACCTTGACCAAAGTTTGTAGATGACTTTCACTTTGGGTAAGAAAGAAACCTATTGATTTGGGGTCAAGAAATCAAAGGTCAAGGTTGCTGTGACTGAAAAAAAGAAAAATGGTTTTTGCATAATAACTTTAGTTCTAGACTGTGTACCTTGGCCAAAGTTGTGGAGGGTTTGCACTTAAGATAAAGAAGAGGCCAATTGGTTTGGGGTTCAAAAGATCAAAGATGAAGGTCATTGTGACTCAAAGAAACTTGGGTTGTGTGCAATAACTTTTGTATTTGAGTAAGTTCCTTGACCAAATTGTGTGTATGATTTGCACTTAGGGTAGTAAAGAAATCTTCAGATTTTGGGTCTAAAGGACAAAAGTTATGGTCATAGTAAGTCTAATAAGAAATTAGTGATTTCTGCACAGTAAGTTTGGTTCAGGACTACATATCTTGAGCAATGGTCAAGGTCATTGAGATTCATTGGTCTATAGTCTCTAGAGATAAGCATGCCCTATGAGTGCCTACATAGAGCACAAATTAAATATGGGGCAGATGTATGATGGGAGGCTGGTATTTTCCTTTGAGCTGGATTTTTCATTTATTTGTTTCTTTGTATATTACAGAATATTTTTCCACCAAATAACATATCCACATCCTTTGGGGTACACCCTACCCTTCTTTGGGGCTGCCTTGTCTTAAATCTTCAGAGTTTTAATGCATTGCATATGATAGCATTCTGCATGTATTAAGCATCAACTTGGCATCATTTATCCTGAGCTTTCATGTGCAGTGCAAGTAATCAGTGGAGTGCTTAACTGCCGACTTCCTGCAGTCTTGGTGAGAAGCAGCAGTGATACCTAAACCTGGAAAGGACTAAACAGACCCTTCCAACTATCGATCCTTCCAACCAATGGCCCATAGCATTAACAAGCTGTATTTGCAAAACCATAAAATGGATGATAAATGATAGACTACTCTGGTATCTCGAATCCAACAAACTACTATCAGATGTTCATAATGGATTCAGACACCAAATAAGCACAATAGACTATCATGTCAGATTTGAAGCATTTATTAGAGAAGCTTTCATAAATAAAGAACATACAGTTGCTGTCTTTTTTTACTTGGAGGAAGCTTATGACACCAAATGGAACTACAGCATAATGAATGACCTATTCAACCAACGTCTAAAGGCCACCTACCTAACTTTATCACCAATTTTTTAAAAGACAGAAACTTCAGAGTCAATGTAGATAGCACCCTTTATGAAAACGATCCAGAAGAGATGGGCGTACCTCAGGGCAGCATGTTGTCAGTGATCCTATTCAGCATCAGAATTAACAGCATAGTGAAATGCCTTAATCCAGCTACTGACTGCTCATGACAGCATAGTGTAATGCCTTAGTCCAGCTACTGACTGCTCATGACAGCATAGTGTAATGCCTTAGTCCAGCTACTGACTGCTCATGACAGCATAGTGTAATGCCTTAGTCCAGCTACTGACTGCTCATGACAGCATAGTGTAATGCCTTAGTCCAGGTACTGACTGCTCATGACAGCATAGTGAAATGCCTTAATCCAGGTACTGACTGCTCATGACAGCATAGTGTAATGCCTTAATCCAGCTACTGACTGCTCATGACAGCATAGTGTAATGCCTTAATCCAGGTACTGACTGCTCATGACAGCATAGTGAAATGCCTTAATCCAGGTACTGACTGCTCATTATTTGTTGACAACTTTTTGATCTGCTAAATAAAAGAGAATGCATACTATTGAACATCAGCTACATATAAGCCTAAAACAGAGTTTAGAAATGGGCAGTAGACAATCGGTTCAATTTTTTAAAATCTAGAACTTTGTATGTACTGCTGCCAATTACATCATATTCTTGTTGACTCAGAGCTCTATCTTGATGGTTGTCTTATTCCTGGTGTGGAGGAGATCAAATTTTTAGGGCTTATTTTTGACTGTAAACTAACTTTTCTTCCACATATTATATACTTCAGGGACAAGTGTCAAAAAGCCCTGGATTTAATTTGAGTCATGGCAAACACATAGTTGGGAGCAGATCAGAAGATCTTGCTCCAGTTATACAGGTCATTAGTAAGATTGAAATGTGACTATGGCTCGATTGTGTACAGATCAGGTTGTAGATCTTACCTGCAGATGCTTGATCAGATACACAGTCTGGGACTTAGACTCTGTCTTGTTGCATCTAGAACTTCCTCTTCAGAAAGTTTCTGTGTTGTGGCAAATGAACCATCACTATCTCAGATGAATGAAATTGACTTTTCAGTATACTACCAAACTGTCCAATAATGCATCTAATCCCGCATATGAAGTAGTCTTTAGGCCCCAAATACCTTGTAATCTTAGAAACCAACTTTATTCCACCTTTTGGCATACAAATTCAACCTCACTTAGAAACAGCAAAAATCAGTGTTGAAATACTCCAAAATTCTGTGTTCCCAAATCACCACATTGGTTATCAACACCCCCAAAAAAGATATCTGATCTTTGCCAGTTCAGTCCTCAACAAATCCTCTCCTTTTTCAGCATAAATTCAATTAAAGCCTCCTTTCATTGCCATATACATTCCCTGTATACAGATGGTTCAAAAGATGGAAACAGCCATGTACATTCCCTGTATACAGATGATTCAAAAGATGGACACAGCCATTTACATTCCCTATATACAGATGGTTCAAAAGATAGAAACAAAGTTGGAACTGCCATTGCAACACCACATGGCACCATCTCAAGCTGGTTACTGGATAAAGCCTAAATTTTTACTGCAGAAATTACAGCCAAATAAATAACTTTGAACTACATTAAAACCTCTCAAAAAACAAATTTCATCATCTTTTCAGACTCCCTTTCCATATTAAAAGCCTTGCAAATCTGACAACCTGTTAATATCTCAGATAAAACAGAAATGTGACGTGCTCATACAATCTGGGAAATGTATTCTGTACTTTTGGTTGCCTAGTCACATCGGTTTACAGGGTAATGAAAGGGCAAATAAAGCAGCCAAAGCTACCCTGCAGTCACCTGTTTCCAAATGGAAGCTTCCATATACTGACTTGAAATAATGTTAGAAATCAGGATGTTTGTCATACTTGGCAAATATGTGGAATGAAAACTCCATAAACAAAATTAAGAACATCAAATCCACTTATGGAGAGTGGTATCCCATGTATAGAACAAATTTCAGAGATGAGGTGGTATTGTGCTAGACTCACATACATGTACCTGACTCATGCATACCTCCTGATGGATGAACCTCAACCAGAGTGCATACCTTGCCAGTTTCCACTGAAAGTGGAACACATTCTTGTCAAGTGTATCGACAGAATTATTTTGAAGTGAACTGCCTGAAGAAAGTATGATTAAGTATCACGCAAGATAATATTGGACTTTTTGAAGGAATGCTGTTTATATAGCAAATTTTGACCATATTTTTTTAAGGATTTATATAAGTTACTTTTATCTATTATTTTATATACATTTTACAGAATTTTAACATCTTTACAATTTACATTCTATCATCCCTGAGTTACAAATACATCATGGGGTATGTGGTTTGGAGGTGAAACAATATGTGCCTCAGTAGCTTTGATATGGTATTGTAAAACATCAGGAACTAAAGTGTCTCCTTACAACATACCATATATACTTGATTATAATTCAAGCCCAATTGCAAACTGCACAGACCCAGATCTGCTGTGGCATAATGCACCAGCAGATTTGGGTCAATGCAGTTTGTTAGGAGTAATCAGTAGAACAAACAACATAGATCCAGATCTGCTAGCACATTATGTGATGGCATATCAGAGTCTATGTTGTTAGTAGTTTGACTCAACTTATAAACGAATATATACTGTACCTATGATACTTACAGAATACCATGTACATGTACTGTGATGTTGCACAAGATGTTATGTGAGATTTTAGCAAATTCTTTGAGATCTTATTTTGTTTCTAAGGTCAAAATGTGCATTAATTACATGCAAAATACCAAAAATTACCTTTAGGTTTACTTTGACCATATGTTAATAAGTTTCATGTTGTGTGGATATGCACACAATAATGACTGAAATGATCCTTGTTACACTCCATTCACACATTAATGACTGAAATGATCCTTGTTACACTCCATTCACACATTAATGACTGAAATGATCCTTGTTACACTCTATTCACACATTTACTAAAATATACAATTTATTTCAAAAACACTTGTGCTATAAATATCTTTTGGTTCAAAATATCACGAGGAAAAAATCCAAGGGTAAGACATTTTTTTATTCTGTGATAACTAGGGGAGGTGAAACTGTGAGATGGTCTTAAATACAAGTATAACATAAGAAATAAAACTTCTCTTTTCCAGGTACTGCAGATGAACGTGGTATCACAGCTTGGTACAAGCAAAAAGGATCTAGTCATGACGAAAAGAATTACTTGGAAGGAATGGAAATCTACAAGCCGTGGCTTCCAAAATCTATACGAAGTTCAAGGATATTAAAGTTTATTCCATTCCTCCCAGAACCTGAGATCACATACACAGTAAATAATGAAGATGGAGGAAAAGAGGAAACAGAACTCTTGTAACATAGAAATTGTCTGTGAATGTTTGAATTGAATTGATCTGTATGCCATTTTTGCTGTTAGTTGTCAGGCTAATAATCCATGATTGTATGATCATGAAGGTATGCATTTCAAAATTATCATGGTGTCTAGAGTGTTTGCAGTTTTTCATTGGCTTCAAATTGATGAATATTGTAGATGATAAAATTGAGTCTGGTGCTTACATATGTTGGATATACAAAAACAATTGAAATGTTTCTTATGCCTTGAAGATTAATGCATAAAACAGGATTCATTTCATAGTTTGATATATCTGAACAGCTACACATTGGTTTATTTCACCTGATCAAAACTGCTTACAGATATATTTTAAATATATATATATTAAATCATGTTTTTAACTAACCTGGCCATAGGGCCAAGTAAGCCTATGGTATGGTCCTTCATGCATTGCGCATCGTCCATTGCAATTGCTATTTACAACTTTGTCTCAAAAATCACATGACCAATTTGCATATGATTTTACAGGGAAAATTTTGGCATTGAGGCCCTTCAGATTTGTTTAGGAGATGCTTATCCTTCATTCAATAGGATAGCCATTCGTAAAAATAGAAAATCCTTTAAATAACTTCTTCTCAAAAACTGCTCAACAGAATTTGAACAAATTTAAAAGAAAGCACCCAGACATGAAGGTCCTTTGAATTCACTCAAATGATGCTGATCAACCATCATACATGTATATGGCTGCAATTATTAAAATTAGAAAAACATTTAAGGGACTTCTGTTAAAAACTCACTGGACAGACTTTTACCAAATTTGACAGAAAGCATCCTGGTACAGGTGGCTTTCAGGTTTGTATAAATGATATGGATCTGCCATCAAATTTGGTTGCCATTACTAAAAATAGAGAAACCTTCAAATGACTTCTCAAAAACTGCTCAACAGAATTTGACCAAATTTGACAGAAAGCATAGATTCTTTTAGCTTTATACAAATGTTGCTGATCAAATATGACCATCATTACTATGACTTCTCAAAAACTGCTAAAAAAGAATTTGACCAAACTGGACAGAAATCATCCTGACATAAAGGACTTTAAAATTTTTACCAATGATCTCAGTCCGCCACCAAAACATGGCAACCATTTCTAAAAAGAGAAGAAACTTTAAACAACTTCTCAGAAACTGCTCAGCAGAATTTGACCAAATTTGACCCAAAAAAACCAGTCTGGCATGAAGGGTTTTCAAATTTGTAGAAATAATGCTGATTCACCATCAAATGTGGCAACCAGTACTAAGTATAGAAAATCCTTTAATTGACTTTGTCTTAAAAACTACTGATCAGAATTTGACCAGATTGTACAGAAAACATCCTGACATGAATGGCTTTTATGCAAACAATGCCAATCTGCAATGAATTATGGCTGCTGTTACTAACAAAAGGAAAATTTTTAAAAACTTTTTCTACAAAGCTGCTTGACATGATTTAACCAAATTAGACAGAAAGTGTCCTGGCTTGAGGGCCTTTCACATTTATTCTAATGAGGCTGATCTGCCATCAAATATGGCTGCTGTTACTAAATACAGAAAAACATTTATACATCTTATCTAAAATAAGATGCTTTACAGAACTGACAACTCTGACAGAAATTGTCCTGGCATTGAGGCCTTTCAGTATTGGACAAATGATGCTGATGTGCCATCAGATATGGATGAAGGTATAAAAACTAGAGAAACCTTGAAACAAATGTTTTCATAACATATTCAATCAACAACATTGGAAGAAATTTCTACAGAAAGCATCCAACTGATCCAGATTTCTCAGCCAACTGCTCTTGCATTTAGCTATTAGGCAGATGTTAGCCAAGTGAGCAATATCAGGTCTGTTTGGGCCTTTTGTTTTTATACTTTTAATGTGTTCTGATAGTTGACTTTTGCCAGATAAATCAAACAATCAGGTGAAATTATAGACCTGTCATTCACATGTGGCTGCAGTTCCAGAATAAATCAATCATAAATTTGTCCTGTTATAAGGAATATAGTTCTTGCTTGAGATTTATTTTTTTCATGAGTACTTTTTTGGCTGTGCAATTTCTGTTGACTAGGGTCTATGATTCACAGGGATTTATTTCTATAAACTGGCATAGATAACAATTTGCAATTTTCTCATTTGACCAAGACAGTAACAGCTGTATCACATTTGACCAAGATGGTACATGCTGTATTGCATTCAACCATTTCAAATACATGCTATTTCTCATTAGAACAAGTGTCATCTACTGCCAGTTTAAATGGGTCATAATGAGTACTGCTAATTAGTTGTGTTTAAATGGGTCATAATGAGTACTGCTAATTGGTTGTATGCAATAAAAATGTACCATCTTGATCAGATGCAATATAGTTGTTACCATCTTGGTTGAATTAAAACATATAGCGATTTTCGATTTACCTCATGCATGAAAGGCAGAGAATATTAGGGCTGTTCCAATAAAACATATATCCCCCCACCCCTGGGGACAGCACTTCAAACAACCTTCTGTAGGTGGTTGTGTTTCAAACTATTTTGATTCTGACAGTGGAGGGTTAGTTAGGAAAAGCACTTCTGATGTGGGTTGTGTCAACAAAATCAGAAATCACAGGTGGAGTTGTCGGAAAAAATGCATATATATTAAATATCACATCTAACCCGTTCTTAGTGGTCTAACTTGTGGCGAATCAGGGGCAGAGATGCTGCCAGGGTGTGCGAGTGCACTAATTGCATAAAGTTTGTACAAATTCATGAAGTTGGAAAGCAGTGATGTGTGAGAACTCCTGGAAATATGTTTAAAGTTCTGCATATTAAAAATGTACCCTGCACGGTATACATTTTTTTATTTAAATGTTAACCCTTAAAGTGCTTGTCTTGACATAAGTCCCGCTGCTGGTAGAGGTCTCGTAGCACTTGTCACAGCTGGATACTTTGGCTTTATATGAATGGTTGTTAAACTAAATTTGATTAGTACATTGGGCCCTGGAGCAAGCATTGTCATAGTTTTAACCTTACAGTCATCAAGAAAGTTTTACAAATGCATGTCTTAAATATGGGCCACCTAGAAAACCCCAAATGGCTGACTACCAACCAATGGTTCATGTTCAGATGATGATTTAATTCGGCAAATACTGGCTGATTACAGCAATGATGACAATGATTTTGAAGTTTTGAAGTATATCAGTCTTTTGGAGCTGCGAAAGTGTTACTGGAAATGCTAGTGAATGATTTTGAGCCCAAAAATGATGTTGAATATGAGTTTGATGTACATGCTGGATGGCAGACAGCATGCTGGTCAATCCCCTATTCAGTGGTACATGTATTTTGAAATTAAAAGGACATTACAAGCCTAATTAAAATACAGGCAATTTAAAAGTAGAGTGCAATTTTCATTTCTTTTCTCAAACAATTCAGCACTGAGGGATCTTGTGCTACAAAACTATACTGAGTACAGCACTTTAAGGGTTAAGATAAATTGAATAAAATAAGAATAAAAAAAGAAATTAAAATGTCAGGATATTTATTTGATCAAAATACCTCTGTCTCGACATGTAAACTATGGCATTGATGGACTCAAAACCCTAATACAGCAATATAGAATATTTAAGAAATCTGGCGTAATAGGCAGCAAAGCACTGATTCAAGAAAGTGAAACTTTGGCCAAGTTCATGTTAGTGAAAAATCTTATTTTGGAACAGAGATATCCAAGAAACAATACCTATGAGATGTGGAAAATTGTACATAACCATAAAGAACAGTTTCCCAGCTTGTTCAAGCTGGCAAAGCTAGCTATGGGTATGCCCCTTCAGACAGCAGACTGTGAAAGGGGGTTCCCAGCACAGAACAATATTCATACACAGATAAGGAACAGATTAAGTTCAGAAACAATCAACAGATTAATGCTTATACAACTAGAAGGGTCATCTTTTGAGTATTTTGATTAGAGCCCTAACAGAGTGGAGCAGTAAGAAAGAGAGAGGATAGTTAAATGTTAGGTAAATATTGAACTATGGCCATGTCCTCCCCTCACCCCTTTTTTGTGTCTACTCCCCGCTTATTTTGGTGACAAGGGGGGAGACACACACACCCCTTTAGATAAAATCCTGGCAGCATCTCCGCAGGGGAAAGAACTTGACCGGGTTATATGACTTCGTTGGTCTCATGGTATTCGTCTTACTCTGACATTGTCATACAGCGCATTCAGTCAGCATTGGGAGTTGATGAACTCTCTAGTTTTCTACGGAAACATGAAATCCAAGTGGAATACATCCAAAAATGTGGAGGTTTGCTATCTTGGAATTCAGTCTCCCAGTTCCATTTCACATTGGTATACACATTCTCTGGTTGACAAACAATTAGCATAGTAATCGGATAAGCATGTGACAAATTTGGATATGTATCTAAAACAAGACAAATAGTATGGGTGGACAGAATCACCAGACAGGCCAGAATGGAGATAATCACTGGAACAGGCTTGATATTTTACGAATGCAGGCATGTATTTACCATACGAGGAAGCGGTGAATATTTTTACTTAACTACGATCAATACTACTGGGTATCGACCTGTAGCAACAAAATTAAGCTAATTGACTGTTTCTGAAGTATATAATAATGATAAAGATGAGCATAAGTGTTCCTATTCTTTAATGTGCATGGCATTGTTTTCTCAGCTTGAATAAGAAATATCAATGGGAGGACAATAAAGGGTTTGCAGTTAACTAACAAAAGAAAAGGAATTAAGCTACTTAAAAGATTAATTCAACCGATTTTAAGCATCTGTTCTGGTGATTACCTCTGTTCTGGTCCTTTCTGTCCATTCCGGTGATTCAATCCACCGAAACAGTATAGCTGAAAAATTCTCTGAAATTTAGAGATCAGAAAATCTATTGGCCGATGATAGTTATGCTGCCAGACAGACTTGAATAATTTGATTTCTTGGTTTATTGATTCAAGTAGTTACTCAATCCAAATGCATCACTGGAAAACATTAATGCATTTTCAGACTTTGTTTGTTAAAAATATTTATCAGACTATGCACATCTCCAGATAGGGCTAAATATAGCTTGAATAAGCTATAATAAATAGGTCTAGTCAGAACAATAGACATTGCTAGAGAAAATTAAAATTTGTGTGGGCTGAAAATGTAAAATTTTTGGAGCTACTAACATATAAATCTCTTTATACAGTCGGATGATGACTGTGTTCATTAGATAAATGTCAGAAAACATAATCAATGATATTCATAAGTTTAAAGACAATTACTATGATAAAAGTTGATACACTCATAATAACATCTGTGGCAAAAATGATAAAATAGTACTTCTGCTGCTGGTGTTGCTGTTGATTCGTTGGTTGATTTGGTGTTTTAGGTCTCTCTGACACCTGAGGTCATATAGAGATGAGACCTCAAGTTGTTGGCAGATTATTGTGGGTTTTAGACCATTTTCAGCACAAGAGAATCTGTATATATAGCAGCCATTTTTACTGTTGAAGAAGACCCCAAGTGCTTTTCAGGTACCAAAGACCACCAGGGTAGAAGGCCTGAGTGGGATTTGAACCTACACGATGAGAGGCAAGTGATCACAAGACAAGCATCTTTCACCACTCTGCCAAGGAGGCCCCTCGGACTTGGGTAGAAGTTCAGTATGAAAGACAAGAAGTGGTTTATGGAACCCACGACTCCTGGATTCAAAGTCCAGCATGTTACTACTAGGCCATCAGTGATGATGATACTGCATCAGTGTTGCTTCTAGGATGCAGGATTTTGCGGGAATACCACGGTTTATCACAAGCTTGCCCAAATTGAACGAACCTATGCACCTAAAGCCCAGCAGTTCAGTTGACACTGGCGCAGATTGTGTGATTGGATCCAAGCTATTTTTTTATTTAATGAAAAGAAGAGAACGAGTTTGGACAAAATGGCATACAAAAGCAGATATATTTCCATTCTCATTTCATGTAGTGAAGTCTTTCAACAAGAACATCCCTCCCTTTCCAGTAATAATTATTACCAAAATATCGACTCATCTGGGCCTTTCAGACATAAATTTTGTGATCATTTCGAACTTGAAACTATTTAAACCTTTCCCTAGATGAATGTTGGCCGATATTACACTTCTATAGGCTGAAAAATGTATAGAGTGCAGATGTTTTTCTTGCAGTCACATTCATGGTATGATTGGAACGGTGTAAAAGATATTTAATTATTGTGTTTTTTGTCCATGACAAGTTTGACAGACTATGATCTTGAGCAGAATTCTGTTCTCATGTTCTCTTCTTTATTTTCAAGCCTAACATTAAAAAATACATCTGTTGTTTGTATTTTTTGTTTAGAAGCTCATTACCTAGATGGAAATGAAATGGGGAAATATTTTACAGCTGCACAGTATCATAAATGGTAGCCAGCAGCTTTGGGATGTGCTAAGTCAGGAGGAACAAGCAAGTTCACACAGAAATATTGAAAAGTATTTTGCATGATTTTATTAAATGCAGAGACAGTGATGGAGAATCTCTTGTTGAAATGGAATCAAATGATTCGAACATAACAGTGCAGCAAGTGCAAGCAACAAAGCAAAACTTCGTGCACAACTTCCAGTTGAACTGGCACGGGCAATGATTGTGGGTAGAAAAGTTAGAGATGGGGATGCTGTGTAAACTGTGTGAAACACAGAAAAACAATCACTTTTACTGTAGGATGCACAAATTATAGGACCAGTACAATAGACAGGCACATAAAATTCAGCTGATCATGTGGCAGCAAGTATGGGCAGAAGCCATGAAAAAGAATTTCGAGCAAGTAATTACTGGCCTGACTAAATTTTGCTTAGATACAATAAATCACACAATAATCTTTTGCTTGCCTGTTTTGAATTTAGAATTGACCTACTTGTAAAGTTTTATTTTTTTTTATACAATTTGTATTATTTTGTCAGGACAGGGACAGCCATTGTATCAAATATTTTAACTACATCTAGTGAGGGGGAGTTGGGATGAAAATCTAAGAACTGATTTATTGTGGCCTGATGATGGTAGAAAACTGATCAGTGATGATGACGATGATAATCGGACTGATCAGTAGGGATGATTATGTAACAGTGTTCGGCATGCTATATTTTTTTAAATTTATTTTATATTGGTCATGCAACAAGACATAACAATAAGACATATCAGTTATTAAAAATATATTTTTCGTACAAGAAATTATATAGTGTAAAAGTAGGCAGAAATAATGTGACATCACTTCCAAATTCATTACCGGTAAATTTTTTTCTTTCTGACAGATCAAGTAATATCTATTTACAAATACATTTATTGAAAAAGCATAAAAAGAAATCGCAGCATCTGATGGTACATATAAAGCAATACAAGATTTAACTATCATGCAAATCAAAAGCAGCATGCCTAAGAACAAAGAAATTTAAGCAAAACATAGTGATCACTGAAATAAGTACACATACATAGTCATAACGAATGACAGTTTAGTAAGGATGCACATTCATGATTTCATGATAAGAGAAATCCTTATTGTAAAATCTAGATTCATGGACATTAAATTAGTAGGCATTAAGTGACTGAACCATGACATCTACAAATAAGAAGGCACCAAGAAATTTTTTGATTTTACAGTATCAGAAACATACATGACTGACATACAAACACACAAAAGAACAAAAGATGATTGATTATAAAGTATGAATACAAATAAAAATATGCAGTGGATTATATGATACATAAGAATTCAGTATAGGTTGCCTTGGGTCAGCTGTAATTTAAATCGCTTCTGTCCCCAACCCATAATTTTTTTTAATTGCTTCTGTTGTGGGTTGGTTCAATTTGAAAGTACCTTCCCCCGGGGGATATATGTTTTACTGGAACAGCCCTTAAGTGCTTTGCACTTAATGACACTACTAAGATTTTGGAGGCACTCATCTTTCCTGGGAGTGTAGAGGACTTTGTTACGTATCCATTTAATCTTACATGGCTGATGTGGTGTTTGATATATATAACAAATAATCCAATACATATTTCCATCTTGTGTATCCAGATTGGAACTATTTAAGGGTTTTCAGTATTCTTCCTTACACCTAATCAGACTGGTATAAATCTCAGTTTGTTTTGAACTCCATTCACACTGTAAAGCAGGGGAACATAATAAATACAAAGCTGCATTCATATTTTGTTACAAGATAGGGAAAGAACTTGTTTGACATGGCATATGAATATGTCTCAGCCTGAAGGCCTTGACATATCCCTTGTCATATCAAACTCATTCTTTCTGCAGGCTTGGAACAAAGTACATATGTAGTTTTGTTTATATGTAATGAGCTGAGCAGCCTCAAGGATGATCTGACAGCCTGGAGGATGATCTGACAGCCTAGAAAATAATATGAAAGTCTGGAAGATGATCTGACAGCCTTAAGGATTAATCTTTGGAAGTGACATTTATAACTCATACTACTCAACATAGTAGAAAAGAGCATCTGTTACATAATTATCTAGTCCTTCCATCCATCCATTTCCAATGTCAGTCTACAAAAAGAGTTGAAATACACAATAAAAATAATGAAGATTTTTATTCATTGAAATTCACAGTAAAAATAATGAAGTATTTTATTCATTCTCACTTGTGATATTAAATACTATTTTGTCTGAAATTTTTGTTCACTTTTAATCTTTTTTTTGGGGGTGTATAGCAATTTAATAGGTGAAAATATTAAATAAAGTAGTTCTCAGCTGATTTGTAAGTACAGAATTTGACTTTTTTCTAAAAATAAAAGAAGTTATCCTTATGTAAAATGTAACTTAAAAAATATGATTTTCATGGGTTGATGGTGTATGAAATTTCAGAGGTTGCAAAATCTTACTGACAGTTTGGTATCGCCCGCTTAATGTTTGATTGTTTCCTTCCTTATTGAAGGTTTTTCTGTTGTATTCCACACAAGTTTGAATGATAAAAGCCAATAGATTTAATAATAAAAGTGATCACAATATGATATTGTTTAAATTCAAATAGTGGTGCTTGCATGATGGAAAGATCAGAGTAGTGTAAAATATGATTCATGTTGTAAATATAGGATTCATGAGTGCTCATTTCAAATGAAATTTACAAAACTAGTTGAATAATTTCTAATTCTTTTATCCTAAGCAAGCAAAAGATTGAAATTTTTCAAGGAGTTTAAAATTTTTATTTGAAATGAGCACATATGTAAGAATCTAATCTGCACATCAAGTAGTAGTATAATATCAGTTTTGTATTTTTATTACTGATCTAGGTCAAAGCCTTCCACCCCCCCCCCATGATTTTTTGTCTTCATATCACGTGCACATGCCCACATGTAAGAGGATAGTCATGTGGGGTGGAAGACTTCAACCTGGATCAGTAACCAACAAAACTGCTATACTACTACTACTACATGTATGTATGCACGTCTTTGTAATTGTGACGTGACAAATACAATGCACATACGTATTGGCAAACATTGACTTGAATTGTACTGCCTGTAAATCCACTACCCACTGGTTGCATATATTTGCTCCAAGTTGCCAGTGGTTTTCCATTTCTGCCAACACTGTCTCGAACTCCACCATGTTAATTATTTTATCCTAGATATCCATCAAGTATAATTTACTAATTGTATTGAGACTGCTTTGTGGAGCCATGACAAGTTCAGAATAAACACGTATTTGCAAATGCAGCCACAATGAAATTATTTTACTAGCACTGCCAGCAGTTTGAATTTGCATCCCCAGATGAGCCCCTAGCTTGCCAAATGACAGACTAGAAGGCTCAGATGTTGTTTCAAACCAAAGTATGTCTCAAGGAATTATGCATGCCATCATACTTGTAATATTATTTTCCGCAAGTGTGAGTCGAACAATCAATGTCCTGATCAAAAGTATAGCGCTCAAACTAACTCAGCCACTAGCACACTAGTAGTAGTATAATAATGGTTTTGTTGGTTACTGATCTAGGTTGGAGTCTTCTACCCCACATGACTGTTCTCTTATATGTGTGCATGTGGGTAACTTTCACACGTGGGTGTGCACGCGTGATATGAGGACAACGTCATGGGGGTAGAAAGCTTTGACCTAGATCAGTAACAAAAATACAAAATCACTATTATTCTACTACTCATGATAAAAATCACTGATTTTTTCAATAACAGTACAAAATATTTAAGTACTTGGAATGACCCTGAAATGCATTTGGATACCTTGGGTATTTTGCCTTTCAAATTATATTATGTCATTATTGTTTTGGCCAGGACGTGCCATTGCAGGATTTGCGCAAAATAGATACCAAATACTGCAAAAAAGAGATTTAAAGCACAGTGGCACAAATAAACTGAACAAGGCACATTTTTTTTTACCTTCAATTTAATACAGATACAGATGTGCCAAAAATCATTAAATGTCCAAATTACTCAATGATTGTTGTTGATAAAAATGAGCAAAATCGATAAATTAATCTTTTCTGATTGCAAAGGTTGCTATGTTCAGTCATTTAATTATCCCGTATTCTCCTAATCCCAGATATGGCGAAACTTATTATTGCCTGGAAATAATTGTGTACTCGATATATCCAGTAATATTTCTTTCTTGGCAGATGTTGTATTTGAGAATAAGCTCAGCATTAGGGCCGTCACAAGTTTGTGCTGGAAGAAACGGCCCCCTGGGCAAGAGTTTCATTTGGCGCCACCCACTAGGGAAAAAATACAGCAAACTCCGAAAAATGGCGCACCCCGGGTGATCACTCATTTCACCTGCCCCTTACGATGGCCCTGCTCAGCATACTACCAATGTGAAACAAATTCAAGCAACATATTGAGATAACTTCCACCCCTGTTTGATGAAAGTTTTTTACTAAAGAAAAATTTGTAGTCTCTGAGATTTTCACAAGTCCAGTCACATGATACAACCTTGACGTTGTGTGATTATATTTGTAAAGACAGAAAAGTTTTGGTAAGAGAAAAGACAGATAACCAATTTCTCTACCCCTTATCACACATCCCTAGAAAGTGATAAAAATTACTGCAGAGACATTGACTCTAGTGAACAAGCTGGTAAAACCCACAGAAGCCAAGATGAAAGTAACACTTCAGAAAAAGAATTAGATTTCAAAATGGTAGAACCACAGAAGAAAAACATTCACAGACCCTCAAGAAATAGCTTGAAAGCTGAAGCTTTGTAAAGACTGATGACAAAAATGTTGAAGGCACATACAATTTAAGACTTTGACTTATGCTGTACTGTTAGAGTATTGTTGGAGGCATCAAATAGGAAAATCTTAAAGTAAAGAAGATAATTTATTTGGTTTTTCATGCAAATAATATGTAAAATAGACTATGTAAATGATATCTCATTTTATTTTGAGATTGGCATATTATGATCACACCATCAGCCCACTTTTTCAAATGAATGGGTTCCAATTAGCCCCCTTTTTTCTCAAAATGTGGCTGAAACACTGCATCATTATGTCAATTATAATGTCATGACTGTATATTCACCGTAGTATGCATAAGATGGGCTAATACCTGTGTATTTTCAATTCTTTAATCAAAACAATGATTCCAATTTGGAAATGAATTGTGCAGACCTTAAATCTGAGTATTTTCCAATATAATGACCACTGTGAGAGATTGTATCCATAATAAGAACAAGTCCATTCTGTAAAATGATTAGGGACTATTAACTTTCACAAAGGATTCTGGCACAAAAATGGCAGAAAGTTCAGAGAGTTGCAAGGGTTGTCCCAGTAGGTGGCAAGACCAAGAACACGTCATTGTGTATTCTGTGCTGTTGGTACATCCCCTGCAGTCCAACATGGATGTGATCTGTCATTGTTTTCCTCATAAACTTTAATAAAACATGGTGTATTCCTACCAAGTCTATATCAAGACTGAATACGATAATTCATGTCATTATTTTAAACTTTAATTTTTCATACACAGTTGATCCATAAAAGTCATAATTATTTTTTGTTACTAAAATCTTTCATACACAGAAGTTGGTTTTATTATTTAATTTTGTAAAAAAAATTCATACAAATTAAGTCTAAAATCTTGAATATTGGTTTTAAAAAATGGCAAGAATAAAGCTGCTCTTTACTGAAAAGCTGTTCTATGCATCACTTACTTTTGCCTGACATTTTTATGTATATTTATTTTAATATTTTCTTTCCAATACCAGTGTGTAAAAAGCTATTAGCTATTTTCAATACAATGTACATTGAACTGAAATTAGTATAATAACTTTGGCCTTTTTTTACTTCTAAATCATTAGATATATATCTTTCCAATCCTATTAAAATAATACATACCAGCATCCCTTGTAGAGATCTAAATCTGGATGAAGTGTTGATAAATATTTACAGTTCTTCATGTCTTCCAGTTTGTAAATCTGTATAAGCCAATACCAACTGCATAGACCCAGATCTGCCATTGCATAATGCGCCAGCAGATCTGGGTCTATGCAGTTTGTAAGGACTAATCAGTAGAACAAACAACATAGACCCTAATCTGCCAGCACACTATGCAACGGCAAATCAGGGTCTATGTTGTTTGCATTTGGACTACGATTATACGCAAGTATATACAGTTGTCTCCTTGTAAGTCAGTCTATGCCTTTTTTCACAATGATATAATAATTCTGTACACATGAGCTTTGTGTTATAGAAATCAAAGCCCCTTGTAAGTGAAAACAATGAGGGAAACAATCAGGACCTAATGAACTAGCTTAATATATGTTCCATTTGAGTAGTGATTTTTGATTATATACCTGCACACAATGCAGTGGTAGATCTGTGTCTACACTCTGAATCAGATTCAAGAAATTTACTGTGTTTACTCATATTGTACTCTAGAAAATAAAATAATAAATGTTATTCATCCATGACCCTGATTATTGCAAGATTCCACTGAGAGATGTTTTTTAATTAGATGACGAAACATGACATGATTTGCAATAATTTCATCACATTTCACTGTGGTGATACCATGGAATTTTATGTGATATAATGACCCTTTTTTTCACACATCATGCTGATGAAATGACATTTTCACTATTCTGAAACAAGATTAATTGCAAAGTTTTTTGTACTAAATCATATAATAAGACAGTTACCATATTTAATCGCGTATAAGCTGATACCAACTGCAAACTGCATAGACCCAGATCTTTTGTCGCATAATGCACCGGCAGATATAGGTCTATACAGTTTGTAAGGACTAATCAGTAGAACAAACATAGACCCTGATCTGCTGGTGCATTATGTGATGGCAGATCATGGTCTATGTTGTTTGTATTTGGACTTGGTTTATATGCAAGTATATACGGTATTTCTACTACTTGTATCTTTACAATTTTAATGGACTGGCTCAACTGGCAGCCTTTGCTTTTACAGATGGTTTCTTCGTTAGCAACATTTGTATCATAAACTGGGTGTTCTGAATCATTATTCTTTCTGCTTGATCAGAATTCTCGTACCATATGTACTCCTTCCTCCTTTCTGATGTACAAGGATTAGGTTGATAGTAGTAGTACCCGAATGCTAGATCAGATGTTTATCCCCATGCTTTTCAAAGAAAAAGAGATTATTATGTTAACCTACCTTTCCAGAAGTGCATGCGTTATGTCGCACAACAAATCCTACACAAATCCAGATAGAAACTTTAGACATAGGAATATGATTGGGGATGGTCTGTATATGTGCGGTTTAATCATATTGTTGTATATATGATACCAACTGCAAACTGCATAGACCCAGATCTGCCGTTGCTTAATGCGCTGGCAGATCTGGGTCTATGCAGTTTGTAAGGACTAATCAGTAGAACAACAGCATAGACCCTGCTGTTGTTCTACTGATTAGTCCTTACAAAATGCATAGACCCAGATCTGCTGGCACATTATGCGATGGCAGATCAGGGTCTATGTTGTTTGCATTTGGACCTGGCTTATATGTGAGTATATACGGTAATATAGACCTTTGTTTTGGTGAATATGAAGTTGTATGACCCAGCAGAAATTGTATTGACCCCCCACTTTGTGTCAGTCAGTTTGAGGCTTACTGGTTCATAATAAGAGATACAGTGATCTGTACATTATAGATTTTTAATGTACTAGTTAGTCTATGTTGTGTTGAAAAGCCTGTATTGGATGAGATGCCCATTGCATGGAGTCTAATAATGGTTTTTCACAACATGAACAAATACAATACAAATTTATAATGATTTGTACAGATCACTGGTTAATGATGTTTTTATTATACATCAAACCTTAATTTGCAATACACATTCTTTATATTTCCAAACATCCTTTATTGTCCATAATTCACCAAATTTTAGAGGTTTATGTAAGATATCACTGTTGTGTATGATAAGGGACTCATATATATTCATATACAAGTCCCTTATAGACTCGCGACATTAATTTGTCTAATTTGTGTCAAAAGTTGTGCTATTATTAACATGAGATATAAGTAGATACAAAATACCACATGCCATTGAAAATAACATAATATAAGATTCTAACATGATTATCATGATGACAGGAGACAAAATCTCTTCCAAATCATAGTTTTTACAATGCAGCTATCTTCACAAAGATTTCATATGCCTTAATACAATTTCTTGACTTTCGGGATTTCAGAAACACACACACTGATGTTTGTCATGTGTCTTTATAGTAATGGATCATTTTAAAGTACATGTTTAGAGTTACAGATGTTTCATTTTTTAGCTCTACTGGTCATAGACCAGAAGAGCTTATTGGACAGTCTATCGTCCGTCATCTGTCTGTATGTTAGCACAAGTTTGTTATCATTACTCCTCTTAAACTACTTGGAGGATTGTGACGAAACTTTACACACACATTCATCCCAAGGTCTAGTTGGTCCTAAACAAAAATGGTCCTTGCTCGGACATCCAGTACGGCCTCCGGAGTGGCCATCTTGAAAATCTTGTTGTTGCTACTCCTCCTGAATGGATGGACATATTAACATGGGGTTTTCACTAAAAGATGTCTTATGATGTCTAGTTGAACCAAAATAAAAATGGTGCTGCTCTGACATCCAATATGTCCACCATGGCAGCCATCTTGAAAATCTTGTTATCGCGACTCCTCCTGAATGGATGGCCATATCAACATGGAGTTTTCACTAAAAGATTTCTTATGATGTCTAGTTGTTTCTAAATGAAAATGGTGCTGATCTGACATCCAATATGGCCACCACAGTAGCCATCTTGAAAATCTTGTCATCACTACTCCTCCTACATGGATGCTCATACCAACATGGGGTTTTCAATAAAGACTTCTTATGATGTCTAGTTGGTTCTAAATAAAAATTGTGCTGATCTGAAGTCTAATATGGCCACCATGGCAGATATCTTGAAAATCTTGTTATCATTATCGCTACTTCTACATGTACATGGATGGTATCAACATAAGGTTTTCACTAAAAGACTTCTTATGATGTCTAGTTTGATCTAAATGAAAATTGTGCTGATCTGAAGTCCAATATGGCCACCATGGCAGATATCTTGAAAATCTTTTTTTTGTTATTGCTACCCCTCATACATGGATGGTTGTATCAACATGAGGTTTTTACTAAAAGACTTCTTATTATGTCTAGTTGGACCTATATGAAAATGGTGCTGATCTGACATCCAATGTGGCCACCACAGCAGCCAGCTTGAAAAATATTGTTATTGCTACTCCTCCTGAACAGAAAGTCATATTGACATGGGATTTTCACCAAAAGATTTTTTATTATGTCTAGTTGGTCCTAGATGAAAATGGTGCTGATCTGAGGTCTAATATGGCTGTGGCAGTGGCCAGTTTGAAAATCTTGTTATGACCACTTCTCCTGAATGAATTGCCATATCAGCATGGGGTTTTCACTAAAAGACTTCTTATAATGTATTGTTCATCCTAAATTATAATGGTACTAATCTGACATCCAATATGATAATTCATTCTACAACAAGCTTGCTCACCCCTTTGACTTTGGATTCAAGGTCAAAGTCATATACAGTTTCCATGGAGGTTTTGGTTAAAGCTTTTTCATTTGTTTATATTTCATAAACCCTTGATGAATTTTCTTCAGACTTTGGATGAATTATTATATTATGAAGCCAATACAATCTGTTTTGTAATGTGCTCACTCAACTTTTTGACCTTAAGAGTCAATGTCATGTTTTACAGCAATGCTTTGATCAACAGCTCAACAAGCAAGCCCTGGCCTTCTTGTATTTCAAATTTAAGTTTCATAAGTATGATCAAGGAAATGACACTATGTATCTTCAAATATTAATTTCCTATTATGTTACTTAGAAGATTTATGTGTTCAAGTATGGGTAATGTATCTAATTTCTGTAAGTGGTTGTACAAAAGTGAATATGTATTGCTGATTTTATTTTTTAAATGTATCATAATGTTATGACATCATGCATTACATGAACAGTGGAAAATATTTTTTCACTCTCAAAATAAAAAAATAAAAATGACGTAAAAACTTTGAATAAATTCTGTGTTACATGACAATGATGAATTGTCTCACTCAAAAGAACATTTCATATTTATATGCTTGCCATAAGGCAGAGCATATTGTGTTATGAAGCTGTCTGTCCATATGTATGCTACCAATTTCTTTTCTGCACAACAACTCAGGTTGTCCACTATCTACAGTTACTAAACTTTGTAGATGGCTTGCACTTGGGGCAAGGAAGAAACCTATCAGTTTTTGTGTCAAAAGGTCATAGATCATGGTCACTGTTCAAAGAAAAATGGGTTTTGCAGAATAAGTTTTGTTCTAGTTTAAGTTCCTGGACCAAACTTTGTGGATGGCATGCACCAAGAGTAATAAAGAAACCTATAGATTCTGTGATCTGAAGCAGGTCATGGTAAATCTAATGAGAAAATAATGGTTTCTGCACATTAATTGTTGCTTATGCGATTGCTTAAGTATAGTTTATACAAAGCAATAGGTGACCCACTCAGAAATCCACACAGTTGCCACTGTCATCCCAACCTACGTTGGACAACCCAGTCTTTACTGGGGTCCTTCAGTTTCCGCTGAAGAAACTACTCAAGGGTTATCCATAACATTCTGTCAGGGAGTTTCACAGCCCAGCTCTTACCTCTGTACAACCATGTTGTGCCATTCAGTAACCGCTGAATCACTCACTGACAGAATGAATCAAAAAATTTTTATCAGTAAAAGCAGACAGTCCCCCTAGGCAAATATATATAATTATAAATAAAAAATTAACTGGATCTGTTTTTTTGTTGTGTATAAATTGTTGCTTATGTGATTGCTTAAGCATAGTTTATACATGGCAATAGGTGACCCACTCACTACCATTCCCACAAATAGTCTGCATTAATATGCATGAGCTATATTAATACATCACTTGCCAACCAATCAAAACATTTCCAGCTTTCATGTCCAGCATCTTTGTTCAACTGTTCTTAGTTTGGAGTGGAGAGCGACAGCACACATTTCTGTCGAACTGCTGCCATCCCCGCCTCAACGCCTACAGTGTTCAATAGACATGGGATTGTCTGTGCTGCTGCATGTTGCTTTCCCAAAATAAAGGGCATTATTCACTTCATTCCATTCTGTTGATTCACCCAAGAATCTAATGTCAGCGCTATATTGCATATTCAAATTAAAACCATTGAGTGAAGTCCACACAGTTGCTGCTGTCACCCCAACCTTCATTGGACAGCCCAGTCTTCGCTGGGCTCCAGTTTCAGAAACTTTACTGAAGGGTTATCCATAACATTCTGTCAGGGAGTTTCACAGCCCAGCTGTGACCTCTGTACAACCACGTTGTGCCATTCAGTAACTGCTGAATCACTCACTGACAGAATGAACCAAAGTTCATCAGTAGCAGCAGACGGTCCCCCTAGGCAAACATATATAATTATAAATAAAAAGTTAACTGGATCTGTTTTTTCTTGTGTATAAAGTTTAGTTCAAGACCACATACCTTAATCAAAGTCCCAGGTCATTGATTGGTCATTGGTCAATAATCTCCAAAATTAACTGTACCCTACTAGTACCTCCATAAAGGGCTATTAAACACAGGGCAAGTGTATAATTTGCCATTGCCTAATTTAACCTTGGGGTCAAGGTCACTGTCATACAAAATTTGTGTTAAGGTTTTGCTTTAAGATTTTTGCTTTGCTTACAGTTCCTAAACTCCCTGATGGATTTTGTTAGCACTTTTGGTGAATCATCATGAAGCTAAGACAAATCATTCTGTGACATGCTCGCTCAACCTTATGACCTTATGGTCATGGATAGATGTTTTTCAGCAATGCTCGATTGAGGGCTTGACATGGAGGCCTTCTTGAACTCTTTTCTGAGTGCTCCATCATTGTTATACCACACAAGAAACTGTATAATCATTATTCTTACATGGTCAATTACTAATTAGATAACTTTTATACCAAATACTTTTAAAAAGTTGGGGGGGGGGGGTTGCACAAAAACCTGTCTCAAAATTATATGTGCAATCCTGATTCATGAGTACAGTTGATGTAACCTAATTGCACATGTCAAACCAGTTAAAGAGAATGTTGCAGTCATTTAGAGATAAAAATGATAGATTTTATGGGGCAAAATGGTGTCTTGCGAGCTTGCCTTGTAGAAAATGACTGGAAATTCAAATTTTAATAAAAGAAAGTAACATATTTTCCTTGAAACATTTAATGCAGTTACCCAAAAAATAGTTGGTAGACATGGCATTGCCAAATATCATGATCACACACATACATGTACACACATATAATCACAACCACGCAGACATTACATACAAAAATACCCCAAGTTTCTATCTTTAAAATCCATTGGACAGTGGATACAGTCTTAATCTGATGCAGTCTTTACAGATTTCAATGGTTCAGTATGGGATTGAAGGTAATGCAAGTGTAATTTGTGTTCTCATTAGAGACTGGATAGTACTGTTATTGTTTAAGCTTCCCTGCTGGATTCACTGAGCAAATCCTGGTCAGAATCAAGTTGTTATTATCAATCATAATGCTGGCATTGTCAGAACTGTACCTGATGCAGTTTGATCACAAGATATGTTTGTCCCTATAGAAAAAAGAAAATATAAATCACATTAAGGATCGACCATTTCATGTGTGGGGAGAATCTTTTTTTTTCAAGCTTTATGAGGGCTCTTTACGTAATACAGGAATAATAAATGCTTCTGTCCGGTAATGGCGTTAATGCAATATCTTTATCAACACAAATCATAACTGTGTAAATATGAGTGTGTTTATTACTGTCTTTTAATTGATCTATTTCATTGCTAAAATCATCCTGAAAAGCATGGATTGATTATTAGTTGGTAGTTTAACAAGATGAAGATAACGAATAATAATAAAGAGAACTAACCTGAATGTTAAATTCAGCATGTCGAATTTGTTCTGGCTTGTCCCGATGTTGCATACAGGTGGTGTTGATATGTCAACAGATACAATCCAGGATGACAAATGTTGATATGGTGTTTGTAGTATGTGCAAAGAATAAAATATCGCCCTTTGCTGCTGTTTTTGCTGGGCTTTGCTCACTTTGCAGATGGCTAATGTTTCCCTGAATCCCAGCTGCATTTCGACATTTTGCCTTAAAAAATAAATCACACTTGTAAACTATTCTGACTACCAAAATAATCATGTTTTGTGTTTTATATACGGAGTAAAATCTGATTTCAGAGAAACGTAGCCAATGTTCATGAACTTGCCAAAAATCTTTAATAAAGGCAATGATGTGTAATAACTTTTGTTCTTCAACACACATCTCTTTGGTTTACCTAACTTCAATCGAATTGGGTTGTTCCACTTTGTGTACTTTACCTATGCAAAATTAGCCTAATGTGCTCTCCTACAGCAGAGTTGAAAGGATTGAATGCAACATCACCCTAGCTATTGTCAGCCGATTAAGTAATACATGAAATGGTGGTTGTTTATCTCTGACTGCCTTACCTTTTAATTGCCACTATGACAATTAGCTGTATAAACTGCCTCAAAGATAGTTTAACACGAGTTCTAAGCAGGACTGTTTACTGTTTATACATACTGCATGTTACGGTCATATATTGAGGTGATCAATAAATCTGTTTTCTTTTTTTTCTTCCTAAGATTACTGAAAATCATGTTTTTCGAAACATGACCATGTCAGGGGGTTTGAGAGTAAAAAATCCTGTTTTTAGTGTGACATGGTATGGCAGGTATGTAGCTGAGTAACTTTATATACATAACACAACAGTTTTAAATATTTAAAATTTTAAATATAAAAGATGGATTTAATACATCTTCAGTAGCAACTACATACTAGTATCATGTATCAGTAGAGTATTACTTTAAACTCTTGGCAGTGACACCAAGAACTAGCTTTACATGCAGTTACAGCAGTGCTGGATTACCCAATAGGCAGACTAAACATGTGCTTAGGGCACCAACAAAGCAGGGGCACCAAAAAAAAGAAGAGAAATTAGGGGCTTTTTTTTGTTTTTTTAAATTTTAATTACATGGGGGGGGGGGGGCACCATAATCTTTTCAGTGCTTAGGGCCTCTAAAGGTCTTAATCCAGCCCTGAGTTACACACATGCAAATCCCTGCACTTCAGGCATGTTCTTCTGAACATGTTCTTGTAAGGTAAACGACATACATTCCCTCTTTCTCAACACAGGAATGATTTGTTTGGTTTGGTGTTTTATGGCACAACAACACAAGTAGGTTATGTAGTGCCAAGGCAATTGGAGTAAAGCGCCTTGCCCAAGGACACACCATGGTAGCTGACCCAAGCTGATCCGATGATTCAAACCAGTGCCCTTTTGGTCACAATTCCGGCACACTAACCACTGAATCACCACGGCTCCTTTGGAGGATTGAAAATTCAGAATGTGTCTTACACATCTGTAAATGTCCAGTATTAATATCGCACAAGGTTGCATAAATACAGAATAAACAAGATGAAGTCTCAAAACTCCCCTAGTAGTATATAGATGATAAATATGTAGCAACTTACCGTTAGTTATTTTTTTACTGAAATTTATTTTTAAAAAAAAAAAAACAAAAAAAAAAAAAAAGTGACAATCAAAAAGGTTAAGAAACTGAAATAAGTATAAGAATTTTTGGCACTAATATTACTAATATATGACTGTCTTTTTGTTGTTCATCACAGAATCATTTACATGCTTCAGTAAATTGCCAATTCAGCATATACATCTGTGAATAAAACATACTAGGTAATCCTTCCACAGTAATCATTATTTTTCTATTGCTGGATTGTAATACTTCTGGGGATTAGTTTCTCTGTCCTTTTTGCAGATAATCAAGACTCCTTTTGATCTCATTGTTGGAGAATTAAGTATTACATTTGTTAAGCTCGTATTAGCTGCAACATCAATAATTCTTTCTTTTGTCATATAATCATAAAAGAAAGCAATTCCATTTCTGTACTTATCGCTCGTAGCTCAAACGTAACTGTATCATTACTGGAGACAGATATTCTCCAATTCATAATCTTGGTTTACACCTTTAATCACTTTGGTAAATTTCTATGTATTACAAGTTCTTTATTCATAGTTGTTTCAAAAGAAGTAATTTTATTACTAACACAATATACAATTTAAAATCATGTCTAGATCACATGTTTAAGTGTATGAAAATTGAATATCAACCTGATGTTTTAAAATGTTAATTGCGAAATGCCCTTGTATAGCTATATCATATATAAAGTATGCTAGTGTGTGAAAAAACATTTTTGATTTTATTTTTATTATCATCAGTAACTTAATTTCTCATCAGTCTCGTCTCTCCATGGTATAATATTTTTCAAACTATTATCCTACAAGTTCTTGAATTTCGCCATCAACACGTCTTTGAACAAACAATCTAGTAAATGCATCAGTTAATTTTGTCGGTTCTCCTAAATTTATTATATGGTCATTATTCATGCTTAGTTCACTAGTTATTGAAGTATCTAGTTCTGTTATCTTTTCATATTTCCCTTAGTATTTAGAAGTTAAATCACTAGGACCTCTTAGAGATATTAGTAGAGAGGTTAATGATACTTCTGTTATTAATTATTTTAAAAAAACTAAATGATGAAACGGGAAAAATAATTTGTCTGAGCAACTCTAAAGATATATGTAACTGGCATTCCATCTTAATCTTTAATGAAAGTAAATTTGTATTCTGTCATCAATTTTAATATCTAGGTTTATAAAAGGACAAAAATCAGCTCCAACTCTTCTAACCCCAAACAAATAAATAATTACAATACTGTTTACCGTTTATACTTGCGTGTAACTTATACCAACTGCATAGACCCAGATCTGCTGTCGCATAATGTGCCGGCAGATCTGGGTCTATGCAGTTTGTAAGGACTAATCAGTAGAACAAACATCATAGACCCTGATCTGCCGGCGCATTAAACAACAGCAGATCAGGGTCTATGTTGTTTGCATTTGGACCCAACTTATACGCGAGTATAGACGGTACTTCTAAATAATATGTATTTGATTCTTTTATTCTATAATATTATTAGTTACTGTAGGTTTGTCTATATAATTCCTTCTTAGTCTTATCGTATGTTTCTTTGATGTCTGTATGTTGACGAATTATTACAGATGGTTTATCAACTTCTGTTGTTACCATGTTTGTATTTACATCAGGATCTACTCCTAGTTTAAATGAATCTGATGAGGTTAGTAAATTATTATTAGAATCTTCTATATTATCCATTGTTATCACCATATCACTTGGTATCAAAAAATATACCAACACCACCAACTCCATAGTTTAGCCTAACTTTTGAACCTGAAACATATTTTCTTTAAAATTTTTGTTGTAACGTTTTCATCTCTGTCAAAACCTGTTCACCTGAAATTACACATTCAAACATTTTTACAGTGTTTTTAACAGTATATTCAGACTCTATAATAGATTTTCTATTTTATACTTGGCCACCTAAAATAGATATTGTGCTGACTTTTATTTTATATTTTGCATATGTGTGTGTGTGTGTGTTTGTGTGTGTGTGTGTGTTGGCTTTGTAATTAAAGGTAATTTAAAGCTCGGTGGCTCAGGACCTAGGCAAGCAGTGCAGGTTTTTTAAGACCAATGACCAAGGACCTAGGCCAAAGGAGTCTTCAAATTTAAAATACCAGTAGTCCAGGTTTTTAAGGCCAGTGGCCCAGGTAGCCAAGGATTTTACATTCAGTAGCTTAGGGTGAAGGTCAGCGGTTAGGGGGTAAAATGTGAAAGGTCCAGTAGTAAGGAAAAGTGACCTCACACCTGGCCTTTTTCAGGCAGTAAGGAAAAGAAGCCTCTCATTAAGTTTTTATACATTATTCAAGATTTTCCTAGAGACAGGTCTATTTTGGTCACATGGATAGACAGTGGCAGTTAGACATTGTTGACATGCAAGCATGCATAAAGTACAACAGTGGATACAAATAAATCTTTACAATCATAGATGTCTTCTCAAAATATACTTGAGTTGAAAAGTTAAAAGTGTAAACGGGAAATGACATACACGATGCTTTCAGAGAAAGTTTTAAATCTCGAAAGCCTAAAAGATACAGGTTTGGTGAGGGAAAAGAGTTTTACAGCAAAAAAAGTGAAGGATATCATAGAATAGGAAAACATTGTGTACTTTTCAACCTACCTGGACAATGACAGCATATGTAGTGGAAAGGTTTAACAGAACTCTGAAGACTATAACGTGGAAGTATTTCACTCAAAATGAAATCAGAAATGGGTTGACGTTTTATCAAAGTTAATTTATGGATACAATAATACTCCTTACACATAAATAGACATGACTCGGGCTAAAGCAAGTAAGGAAAAATATAAAAGGCATGGATCAGTCTATTCAGTTACACGTCAACATATACAGTTGGAGCACCTAAATTCAAAATATTTCAAAATACAAACAAATGGCTACCTTTCCAACTTCAATGAGGAAATATTCAAAATCGGGCAAATAACTTTTGGCAATTCAGTAGTTTACAAAACTGAAGACTCAAAGGGATAGGATACTAAGGGCGTTTTGTGAACAATAGTTATCTCTATATGACAAACAAGACGATGCATAGAGTTGAAACATTTTGAAGCTCATTAGAATGAAGGTCAGGAAGTAGGACAGGTCTAAACTGCAGCCCCTTGCGGCCAAAAGTGCGGACAAATAAACTGCGGCCCATTTCGGACATCTGAGGCCCATAATGTGTAACTGGCTAATTTTTGTTGCTTTTCGGGATTACTTGAAACTACAAATTAGTGGCTTAATATTTTGTTTACTGTTAGATTATTATGCAGATTTTCTTTCATTAATCATGATTGAAAAAAGATCAAAACAATGGTAAACCGTTGATTTATGTATGGATACCAGGTTCCTCCGGTCATCTCACTTTATGTTCTGTGTATGACTACCAACAACTGCTGCTTTTACCACCATCCTTCCCCGTACTACACTACGTCATGAAAACACTACAACAGAACTATTTTTACGACGTTAGCAACACTTGTGACAAATTTTAACAGTGTACACATTTGTATTGCCTTTCACGGACACAGCATTGTCTTCCATGAAACAGGTGATATACTATTTATAGTAGTCCCTTAAACACTAAAGCAAACAACGAACACGACGAATCATCATTGGTAATTATAATTTATCTCGTCCAACAGATATAATGGATATTATAAAGTCATTACGGAAAAAGAATTTTTTTAATATGTACAGTACAAGTACAAATACCTATCAATCAATGAATGTGAACATATGCTGTCATATGTACATGTATATACTAACGCATATAATGTTTTAATGTTTAGATTAAAACAAAACATACACTGGTATCGTGATAACTAATGCACACTTCATTTATCACTCAGTTTTTAAAGAAATCAAAGTTCAAACACTAACCATTTTATAAAATTCGTGTTACGAAAACAGCAGAAATATTCTCACACTCTCAAAGAATTATAGGCGTGGTAATGGTATTTAATATTTAATAATAAGTATATATGCAAACGCGAAAGGATGGTAATATTGTAAGTTGTAACATTACATCAACGTACTGTTGCAGCTGTGTAATTTGTTCCTTAATGCAAACTTTATGTCCGAAGTCATGAGCAGGTCTGTTCATTTGCAAGAATTACACACGCAAGTCTTGCTGTCATTAAATGATTCTTTGATGCATATTTTATGATACCACTGTATTTTACATTTTTACTAGAACTGTATCAAATCGTCCACACGCGAAGGTAAAACGACATGAACAGTACAAAACTATTTTTTTTAACTTTATTTTCATTACTAGGCATTTTTGGCATCGTTGCAATTAATGCAAATGGTTCAAGATATCCACTCTCTAAGCACCGTACTAAATGCTGCCGCATTTTATTTATATCTAACCTATCATGTTTATTCAAACTAAAGTTATTGCACAGTTCTGTTAGAAAGGCAATAGTAAATACACCACAATCAGAACAGTTTAGTTGTTGTTGTACATGGGGAATGTTTATTCAAATGTTTTTTTATTCAGAATTCCATAAATCTGAGCAAGCTGAATGGTCATGGAGGAATTTACTGTTTTGTTTGATTTTAAACTATCCAAAACATATACATTATCTTCAGTATCTCCGAATGAGACGACCCAATGATTGGACCCATTAAAATAAATTTGGCCAGACGGTCCTGTTACAAATTTCATTAGTGTGTCTAAATTCCACTTCTTAATTTTATCGTTGAAATGCGGTATATTAAGAGTACTTTGAAGTCCTTGGATACTTTGAAATTGCCGTTTCAATAAAGTAGAAACTGCAGTCATAATGCCTGTAATTTAACAAGCCCTTTTCGTCTGTAATAAGTTCCTTGTCTGTTTGATATAATCCTAGATTTTCTATCCAAAAATCAAGCGAATCCAAACTTTCATAATTTCTGGACAGATCTTGTTGTATATCACATATATCATCATCAAAACGTATTTTCTTCTTTGACTTACTGCTTGGAATGCTCATCGACAATTTTCTTTTTAACGAAGATGTTTTGTTTTCGTTTGGTGGAGTTTTAATACTGATTTTGGTATCTGCTTTCGGCATTTTTGATTTACATTCGCGTCTTTCGATGCAGTTCGTATCATAAACAATGTGCGAAAAACATTTATGGTCACTAACATGTGATTCAGTTTGCGGCGAAGTAACTAAACGTTTTGGTGTCAACGCTTCCGTCGAATCGGGTGCTGGAATAACACCAAAGTCCGTCTTACGGGGGGTTCTTTTAGAAAATCTTTTTTGGAACCCTTAGTCAGCTATTTTTTCTTAGCAACGTTAAGTTCTTAGTTTTCTTTGATATAGTGTCTATTACTTTTCTGTTGAGCGATTTATTTACAGCTAATATGTGGTAACAGGTTTCGACGAACAGGCAACTGCAGCTGTCTTTTGGATCTAAAGTGACAACATACTTTTTACTCTTAACTCCTTCTACTAAGAAAGCGTTCATACTAGCAACAAAGAATATTTTATTATCCCTAATCAGTTTATCAATAAGAAATTCTTGTGAAAGCAATTTCTCTCGACCTTTCTTTTCTTTGTCATCTGTGTCCATTATCAATGTTTATAATCGCGTCGTTGATCGTTTTACAATTATCTTCTTCATTTTCGTTACAACTTAAATCAGGGGAGAAATTTTCAGTAGTTTCTGTAACACTTTCATTAGTTTTCTCTTCTTTCTGATCTACCGATACCGTTGGCCCAATGAATAGTATACAGAAGTATCCAAGATTTATTAAAATTTTCTATATCCTGTAATATGTTTGTAATATAAATGAAAAGAGTAATTGTGACTCGTTAACTTCGCCGTATTATTAAAAGACTATCTGAACTTCAAAATATATAAAACGCTGCCAGGATTCTTTGGACCTTTACAATAGTGAAGGACGCACAAAAAAGTAAGAAAGTTACTTACCTTAGCAGAGAATATAAATTCCGGCACAGATTCCTGTTACAAAAGGTTTTCTACCATACAAACACTAAAACACAGTGGCACAATGCCACTATCACTCAAGTATTCACTAAAATACTTAGTCTGAGAATGACCTAATATGATTGCCATGATAACAAATCGTAAGTGCACAAGTCTCTGAAAGTCATTTTATATAGATAAATCACCACTGAATGTAGCAGCGAAATGATTTTCTCTGGAAAAAAGTGCCTTTTTCATAGTATATAATAACTTTTGATTGATTACCAACTACTTTTCTTAATAACAAATCAGACTGGCCAGTTATGTTTGTTTTAATTTAATATAATTGGATATTTCTGCACATCATCAGTAAGGCAAACCGCTAATAGACCTTGTTTGTTTCTTTCTTTCCAGTTCTCTGATCCTTCCCGAAATCCTGAAAAAGTAACTAATTAGGCCTTTAATTTTCGTCAGTCCGATCAAACTGCGTGTCGACATGGAATAGTCTTTTGTTAAGCAAAACCTCTAATCATCGCCGAAAAAAAGTAATTCAAACCGCTAATAGACCTTGTTTTTTCAATTCTCTAATCAAAGAATGCAGTTAATTAGGCCGTTAATTTTTTTAAAAATTCCTTCGGCATGGAATCCTTTTTTATTAACAAAGTCCCTAATAATCGCAGATTTTTTGTTATTGATATCGCAATAATTCTCGTGACAAAGGGCTAGATACCTACTTGCAGCCTCTTACATTCCACCACCTAGTAGAACATCTATGCAAAGGGCTTCTAACATTGTAGGTCAAGCTACTGTACAGCTAAATGAAATGGATATGGCAGACAATGGGCCGTCATCAAGAGACTCATCTAAACATGACAGAAAGTGATAAGAATATTCTCCTGGAAGTGTTGAAAATGAAACTTTCCTGTAATGTTGTGCGAAGACTGCGACTTAACACAAACACGCAGAATGTGAAGCTGTGAACTGATCAATGAAAGTTTCCTTACCTAAAAATGTTAACTATTCAAGAAACTTTGAGGCAAGAGTGCATTCAACAATGCACAGGCTCAATAACAGACTTGGATCATCACCGAAAACAAAAGTAAAACACTTGGGAGGTATACTTTCACCAAGGACTCTGAGATCACTGAATGAAATGGATCAAACCTGTACTTCACATCAGTTGTATCAAAAGCATCCAGAAACCAGGAAACGAATACTGGAAAGACGGGGAAACATGATACAGGCTCATCTTAGGTATCGAACTCAGCCCGGCAACAGGAAGTCTGATAACTGCAAAGGCTTATTGGACAGTCATTCCAAGGGCGATCACTCCTATGCACAGGTTTAGCAGGAGCCAAGGACACTGCAGACAGAAAAGATGATCTTAGTCCATGTACAAAATGACAGTGCCCAAAGACACAATGAAAAACACATAATACAGAAAGGAAAACTGTCGTGGGGAAATCCGTAGGTAACACAACGCATGTTATGTGCAGTTGTGTTACATACTACCAGCTGACGAGACCTATGGAGAGGTCGAAACAGTTTTCTCAAAACATGAAGAGGAAAGGGATTGGTATATCAGGATCGCTAGGACGCTAGGGTGCCGTTGTAAGCCGCAAAGGCGAGCCAATCCCCGCCCTATTAAGCGGGAGAGACCCCTCTCCCATGATAGGACTAAGAGGCAAGCCAAAAAAATTTTAAAAAATAATACAAAATACAAATTGGAATATATGAATCAAATAAACTTGGGATAGTTGCCTATAAAGATTCAGACATAGAATTCAAAATTTAAAAAAAGCGATACTTTTTAACCGCACCTTCAATGAACCCCCTTAATTGTGGGGAAACCATGCAGTGATGGAGGGGTGTATAAAATAGCGTTGCTTACACGCATTAACGTGTCAGGTGTGTTGTGACAAAACACCTGTCCATAATTTTAGTGTGCTCAGAACACACCCCAACCCCCTAGTGCGTGCTTTGCACGCACTAGTGGTACATAGTCGTACATGCCCGGATGGGCGAACACGACTTTAATTCAAATATCACCTTCAACATCATATAACTTATGTAGCAACTGATACCACCTTCAACTTATGTATCACTGATACTTTCTTCCACATCAGATAACTTATGTAGCAACTGATATCACTCTCAATATCAGAGAGCTTATGTTAGCAACTGATATCACCTTTAACATAAAATAGTTTATATGGCAACTGATACCAACTTTAGCATCAGATAACTTATGTAGCAACTGATATCACTCTCAATATCTCATTATCAGACAGCTTATGTTAGCAACTGATACCATCTTTAACATCAAATAGCTTATATGGCAACTGATACCACCTTTAACATCAGATAACTTAATGTAGCAACTGATACCACCTTCAATATCAGATAGCATATGTAGCAACTAATACCACCTTCAACATCAGATAACTTATGTATCAACTGATACGATCTTCAACATCAGATATGTTATGTAGCAACTTATACCACATTCAGCATCAGATAGCTTATGTAGCAACTGATACAACCTTTAACATCAGACAACTTATGTTAGCAACTTATATCACCTTCAGAATCAGATAAATTATTTAGAAACTGATACTACCTTCAACATCAAATAAGTTATGTGGCAACTGATACTATCTTCAACATCAGATATGTTATGTAGCAACCAGATAGGTTATGTAGCAACTGATGCTGTCTTCAATATGCAAGAGTATATGTAGCAACTTATCCAACCTTTAATATCAGATAGCCTATGCAGCATCTCATGCATTAAAAACAGCAGATTCTAATAAAATTTAATATGGTTAGAAAATAAAGTGATCTCAACACTTGTTATTGTATATGCATCATTTAAATAAGTAAATGATATGTACATAAGTCGTGCATGGCAAATATGTCTAATAGTAAACAGAAGTATGATAATTCTGTGGGAGTTCTTGTCATCTTAGTCCTCAACTACAGCTTTGTTTTTTTCGCATTTAGCTTTATGTCTCGAACAACATGGCCTGTGCCGACATGAAAATTGGTGGCTGTATTTTTCTTCTGGAGTACTTATCATAACATCAGTGGAAAGATACTCTCCCCAATTTTAAAATGCAGTTTAAGTATGATCATGTACCAGACCGTTGGATAGAAGTAGTCCCAACGTATTACATGTTTGTATAACTTACAGTTAACAGTCATGAATAGTGAGTGGGAGGAAATTTGACGATGGAGTTATACAATTTTGCACAGATTTAATTTTGTTTTAAAATAGGTGCTTAAATTGTCTAACTCCATCATCAAATTTCCTCCCCCTCACTATTCATGACTGTTAACTGTAAGTTATACATACATGTAATATGTTTGGATAGAAGTAGTCGTAACGTATTACATGTATAACTTAACTGACCTACTGAAGCCAAAATTAATAGATACCTTTCTTGTCTCAATGCAAGCCATCCACAAAGTTTCATCACAGTTTGTGGCATAGGGCTTAAGTTATTTTGTGGAAACCATTTTCCTTCTGGGAGTCCATTTGGTGCTGACCTTTGACCTTTTAAATGCAAAGTCAATAACGGTCTCAACAAGGAAGCCATCTACAAAGTTTAGTCAAAGCATGTGGCACAGAACATTAGTAGTTTTGAGGAAAGTATTTTTCCTTCTTTCAGCCCATGTGACCTTAACCTTGACATTTTGACCCCAAAATGAATAGGTGTTTCTTGTCTAAAATGCAAGCCATCCAGAAAGTTTGTCAAAGTAGGTGATAAAGAAGTAAAGATATTGTCTTAACCCATTTTTCTTCTTAAAGTCACTATGACCATGACCAACCATTTAAGCTCCCAAATCAACAGGTGTCTTTCTTATCTGCAACACAAGCCATTTATAAAGTTCGGTTAAGATATCTGGTATACGTCAAGTCAACTGATCATGTGGAAACAGCTTTCTGTCTTTCAGTCCATGTAACCTTGATCTTTGACCATTTGAGCCTGAAATCAATAAGTTTTTGCCTTTCCCCAAATACAAGCTATTCACAAAGTATGGTAGCAGTAGATGGTGGAAAACAGATTTTTTTTATAGGTCTAACATGTGTGGGTCACTATGGGGACAAGATGGGAAATCTCATGTTAAAAATATCCAAGGTTTAACATGATGGGTTGATATAGGGTCAAGACGGAAAATGAAATGTTAAAATATATTAGGACAAGATAGGAAATGTAATGTTAAAAATGTCTACAGGTTTAACGTTATGAGTCGCTAGTAGTATAGTGAGGCGATATAGACCCAAATGGGAATTTAACATGGGAATGGCACTTTGTCATTGATGTGAATTGAACATTTGTCTGCCATCTTCTGGGTTTATAGCATCAAGATGGGAAATCCTATGTTAAAAATTGGTTCATAGGTTTCACATGATGAGACTGTGTGGTTGGAAATGTAACAGTGTATGTTTCAAGTGGTTTGTCATCACACCAGTGCTAATCTGAATGTGAAGCTCACTCCACAATGATGCTCTACTGGCTGAAAAGAGTTTCTGGAATTCATGACATGACCATTTCTTCCTTTTATTTACAGAATGTTGAAACCATCTTTGATATTCTTCAGTGATAACAAGATTTTCAAATTAACTGTGGAGGAGGACATATTGGATGTCAACTTGGCATTATTTTCATTTTAGGATCAACAATGCATGTTAAGAAGGTTTCTGGTGGAAAACCCATTTTGTTGATCATGGTGGCCACATTTGACATTAGATTGGCACCATTTCTATTTAGTACCAAGTAGACATCATAAGAAGTATTTTGGTGCAAGTACAAAGTCAATATGACCAGCCATCTAGGAGAAGTAGTGATATTAAGATCTTGAAAATAGCCATTGTTGCAGTCCTATTAGAAGTTGAATCAAGACCATTTTCGATTATGACCAACCAGACATCATAAGAAGTTTCTCAATGAAAACCCCATGCTGTCATGACCATTCATTCAGGAGAAATAGTGATTACAAGATTTTCAAGATGGCCAATGTGGCAGGCATATTAAATGTCTGAACAGCACCATTAGGGCCAACAAGACATCAATAAAAGTGGTTTAGTAAAAACCCAATGTTGATACAACCATCCATTCCGGAGGACTAGTGATAACAATATTTTCAAAATGGCCACTGTGGTGGCCATATTCAACATCAGATCAACACCATTTTCATTTTGGACCAACTGTGCATAATAAAAAGTCATCTGGTGAAAACCCCATGGCAATATTACTTTTCATTCACGAGAATTAGCAATAACAAGATTTTAAAGATGGCTACTGTGACAGCAATATCGGACAGCAGATTAGCACCAGTTTCAATTAGTACCAACTTGACGAGTATTTTGGTGAAAACCCCATGGCAATATTACATTTCATTCAGGAGAAGTAGTGATAATATTTTCAAGATGAGCACTGTGGTGGCCAAATTGGATATCAGATCGAGCCCATTTTTATTTAGGACCAATTAGACATTACATTAAGTCTTTTAGTGAAAACCCCCATGTTAATATGATCACCCATTCAGGAGGAGTAGGGAAAGCAAGATTTTAAAGATGGCTGCTATGGTGGCTACATCAGCATCATTTTTCATTTAGGACCAACTAGACCATGGGATGAATGTGTACGTAAAGTTTCATGGCAATCCTCCAAGTAGTTTAGGAGGAGTAGCAATGACAAACTTGTGCTAATGGACAGATGGATGAAGGACGATAGACAACAGACCATCCCATAAGCCCTTCTGGTCTATGACCAGTAGAGCTAAACATTGGCAGATTTAAGGAAAAAGGTTTGGAAAATAAATACAGGATAGGAAGACTTTAAGAGAAAAGTATAAATGACCAAAGTGAGTTCTGCTCTGCTACTATACTGCTAACCACTCTCTTAATCATAGAAAAAGGAAGACAGGAAGATATAGAGAAGGTGCATAGGTAGGACAAAGAAGAATAACAGGGAACAAATTGCTAGGCCACAGGTTCTACTTATAATACCATCTTCTCAATCGGGAAGAAATTAACAAGAACTTCCTACACTACCATCACTGTCACTGTGCATTGGCAGCGGTGGGATGGTATTATCAAACACAAAAGCCCAAGTAATAATAAATGTGTATTGAAATGAAATGTGAAGAACATGAACATACAATAAATGTGTGTTGAAATGAAATGCAAATAACATGAACATACAATAAATTCAGTACAACAACAGTGCTCTAAATCCAACAAATGTATTCTCAAGCTACACAACAAGTTATTGTTTAAAATAAATATTTACATTCTTCTTCTTAATATATCAATCAATCAGGAAGATTAATAACAGAACTATAACCAGCAGACACATGTACCTATGCATACATGTAAATATACAAAATATCCCCAGAAACAGTCATGAATGCAAATGTTAAGAAATATCATGCACCATATTAGACAAACAGATACAGAAACACACATGCCATATTGGTAAATAAATAAACACTAATGTAATGACTCTAAGACTAAGCCCTGTTAAATTTTGCCTTTTGAAAAGATCTAGAACCATGCCAAAATGTTAACATTTAAAATCTGTGCTTGAATAATAAACCTAATCATTTCATATGGCATGTTTTATTTAAGAGCCAAAGTGCAGAGTCATCGCTCTTCTTTAATTTGAATTTTCAACTGGTGCAGCCTTTCAAATAGATCTAACATAATGTATGTATAGTTGCAGCTTTTTGTTGACTCTTGTTATGATCACACTAAATAGCCCAAATCAATTTGGAATAGCAATCACCTTGAATATGCCAAACAAATATTGCCATATCTAGCAGACCTACTATATACAAAATATACAAATAAATTGAATGCAAATGTTAACAAAGTTATGTCACATCAGTTGTACCAGTAAATACACTGAAATATGTTAATCACAAACACACATACACATCAATCATGCCAGTAAACGTCACAGAAACTGAAAGAAGAAAATAAAAGTTAAGTTAGCATAAAATACAAATACAAAAAGATAACATGTACATATACACACCCATGCTGGCACACAAGACAAACAAATAATAATGTGGACAAAATGGATGATTACAACATCACCTTCTATGTGACCCAGACCTCAACCTTGACATGAATTTTTTCAATTCCGAAACATGGATGATTACAATATCAGTGGTATATGACCTTGACCTTAATCTTTGCAATAACATTATCAAAAAGGTATAGATTCCATGACTGACTGTTGAATCATACCATTTCAGTAATTTCAGGGGATGAATATCATTGTGATGGTAACTACAATCCAGAGTCTTGAAACCCTAGTGTGTACATTTCATTATTCACCAAAAACACACCAGTTATATCTAGAGAGTCTCTTGCATGACCTATCTAAGTCCGAAACTTCATGCCATCTTTAATTTAAAGCAGAATCAAAATATGCACAGGATTTTTATGTAATGAAATAATATATTAAACAAAAAAGGCCAAACATTGTTTATAGATATTTGAAAGACTTAATACCACAATACCGGGAATCAGTCACATGCACTGAAAGAAATCATGATGTGGATCATAGAGAAAGCCAAAGGATGAAAATGAACTGCAATTATATTCTCTGGTTAGTAGAAAATTGCATCTGCAAGACCACTCAATTGCAGCACATCACATGGCACAACATACAGTATCTTTCCAGACACAGGAATCTAGCCAATCAAATTACAGCACACATCGATGTGCAAATAAAGGTATTTGAAGACCAAGTTGCTAGCTGTTATCAACAGGCACATGGAAGCAGGACCAGTCCACAAATGTGAATCCTACATGACCTTGACCTGAATAATTGCAATATCACCTGTTGAATCACACCTTTTCAGTTAGTCCTTCCAAATGAGGTGCCTTCTGAACCCTGCCCCACTCCCCCCATATAAAACTTTCCTGGAAGTAGGACCCATGCATAAATTTTAATCCTATATGTACCGGAAACTTTATGCCAAATGAGGCACAGCTCTATACAAAACCAAATCATTCTAAACCTAACACTAACACACTGGTATCTAAGCCTAACAGACCTACTCTAAAACCCTAACTAAGATAGCAAAGTAGTCGTCACTATTCGCAAACCTAAGTGCAAATGGTCAGAAAGAGACCAAATCATGCACTAGAGTTATCTGCAAATATAAACGCAAAATCATGAATCAAACAAAATAAAACATTAGCATCCAGTGTTTTCCTAATTTACTTGTAAGCTGTGCCTTGTCTCTACCTAAGTCCGGATTTCCTTACTGTAAATATAAATGTTTAATGGGTACTGCAGGCCCCTACCTATATCCCACCCCACCCCCTGCCTCCCAGAATGTTACCTCCACCCACAAGTAACCCTTACCCCCACTGTACCCACCCCCTTCCTGCTGTACCCTTTTAATGACCTATTCTCCAGGCACCTCATAATAAATCCCCAATTTTTTTGTCCCTACAAAATTTCCGTAAAAGTAAGACCCCGGGCAGTTCCATTAATCATTGTAGGAAAAGTGTAAATGGAATGACCTTTTTGCCACATCTAAATGACGCACAGTTTAAAAAACAATCAGCTGTGCCTGCTATAATGCGCATATATGCATGCAGACTGACCCGGTCACCAATGCTTTACACCTGTTAAATTTTGCCTTGATAAAAGATCTGGATCCATGCCAAAATGTTAATATTTAAAACCTGTGCTTCAATAACAAACCATAATAATTGCATATGGCATGTTCTATTTAATAGCCAAAGTGCAGAGACATCTCTCTTGTTTAGTTTGAATTTTGAACTGGTGCACCATTAACTTGTATTGTCTCTTTGAATGTATAGTTGCAGCTTTTATTGACTCTGGTGAGATAGCCCTAACTAGTCCTAACCAATTTGGAATAGCCATCACTTTGAATATGACAAAAAAATATAGCCACATCTAACAGACCTACTATTCACAGGTGTAGCTGTCCACTCTGGGTCAACAGTCACAGGTAGTACCATCTACTGTTACTAACGGTAGCAGGCATAGCCCGACCTGACATAGACCAATAAGAAAGCATTAGTTATTTACCTTGACCTTTAACCTCTTTGACCCCAATATCAATAGACTTTTTTCTTACCCCAAGTGCAAGCCATGCAAAGTTTAGTTCAGGTATGTTATGTTGGAGTTTTGGTATTGTGCGTAAACCACATTGGTATGATATGGACTGACAGACGGATCGACGAATAAATGGACAGACATCAGAATATATTGCCATATCTAGCAGATATCTATGTACCTAATACACATAAATATACAAATAAATACGCACCCCACCCCACTGCCTTCCAGAATATTACCTCCACCCAGAAGTAATGAAACAAAAATGAAAGAACAAAAGAAAGATTAACAAATAAATATGCATCAATGTAAATGGGAAAATGTCATACACAAATAAACAAATATAATCACAAACACACATACACATCAATCATACACATACACATCAATCATACAAGTAAGCATCACGCAAACTGAAAGAAGAAAAGAAAGATTAACAAATAAATATGCATAAATGGAAATGGGAAAAAATCATACACAAATACACAAATAAACAAATACAATCACAAACACACATACACATCAATCATACATATACATATCAATCATACAAGTAAACATCACGCAAACTGAAAGTAGAAAAGAAAGATTAACAAACAAATATGCATAAATGGAAATCGGAAAATGTCATGCACAAATAAACAAATACAATCACAAACACACATACACATCAATGATGCACATACACATCAATCATACAAGTAAACATCACGCAAAAATGAAAGAACAAAAGAAAGATTAACAAATAAATATGCATCAATGTAAATGGGAAAATGTCATACACAAATAAACAAATATAATCAAACACACATACACATCAATCATACACATACACATCAATCATAAAGTAAACATCGCGCAAACTGATAGAAGAAAAGAAAGATTAACAAATAAATATGCATAAATGGAAATGGGAAAATGTCATACACAAATACACAAATAAACAAATACAATCACAAAAACACACATCAATCATACAAGTAAACATCACGCAAAAAGGAAAGAACAAAAGAAAGATTAACAAATAAATATGCATCAATGTAAATGGGAAAATGTCATACACAAATAAACAAATATAATCACAAACACACATACACATCAATCATACAAGTAAACATCACGCAAACTGAAAGAAGAAAAGAAAGATTAACAAATAAATATGCATCAATGTAAATGGGGAAAATGTCATACACAAATAAACAAATACAATCACAAACACACATACACATCAATCATACAAGTAAACATCATGCAAACTGAAAGAAGAAAAGAAAGATTAACAAATAAATATGCATCAATGTAAATAGAAAAATGTCATGCACAAAAAAACAAATATAATCAAACACACATCAATCATACACATACACATCAATCATACAAGTAAACATCACGCAAACTGAAAGAAGAAAAGAAAGATTAACAAATAAATATGCATAAATGGAAATGGGAAAATGTCATATACAAATACACAAATAAACAAATACAATCACAAACACAGATACACATACACATCAATCATATAAGTAAACATCACGCAAAAATGAAAGAACAAAAGAAAGATGACGATTCCATGATGACAATCTTGATGATGACGATCTCGATGATAACGACGTTGACGATTTCAAAGATGACGATCTCGATGATAACGACGTTGACGATCTCGAAGATAACGACGTTGACGATCTCGATGATTGCGATCTAGATGATGACCATCTCCATAATGACGATCTAGATGACGACGACCTCGATGATAACGATTCCATGATGAACATCTTGATGATGACGATCTCGATGATAACGACGTTGAAGATCTCGAAGATGACGATTCCATGATGACAATCTTGATGATGACGATCTCGATGATGACGACGTAGACGATCTCGATAATTGCGATCAGATGATGATCATCTCGATAATGACGATCTAGATGACGATTCCATGATGACAATCTTGATGATGACGATCTCGATGATAACGACGTTGAAGATCTCGAAGATGACGATTACATGATGACAATCTTGATGATGACGATCTAGAAGATGACAATCTTGATGATGACGATCTCGATGATAACGACGTTGAAGATCTCGAAAATGACGATCTCGATAATTGCGATATATATAACGACGTTCACGATCTCGATGAAGATCTCGATGATAACGACATTAAAGATCTCGAAGATGACGATTCCATGATGACAATCATGATGATCACGATCTCGATGATAACGACTTTGAGGATCTCGATCTCGAAAATGACGATCTCGATGATAACGACGTACAAGATCTAGATGATGACGATCTCGCTGATAACGATTCCATGATGACAATCTTGATGATGACGATGTCGATGATAACCAAGTTGAAGATCTCGAAGATGAAGACGTTGACGATCTCGAAGATGACGATCTCGAAGATGATCTTGATGATTACGGTCTAGATGACGACGATCTAGATGACGACGACCTCGGTGATGACGATCTCAATGATAACGACGTAGACGATCTAGATGATGACGATCTCGATGATAACGACGTTGACATCTCGATGATGACGAAGTAGACGATCTAAATGATGACGATTCCATGTCGACAATCTTGATGATGACGATCTCGATGATAACGACGTTGAGGATCTCGAAGATGACTATTCCATGATGACAATCTTGATGATGACGATCTTGATGATAACGACGTTGAAGATCTAAAAAAAGACGATCTCGATGATAACGACGTTGACGATCACGAAGATGACGATATAGATGATAACGACGTTGACGATCTCGATGATGACGATGTAGACGATCTAGAAGATGACGATTCCATGATTACAATCTTGATGATGACGATCTCGATGATAACGACGTTGACGATCTCGAAGATGACGTAGACGATCTAGATGATGACGATTCCATGTCGACAAGCTTGATGATGACGATCTCGATGATAACGACGTTGAGGATCTCGATGATGACGACCTAGAGGATGACTATTCCATGATGACAATCTTGATGATGACGATCTCGATGATAACGACGTTGAAGATCTCAAAAAAGACAATCTCGATAACGACGTTGACGATATAGATGATAACGACGTTGACGATCTCGATGATGACGTTGTAGACGATCTAGATGATGACGATTCTATGATGACAATCTTGATGATGACGATCTCGATGCTAACGACGTAGACGATCTCGAAGATAAAGATCACGAAGATGACGATCTCGATGATGATGGATGATGACGACGATGATGATGATGATCCAGTACAAATATAGGTAGAAAAAAACTCGATCTCAGTAGTGACCAAGGAGAAAAAATTGACGATATCGATGATGACGATGAAGGTGATGATGATGATGGATGACGATGGATGATGATGATTGATGATGATGATAATGGATGAGGAGGAGGAAGCTAATGATAATGGATGAATGAGGACGAGGACGTGGAGAATTTCGACAATGATGATGATGGCGATTTTGATGATGACGATCTCGATGATAACGACGTTGACGATCTCGATGATGACGATCTTTATGATGACAGTCGCAGGTAGTACCGTCTACTTCTACTTACGGTAGCAGGCAATGCCTGACTTGACTCAATGATGACGATGAAGACGACGACGATGATGATGATGGATGATGATGATGATGTTCCAGTAAAAAAATAGGTAAAAAAAAAACTCCATCTCAGAAGTGACCATGGAGAAAAAATTGACGATCTCGATAATGACGATCACGAGGTTTACGATCCTGATGATGACGAAGATGATGATGATGATGATGTGATGATTATGACCATGATCCAGTACAGCAATAGGTAGAAAAAAACTCCATCTCAGAAGTGACGATGGAGAAAAAATTGACGATCTCGATGATGATGATGATGATGATGGGTGACGATGGATGATGATGATAATGATGGATGAAGAGAAGGAGGAAGCTAATGATAATGGATGGATGGAGGAGGACGAGGACGATTTCGACAATGATGATGATGGCGATCTTGATGATGACTATCTTGATGATGACAGTCGCAGGTAGTACCGTCTACTTCTACTTACGATAGCAGGCAATGCCTGACCTGACTCAATTATGATGACGATGATGATGATGATGACGATGATGATGATGGATGATAATGATGGATGATGATGATTATGATGATGATGATGATGATAAGAAGCCAAAACGACAACAAATCCTGTGTGACAACTGGGACAAGCCTGTCCCTGGCAGAGACTAGTGGAGTAGAATCCGAATCAAATTGAAGGCTTCAATATGCAACTTCCTGTTCATGGAAGGGAGAGAAATTCCTTATGACGAGACTTCTTCCAGAGTTGAGGACCTATATCAACTACAACAATAACAATAACAACAAAGAAAAAACTCCATGTCAGAAGTGACCATGGAGAAAAGAAGCCAAAACGACAACAAATCCTGAGCGAAGACTGGGACAAGCCTTCCATGGCAGAGACTAGTGGAGTACAATCCTAATCAAATCGAAGGCTTCGATTTGCAACTTCCCGACTATGGAAGGGAGAGAAATTCCTGATGAGACTTCTTCCAACATTGAGGACCTAACTCCACTACAATAATAACAATAACAACAAAGAAAAACTCCATGTAAGAAGTGACCATGGAGAAAAGAAGCCAAAACGACAACAAATCCTGAGCGACGACTGGGACAAGACTGTCCCTGGCAGAGACCGGTGATGATGATGATGATGATGATTATGATGATGATGATGATGATGATGATGATGATGATGATGATGATGATGATGATGATGATCGATGATGGATGATGATGAACATGATGATGATGATGATAAGAAGCCAAAACGACAACAAATCCTGAGCGACGACTGGGACAAGCCTGTCCCTGGCAGAGACTAGTGGAGTACAATCCTAATCAAATCGAAGGCTTCGATATGCAACTTTCTGTCAATCGAAGGAGAGAAATTCCTGATGACGAGACTTCTTCCAGCTTTGAGGACATATCTCAACTACAACAATAACAATAACAAAGAAAAACGCCATGTCAGAAGTGACCATGGAGAAAAGAAGCCAAAGTGACAACAAATCCTGAGCGACGACTGGGACAAGCCTGTCCCTGGCAGACCGGTGATGATGATGATGCTGATGATGGATGATTATGATATCGATGATGATCTTGATGATGACGATCTCGATGATAATGACATCAGCAATCTCGATGACGATGATCCTGATGATGTCGATCTCGAAGATGACGATCTAGATGATGATGATCTAGATGACGACAATCTCGATGACAGTCGCAGGTAGTACCGTCTACTTCTACTTATGGTAGCAGGCGATGCCTCACCCGACTCTCATATATATATATGATGAAGTCTATTCATGACTAGAGACACTGAACGAGTAGGAAGAGGATGTTGATGATGATGATGATGATGATAAGAAGACAAAATGACAACAAATCCTGAGCGACGACAGGGACAAGCCTGTCCCTGGCAGAGACTAGTGGAGTACAATAATAATCAAATTGAAGGCTTCGATATGCAACTTCCTGTCCATGGAAGGGAGAGAAATTCCTGATGATGAGACTTCTTCCAGTGTTGAGGACCTATCTCCACTACAACAATAACAATAACAACAAAGAAAAACTCCATGTCAGAAGTGACCATGGAGAAAAGAAGCCAAAACGACAACAAATCCTGAGCGACGCCTGGGACAAGCCTGTCCATGGCAGAGTCCGGTGATGATAATGATGATGATGATGATGATGATGGATGATGTTGATGATCTATGATGGATGAAAGTGACGGATCATAATGATGGATGATGATGATGATAGGAAGCCAAAACGTCAACAAATCCTGAGCGACGACTGGGACAAGCCTGTCCCTGGCAGAGACTAGTGGAGTACAATCCTAATCAAATCGAAGGCTTCGATATGCAACTTTCTGTCAATGGAAGGGAGAGAAATTCCTGATGACGAGACTTCTTCCAGCTTTGAGGACATATCTCAACTACAACAATAACAATAACAAAGAAAAACGCCATGTCAGAAGTGACCATGAAGAAAAGAAGCCAAAGTGACAACAAATCCTGAGCGACGACTGGAACAAACCTGTCCCTGGCAAAGACCGGTGATGATGATGATGCTGATGATGGATGATGACGATATCGATGATGATCTTGATGCTGACGATCTCGATGATAATGACATTAGCAATCTCGATGACGATGATCCTGATGATGTCGATCTCGAAGATGACGATCTAGATGATGACAATCTCGATGACAGTCGCAGGTAGTACCGTCTACTTCTACTTACGGTAGCAGGCGATGCCTGACCTGACTCTCTCATATATATATATGATGAAGTTTATTCATGACTAGAGACACTGAACGAGGAGGAAGAGGATGTTGATGATGATGATGATGATGATAAGAAGACAAAATGACAACAAATCCTGAGCGACGACAGGGACAAGCCTGTCCCTGGCAGAGACTAGTGGAGTACAATAATAATCAAATTGAAGGCTTCGATATGCAACTTCCTGTCCATGGAAGGGAGAGAAATTCCGGATGACGAGACTTCTTCCAGTGTTGAGGACCTATCTCCACTACAACAATAACAATAACAACAAAGAAAAACTCCATGTCAGAAGTGACCATGGAGAAAAGAAGCCAAAACGACAACAAATCCTGAGCGACGCCTGGGAGAAGCCTGTCCCTGGCAGAGACCGGTGATGATGATGATGATGATCAATGAATGATGATGATGATGATGATGGATGATGATGATGATGATGATAAAAAGCCAAAACGACAACAAATCCTGAGCGACGACTGGGACAAGACTGTCCCTGGCAGAGACCGGTGATGATGATGATGATAATGATGATGATGGATGATGATGATGATTGATGGATGATGATGATGATGATGGATGATGATGATTGATGATGGATGATAATGATGGATGATGATCATGATCATGATCATGATAATAAGAAACCAAAACGACAAGAAATACTGAGCGACAACTGGGACAAGCCTGTCCCTGGCAGAGACTTGTGGAGTACAATCCTAATCAAACTGAAGGCTTTGATATGCAACTTCCTGTCAATGGAAGGGAGAGAAATTCCTGATGACGAGACTTCTTCCAGTGTTGAGGACCTATCTCCACTACAACAACAACAATAACAACAAAGAAAAACTCCATGTCAGAAGTGACCATGGAGAAAAGAAGCCAAAACGACAACAAATCCTGAGCGACGACTGGGACAAGACTGTCCCTGGCAGAGACCGGTGATGATGATGATGATGATGATGATGATGATGATGATGATGATGATGATGATGATGATGAATGGATGATGATGATGATGATGGATGATGGATGATAATGATGAATCATGAAGGTGATGATTGATGGATGATAATGATGAATGATGATGATGATAATGGATGGATGGATGGATAGATGGATGGACGATGAAGATGATGACGACGATGATGATGATGAAGATTCCTGTCCAACTATGCAACTTCCTGTCCATGGAAGGGAGAGAACTGCACACACTACAAACTACACTGAACCTTCGGCAAATACGTCGTCCTGACCATGAAACCGAACAAATATGACACAACAGAAGCAATTCAACCTGAAACATTTGACAACACTACCTTTCTGAGAACCTCTGAGTACCACCACTTGTGCAGTATTATAGCTGCAGATATTTGTAATGAGAGTCTTGTGCTGTATGATAACTGCAGCTACTTTTACCACACGTTTAGTCCTGTATTTTAACCGCAGGCATTTTTCATGTGATGTCATGTGCAATATTATATTTGTAATGGAAGTCTTGTACAGCAGTATTATGAGCACTGCAACTATTTGGAATACAAGTTTACTGCAGTATTATGACAACTGCAGCCACTTGTAATGGCAGGTCTTGTGCAGTATTACAACAACAGGACCTGTAAGTATTGGGAGTCTTGTGCCTTGCATTAGCACCTGTGCATACCAACAAACCATGTCATGCAACAAATTCAACAACAGATTAGATACAACTTGAACTATTCAACACATTTTCATTTGTATCTTGTGCTGATAATAATAATGATGAACGATGATGATGATGATGATGATAATGGATGATGATTATGATAATGATGACTGATGGATGATGATGATAACGGCGATGGTGATGACGATTGATGGCTGATGAATGATAATGATAATGATAATGATAAATGATGATGATAATGGATAGATGGATGGATGATGATGATGATGATGATGATGATGATGATGATGATGATGATGATGATGATGATGATGATGATGATGATGATGATGATGATGATGATGATGATGATGATGATGATGATGATGATGATGATGATGATGATGATGATGATGATGATGATGATGGTAATGGATGATGATAATGGATGATGATGATGATTCCTAATTGATGATGATGATTCCTGTCCAACTATGCAACTTCCTGTCCATGGAAGGGAGAGAACTGCACACACTACAAACTACGCTGAACCTTCAGCAATACGTCGTCCTGACCATGAAACAAAACCAATGTGACACAACACAAGCAATTCAACCTGAAACATTTGACAACACTACCTTGCTGGGAACCTCCGAGTACCACCACTTGTGCAGTGTTATAGCTGCAGATATTTGTAATGAGAGTCTTGTGCTGTATGATAACAGCAGCTAAATTTAACACGCGTTTAGTCCTGTATTTTAACCGCAGGCATTTTTCATGGGATATTTTTTGCAATATTATAACTGCAGATATTTGTAATGGGAGTCTTGTACAGTATTATGAGCACTGCGCCTATTTGGAATACAAGTTTACTGCAGTATTACAACAACTACAGCCATTTGTAATGGCAGGTCTTGTGCAGTATTACAACAACAGGACCTGTAAGTATTGGGGGTCTTGTGCCTTGCATAGCAACTGGGATTACTACCAAACCATGTCATGCAACAAATGCAACAACAGATTAGATATAACTTTAACTATTCAACACATTTTCCCTTTTATCTTTCGCTAATAATAATAATGATGAATGGTGATGATGATGATGATAATGGATAGATGGATGGATGATGATGATGATGATAATGGATGATTATGATAATTATGATTGATGGATGATGATAATGGATGATGATGATGATGACTGAGATGATGATGATGATTGATGGATGATGGATGATAATGATGATGATAATGGATAGATGGATGGATGGATGATGATGATGATGATGATTGATGGATGATAATGATAAATGATGATGATGATGATGATGATGATGATGATGATGATTCCTGTCCAACTATGCAACTTCCTGTCCATTGAAGGGAGAGAACTGCACACACTACAAACTACACTGAACCTTCAGCAATACCTAATCCTGACCATGAAGCCGAACAAATGTGACACAACACAAGCAATTCAACCTGAAACATTTGACAACACAACCTTGCTGAGAACCTCTGAGTACTACAACTTGTGCAGTATTATAGCTGCAGATATTTGTAATGAGAGTCTTGTGCTGTATAACTGCAGCTACTTTTACCACACATTTAGTCCTGTATTTTAACCACAGGTATTTTTCATGGGATGTTTTGTGCAATATTATATTTGTAATGGGAGTCTTGTACAGTATTATGAGCACTGCAACTATTTGGAATACAAGTTTACTGCAGTATTATAACAACTACAGCCATTTGTAATGGGAGGTCTTGTGAAGTATTACAACAACAGGACCTGTAAGTATTGGGAGTCTTGTGCCTTGCTTTAGCACCTGTGCATACCACCAAACCATGTCATGCAAGAAATGCAAAAAACAGATTAGATATAACTTGAACTATTCAACACATTTTCCCTTTTATCTTGTGCTGATAATAATAATGATGAATGATGATGATGATAATGGATGATTATGATAATTATGATTGATGGATGATGATAATCTATGATGATGATGATGATGATTGCGATGATGACGATTGATGGCTGATAATGATAATAATGAATGATGATGATGATGATGATGATGATGATTGATGGCTGATGGATGATAATGATAATAATGAATGATGATGATAATGGATAGATGGATGGATGGATGGATGATGATGATGATGATGATGATGATGATTGATGGATGATAATGATGGATGATGATGATTATTCCTAATCGATGATGATGATGATGATGATGATTCCTGTCCAACTATGCAACTTAATGTCCATGGAAGGGAGAGAACTGCACACACTACAAACTACACTGAACCTTCAGCAATATGTCGTCCTGTTCATTAAACAGAACAAATGTGACAACACAAGCAATTCAACCTGAAACATTTGACAACACTACCTTGCTGAGAGTCTTGTGTAGTATTATAACTGCAGCTGTTTGTAATGGGGGTCTTGTGCAGTATTATAACCAATGCTATTTGTAATGGGAGTTATGTGTAGCATTATAACAACTGTAGCTATTTTTAACGGGAGTCATATGCAGTCTTATAACAACCGCAACTATTTGTAATGGGAGTCTTGTGTAGTATTACAAAACTGCAGCTATTGGTAATGGGTGGTTTTGTGCAGTATTATAAAAACTACAGCTATTTCTAATGGGAGGTCAATCACAACATTATAACAAATGCAAGCATTTGTAATGGGAGTTTTGTGCAGTAATATAATAAATGCAGCTATTTGTAATGGCAGGTCTTGTGCAGTATTACAACAGCACCTACAACATTCAACCTTCACCAATTTGTCATCCTGATGATGAAACCAAACAAATGTGACAACACAACCGATTCAAAATGAAGCATTCGACAACACTAACTTGCTGAGAACCTGTGCATAGCACTACTTCTGCAGTATTTTAACTGCCGCTATTTGTAATGGGAGTTTTGTCCAGTCTTGTAACTGCAGCTATTTGTAATGAGAGTCTTGTGCAGTATTATAACTGCAGCTATTTGTAATTGAAGTCTTGTGCACATTCTAACTGCAGCTATTTGTAATGGGAGTCTTGTTCAGCCTTATAACTGCCGCTATTTGTAACGGGAGTCTTGTGCAGTCTTATAACTGCAGCTATTTGTAATGGGAGTCATGTGCAGCATTATAACAACTATAGCTATTTGTAACAGGAGTCTTGTGCAGCATTATAACTCAAGCTACCTTTAATGGGTGTTTTGTCCAGTGTTGTAACTGCAGATATTTGACATAGATCTTGTACAGTACTATAACAACTGCAGTATTATAACTGCATCTATTTGTAATGGGAGTCTTGTAAAGAATTATCAGAACTGCAGCTATTTGGAATGCAAGTATTGTGCAGTATTATAATAACTGCAGCTATTTGGAATGGGAGTTTTGTGCAATAATATATGTGCAGCTTTTTGTAATGGGAGTCTTCTGCAGGATTATAACAACTGCAGATATTTGTAATTGGATTCTACAATAATATAATCACTGCAGCCATCTGTAATGGAAGTCTTGTGCAGCTATTAGTAATGGGAGGTCCTGTGCAGAATTACAACTGCAGCAATTTCTAATGGGAGGTCAATAGCTGCATTATAACAAATACAATTATTTTTAAAGGCGCGTTATGTGCTACATTATAAAACTGCAGGTATTTGTAATGGGAGTTTTCTACAGTACTATAATAAATGCAGCTATTTGTAATGGGAAGTTTTGTGCGGTATTATAAGAACTGCAGCTATTTCTAATGGGAAGTCAATAGCCGCATTGTAACAAATGCAGTTATTTCTAACGAGAGTTTTGTGCAGCATTTTAACAACTGTAGGTATTTGCAATGAGAGTTTTGTGCAGTACTATCATAAATGCAGCTATTTGTAATGGCAGGTCTTGTGCAGTATTGCAACAACAGCACCTAAAGGTATTGGGAGTATTGTGCCGTGCAGAGAACCTGTGCACACCACCAAGCCATGTCATGGAACAAATACAATAGATTAGATTTAACTTAACTATTCAACACCACTCTTGCTCGTAGAACTGTGCACACTACAAACAACATTCAACCTTCAGCAATATGTTGTCCTCATCGTGAAATGGAGCAAATGGGACACAACACAACTGAGTCAAACTGAAGCATTCGACAACACTAACTTGCTGAGAACCTGTGTACAGCACCACTTCTGCAGTATTTTAACTGCCGCTATTTGTAATAGGAGTATTGTAGTCTTATAACTTCAGCTATTTGAAATGCAAGTCATGTGCAGTATTACAACTGCAGCTATTTGTAATGGAAGTCTTGTGCAGAATTGTAACTGAGGCTATTTGTAATGGGAGTCATGTGCAGTCTTATAACAACTGTAGCTTTTTGTAATGGAGTCATGTGTAGTTTTATAACAACTGCAACTATTTGTAATGGGAGTCATGTGCAGTGTTGTAACAACTGTACCTATTTGTAATGGGAGTCTTGTGCAGTCTTACAACAACTGCAGCTATTTATAACGGAAGTCTTTTACAGTACTATAACAACTGCAGCTATTGTAATGGGAGTCATGTGCAGTGTTGTAACAACTGTACCTATTTGCAATGGGAGTCTTGTGCAGTATTACAACAACTGCAACTATTTATAATGGAAGTCTTGTACAGTACTATAACAACTGCAACTATTTGTAATGGGAGACATGTGCAGTGTTGTAACAACTGTACCTATTTGTAATGGGAGTCTTGTGCAGTCTTACAACAACTGCAACTATTTATAATGAAGTCTTGTACAGTACTATAACAACTGCAGCTATTGTAATGGGAGTTTGTGCACTAATACAATAAATGCAGCTATTTGTAACAGCAAGTTTTGTGCAGTATTACAACAACAGCACTTATAGGTAATGGAAGTCTTGCAGAATTATAGCCCATGCAGCTATTTGTAATGGGAGTCTTGTGCATTATTATAAGAATACAAGTGCAGCTATTTGTAATGGAGAATTGTGCAGGATTATAACAGCTATAGCTATTTGTTATTGGAGTCTTCTGCAATATTATAACCACTGCAGCTATCTGTAATTGGAGTACAGTATTACAAAAACTGCCGGTATTGGTAATGGGAGGTCTTGTGCAGTATTATAACTGCAACTATTTGTAATGGGAGGTCTTGTGCAGTATTATAACTGCACCTATTTGTAATGGGAGGTCTTGTGCAGTATTATAACTGCACCTATTTGTAATGGGAGGTCTTGTGCAGTATTATAACAACTGCAACTATGAGTAATAAGAGTCTTAGGCAGCATTATAACTGCAGCTATTTTTGGGTAAAACAAACGTCTTTATTTATGATTATGATCATAACAATGTATTAATGAATCTTAAAGTTTATGACAATCTTGTTGATATTGATGATACCATCGTAAAAGTAATACTTATGACTTGCCATGCCATTATAATGATACTTATGTCTTGCCATGCTGATTGTGAGACCCATGTCCTGCCATGCTGATTGTGATACCTATGTCTTGCCATGATGATGGTGATACCTATGTCTTGCCATGCTGATTGTGATACCCATGTCTTGCCATGCTATTGTGATACCTATGTCTTGCCATGCTATTGTGATGCCTATGTCTTGCCATGCCATTACAATGATACCCATGTCTTGCCATGCTGATTGTGATACCCATGTCCTGCCATGCTGATTGTGATACCTATGTCTTGCCATGCTGACTGTGATACCCATGTCTTGCCATGCTATTGTGATACCTATGTCTTGCCATGCTATTGTGATGCCTATGTCTTGCCATGACATTACAATGATACCCATGTCTTGCCATGCTGATTTTGATACCCATGTCTTGCCATGCTGATTGTGATACCTATGTCTTGCCATGCTGTTACAGTAGTGACAAAAAGTTTAATAATTTCAATAACCAGTTTACCAACCCGCAAGATCTGGAGGATGGCATGATAAAAGTACTAAAACCATAGGATGCCTGATAACTACCAAAACACAGGATGCATGATAAAGTACTAAAACCAAAGGATGCATGACAACAGTACTAAAACCATAGGATGCATGATAACAGTACTAAAACCAAAGGATGCATCATAAAGTACTAAAACCAAAGGATGCATCATAAAGTACTAAAACCATAGGATGCACGAAAACAGTACTAAAACCACAGGATGAATCATAAAGTACTAAAACCATAGGATGAATCATAAAGTACTAAAACCATAGAATGAATCATAAAGTACTAAAACCATAGGATGCATGATAACTAGAACCATAGAATGCATGATAACAGTACTAAAACCATAGGATGCATCATAAAGTACTAAAACCATAGAATGCATGATAACAGTACTAAAACTATAGGATGCATTATACAGTACTAAAACCATAGGATACATCATAATGTACTAAAACCATAGAATGCATCACAAAGTACTAAAACCATCGGATCCATGATAAAAGTACTAAACCATAGGATGCATCATAAAGTACTAAATCATAGGATACATTATAAAAGTACTAAAACCATAGGATGCAAAAGGACTGCAGCTATTTCTATTGAGGTCTTTTGCAGTATTATAACTGCTGCTATTTGTAATGCGGGTCTTGTGCATTTTTATAACAACTGCAGCTATTTGTAATGGAAGTCTTGTGCCTTCCTGAGAACCTGTGCACACCGCCAAGCCATGTCATTGAGCAAATGCAACAACAGATTGGATTCAACTTGAACTATATAACACCACTCCCTCATAGAAAAACTTTGCACACTGCAAACTATATATAACCTTTAGTATTACACCATCCTGACCATCAAGCAGAACAAATACAAAACAATATACAAGTGATTTGCTACCTGTAGCATTCAACAACACTAACTTGCGAACCTGTGCGTACCACCACTTGTGCAGTATTATAATTATAGCTATTAATTATGGAAATCTTGTGCATAATGATAACTGCAGCTATTTTTAATGCACGTTTTCTCCTGTATTATAACTGCAGCCATTTTCAGTGGGACGTCTTGTGTTGTAATATAACTGATGATACTGGGAGGTTTTGTCCAGTATTACAACTGCATCTGTTTTTATTGGAACTGTGTGCAGTATTATGCCAACTGCAGATGTTTGTAACGGGAGTCTTGTGCAGTATTATAACAACTGGAGCTAGTCTTCTACAGTATTATAACTGCAGCTATTTCTACTGGGAGGTCTTCTGCAGTATTATCAAAACTACAGCTATTTGCAACAGAAGTCTTGTTCAGTATTATAATAAGTGCAGCCATTACTAGTGAAAGTCTTGTGCAGCATTATAACCACAGCAGCTATTTGTAATGGTAGTCTTGTGCAGTATTAAAACAACTGCAGATATTTGTCATGAAAGTCATTTGCAGTATTGTAACTGCAGCTATTTGTAATGATTCGCTTGTGCATGATTATAACAACTGCAGCTATTTGTAATGCTCAGAACCTATGCACACCACCAAACCATGTCATGGAACAAATGCCACAAAAGAATATCATCAACTTGACTGTCCATCATAGAAAACCTGTGCACACTACTAACATTCAACTTTCGCGAATATGTAGTCCAGATCATCAAACAGAAGAAATGTGGCACAACATAAGCAATTCAACCTGAAGCATTTAATTTGCTTTTAACCTGTGCACACCACAACTTGTGCAGTATTATAACTGCCGCTATTTATCATCGGAATCTTCTGCAGTATTATAACTGCAGCTGTATGCATTCAAAGGACTTGTGCAGTATTATAACTGCAGCAATTTTTAATGGGAATCTTGTGCAGTATTATTACTAGTTATTTGTAAGGGGAGGTTTTGTCCTGTATTACAACTGCAGCTGTTTTTATTGGAGCTTTGTGCAGTATTAAGCCAACTGCAGTGTTTTGTAATGGGAGTCTTGTGCAGTATTATGACAACTCCAGTCATTTCTAGTGGAAGTCTTGTGCAGTATTATAACCACAGTAGCTATTTGTAATGGGAGTCTGTGCAGTATTATAACTGCAGATATTTGTCATGAAAGTCGTGTGCAGTATTATAACAGCTGCAGCTATTTGTAATGGTAGTCTTGTACATTATAGTAACAACTGCAGCTGTTTGTAATGCTGAGAATGTGTGCACACCACCAAACTATGTCATGGAACAAATGCAACAACAGAATATCTTCAACTTGAAGCATTCAACACCACTGTCCTTCATAAAAACCTGTGCACACTATGAACAACATTCCACCTTCAGGAATACGCCATCCTGATCAAACAGAACAAATGTGACACAACACAAGTGATTCAACCTGAAGCATTCAACAACACTAATTTGTTGAGAACCTGTTCACCACCACTTGTGCATAATCATAACAACTGCAGCTATTTATAATGGCAGGTCTTCTGCAGTATTATAACTGGACCTATTTGTAATGGTGGTCGTGTGTAGTTTTGCAACAACTGCAGCTATTTGTAATGGTAGCTCATGTACAGTATTATCACTGCATCTATTTGTAATCAGTCTTGTGCAGTATTCAACAACTGCAGCTATTTGTAATGGAAGCTCTTGTGCAATATTATAACTGCAGCTATTTGTAATCAAATTCTTGTGCAGCATTACAAGAACTGCAGCCATTTCTAGTGGGAGTCCCTTGGGATTTATTCACAGAACTCGCATCAAAAGTACTGATAAAAAATATGAAATTATTAATCAATAGTCACTTATTGATTAACAGTCACAATAAAATCCATCCCAACCACACAAGTAAAGAATGGTGACCACCTCACAGAACTCGACACAAATCTATCCCAACTGAAACAAAACAATGGTAATCACCACACACAACAATTGCCCACACAATCCCAAAAATACAAACGCTGACCTCCACAATGAACAAATACCCACAATAATATCCATCACAACTTAAGAATAAAAACTTTGCCAGACAGCAAAAACAAATTCCCACAATAAAATTTGCTCTGTTGGAGAAAACAATATTCGCTGCCAAACAGAACAAATGCTCATTTAAAAAACCTATTCCAATCAAAATATATAAAGAATGCACAGATTAAACTGGAAAATATCCAGTTCATACCACCTAGCAGTGATAGGGGGAGGTAATGGGTGAAAAATTTTCCCTTTCTTGATATGTTATATAAATGGGAAAGACTTCATATTTGTCTTTCTGTGAGGGCTGGAGTCAAGAGGTAGCAGAATTTATTTCCTAATATTAATGAGAGGAGGAATGTATTCAACGGAGAAATATTTTCAATATACCTTTCTCTTTCTGTGAGGGCTGGAGTCAAGAGGTAGCAGAATTTATTTCCTAATATTAATGTGAGGAGGAATGTATTCAATGGAGAAATATTTTCAACATACTCTTCTCTCTCAATGAGGGCTGGAGTCGAGAGGTAGCAGGATTTATTTCCTAATATTAATTTGAGGAGGAATGTATTCAACGGAGAAATATTTTCAACATACCCTTCTCTTTCCGTGAGGGCTGGAGTCGAGAGGTAGCAGAATTGATATCCTAATATTAATGTGAGGAGGAATGTATTCAACGGAGAAATATTTTCAATATATTCTTCTCTTTCTGTGAGGGCTGGAGTCAAGAGGTAGCAGAATTTATTTCCTAATATTAACGTGAGGAGGAATGTATTTAATGGAGAAATATTTTCAACATACCCTTCTCTTTCTGTGAGGGCTGGAGTTGAGGCAGCAGAATTTATTTCTAATAATAATATGTGACGAGGAATGAATTAAACAGAGAAATATTTTCAACATACCCTTTCGACCTAGAAATATTTGCAAACTTTGACATTTCTAAGCATAATTCATTAAAATGTATTGAAAAATATGCAATTATTGATGAACACTCATTTATTCACTATGAAAACCATCACAACCAAATTTTTAAAAAAGGGTAAATTCCACACAGAACTGATCGTAATAAAATATGTACATCTGACCAAGACACATGACATCCTTACATCCCACCACAACACATGGAATCCTGGCATCTCACTGGGACATCTCATCTGGACACATGGAATCCTAAAATCACGCAGTAAAATCTTTAAGAAAGATTCATGCATTAATACTGATCTCAAGTTTCATTTTTGGGTAAGCAAATAATGCAGAAAATATACAACTTTCAAATACTTTAATATAATATCTAGCCATTCTTGAGGGCTATGCCACCATTACCAGCATGCAAGTCACTGTATCTATGTTTAATCATTCACAAGCAAGACAAAAGGCATAGATTATTTTGTGAAGTTCTGGTCATGAATCATGTCCTTTGCAGGTCTGTGAAGCTGAACATAGGTTTGTGGAACCAATTAAACAATGTCATGTATTCCTCACAAGAACCGTTGGATTTTAGAAGATAATGCAAGTCTTGTGCAGTATTATAACACCTGCAGCAATTTGTAATGGGATGTCTTCTGCAGTATTATAACAACTGCAGCATAATGGGAGGTCCTGTGGATTATTATAACACCTGCAGCACCTGCAGCTATCTGGGGGAAAATAAATTTCTTTCTTATGATTATGAACACAATGTATTAAAACTACATGCTAATGTTATTTATAATTGTACGACCTGCATTTCACAGTGTATGAAAATCGAGTCTCACATCTAAACATCAGTATCAGTGGGTCAGGAACAAACAACAGAAAATGCCAAGAATTTTTGTAAATTCAAACAAAGCAAGAACTTCATGCAAGTGCTCATTTCAAATGAAATTTATAAAACAGGTTGAATAATTTGTATCTTTTTTGCAAAATTTAACAAGCTCAAGATTTAAATTATTGAACAAGCTTCATACATTTCATCTGAGAAAAGCACAAATGTAAATATCCTATTTATTACATTTAGAACAGGATTAGTTTTTGTTCAATGAAAAGTCAAAAGTATTGTTCTGAAATATTACCATGCAAAACAAAGCTGTAGACTTTCTTGCTGCTATATATATCTGTGACTACCTTATCTGAAACTTGAGCAATATGGGAATCCTGCAAAGTTGTATAGCATCATGGACCTTTGTCCCAATGTTAATTGTTGAAATCGAGAGGTCTCGGGCATCCTCAGATAGTGCTTGGATCATGTTAAGTTCACTCCCCAGTTTTAGCAAGTGCACAGTGGTCTTTCATTCATGGTCACTGCTTTTCTCAAGATTCTCTGGTTTCCACGGCACCAAAGACTACCTCCTCATACTAACATCCGAGCCATAAAAAGTGTATGTGGCATTATTTGTAATAAATTCTTGTACAGTTACAAAATTAAACTAACAATGAGTTGATGGAACACAGATTCCAAACCTAAAACTGACTTTAATTCAGTCAGTCTAACAAAGGTGTGATGGACAGATGGGCAGACATTTATGAACAGATGGATAGGTAACAAAGTACACTAAATGTATAAGCCCCTGCTACTGCCATAGTGGAGCACAATAAGGGTTGTACAGAACAGTGACTCACCTGCAACCTATGCAATGGTGTATCCCCTTGTTTCTGAACACACCAACACAAAGCTGGATCTGCTAGAATTGTACAGCCATCATCCAAAGCTAGACTGACCCTGAAAGAGACAGAAGTGAATCAGCATGATGGGACACGTATGATCTGTATTAACAAACATGTTGAAATGTGGAACGATATCATCCATCGTCACAGCGATCAAAACAGATGTGAGACCCGATTTCCAAATTGCTAGTGAAAGGAAATGTGGACTTGCTTGGAAGCATACCATGATGTGTAAAACTGCAGTTTCAAGTAGTCAGACTACAAGATGTGTGAAGAGATAAAAACAAATAAACGTGGGGCAAATCCTGCTGCTGTAAATATGTTTCAAGCTCAACTGCGGGATACACCAATGGGCAACACCAGGGCTACAGTACAGCTCACAATTTTTGGGATCCCCACACTCCGCGGTGGGTGACTTAATCCCTTCCAATTTAGCTCTGTGGTGGAGGGATAAATACCAACAAATCACTGCTGTGCCTCGGCAGGCACACTGACATCAACTCCACTGTGGATGGGGCTGGTCGACATTTCTGACTGACATTTGAACAGCCAATGAATGAAGACCACCTATGGAAAGACTGAAACCTCAACAGTGATTTACAAAGCGATACCATTGGAAGAATCAGTCTTTATTTCGATCATATATTTGGACAATAAAAAAATAATTTCAAAAGTCTTGTATATGCAGTGCACATTACTGTTTATTAAAGGTTGATCGGCTTCTTTTGCAAGAAGTTTATGCTTTCAATTTATTTCAAGAAAATATGAACAAACTTATGCACGAACTTGACGAGAAACACACTTTGCTGAGATTCTCAAACATTATAAATTTATCATTTTGTTCCAAAGGAAAGTAATTCTCTGATATGGACAATTAAAATACAAACTGACATTGACTTCTGCTTTAAAAAAAACAACAAACAAACCTTAAAACATTGAATTTACACTGAAATGCAAACCGCGTGCGTAGTCCTTAAGCAATAATAGCAGTCACAAGGCTGAATATTCTAACTGCATGTCTACTGTAAGGGACTGAACATTTAATATATGGGGCTTAAATGTTTTGTTTTTTTTTTCTACAGGGATATTTTGTGTTCATTCATTACAATATAAATGTATTTCAAGTGAAATATGGAACGGAATAAAATCTTTTTTATACTACAAATCAGAGAAATACAATTGTTTTCATGCATTCCCCAGCCCCCAAGAAAATTCAATTTACTCTCCCTAATAAAGACTTGACTTCAGCAGATGTTCTACAGAAATCAAGGCAGTGACCACTGTGAACACTATTTTTTCTCCATTACACTATGTCTAGTACAGTATTACTTTTCTCATCACTTAAGAACTTTTCCGTCTAGTACAGTATTACTTTTCTTATCACTTACAAACTTTTCCATCAATTACAGTATTACTTTTCTTATCACTTACAAACTTTTCCTCAAATACAGTATTGCTTTTCTTTTCACTTACAAACTTTTCCAGATTTCAGTTTATGGTAACTTGCGCAATAGTGATTTGGACTCCATATTTTATGAGAGAGAGAGATAGAGGCAGACAGACAGAGGGGAGAACTTTACTAAGAAGAGTTTAAGATCTAGAAATATTCATCCCATGTTTCTGTATTATGTATAGTATGCAATAGGAAAACGTACAGAAAAAGAAAAAGTTAAACATTAATTTCGTCTGATGTTCAAGTTTACTTGGAGATATAAATATACAGTAGTTACATACAACAATTGGTGTATGTTTATCCCGGTTCAGGCAAAGTTTTGAGATTTTGTATAGGTGGGTTGCTTATAATTTCTGTTGGTAAATTTTAAAAGGCAGGAATTAATTTTGACGCAAGATAGTTCTACAGAAAGGGAGCCGAATGATCGAGTGCTGTTGGTCTCGTTGTTAAAAACAAATGGTCGAATTACATCTTTGCAAGTAGTTCAGAGCAAAACCATTGTCCATTTTAAACAATCAATGTGTCTGATGCAAGGAATGAAAGAAAATTAACAGATAAATGCAAAAATCTGATACTAGCTGTATTGCTTAGTTCCCGAGTTCTTCATTCTATCACCGATTTTTCTTTTCCAAGAATCAAACAATGGAATAGCCTGTGCTTGTACAGTATGAATCACTTATCCCCATGTACATTGTTTATTGTCAACTCAATGGCAAAGAAAACAAACCTACAGAAGAGCTGCTGTTGTACTTTTAGGTTATCAGTTCGCACATTAAATTAACACGTCAATATCAAAGAAAACAAGCAATTATCATCAACAAATTATATTGCACAAACTGAAAAAGAAATAAGGATATGAATGCATTTTTAGATTCTGATAACATAGTATTGAAGAAAAAAATTAGATTCATTGCACGAAATGTAGTATTAATGCAGTTTGTGATGCATTGTCATTATGTTCAACTAAAATATTATTTGGTACTATGTATCATACATTATCTTTGTTCGAACAAGGAAATATTTATAATTAACAGAATGATAACGTTTTTATCAGTATAAAAAAGTAAGCAAATTGCTCCTGAAAGTAATAATGATGTAGATAAATCGGTCTCTCTCTCTCTCTCTCTCTCTCTCTCTCTCTCTCTCTCTCTCTCTCTCTCTCTCTCTCTGTCTAAACCTCTTTAGAGCATGCTTGCATGGGTCATAAACAGTAAACCAAGCCCATATAATCGAGACCACGTGCACTCCACGGTGGTGATCTGATGCGACTCTGCAAGAAAGCATGGTGCACAGAGCTATTCTCCAGTCTTCTGCTGAAAACCCAGTATCGATACAACTTTCCATTCACCAGGAGTTTTGATAAAAAGATTTTCAAGATACTGGATATCAGGTCGGCACCATTTTCATTTAGTACAACTAGACATCATAAGAAATTTTTTTCGTGTGAAAACCACATGTTGCTGTGACCAATCATTTAGGAGGAGTAGCAATAAGATTTTCAAGATGGGCACTGTGGCTACCATATTGGATGCCCAAGCGGTACCATTTTCATTTAGGACCAACTAGACACAGATGAATCTGTATGTAAAGTTTCATGGCATTTCTCCAGTAGATATGCGAACAGATGGATAGAAGGATGATGCATGTCAGACAACAGGCCATCACATAAGCTCTTCTGGCCTATGACCAGCAGAGCTAATAAACTATAAAATATACATGTACAAGTAAATCCATGTTTGCAAAGCAAACAAAGCATTTAACTGTGCAAAAATCTATTGTATGATAGGATAATTTCCAAGGACAAAACACAAGAAAGTTGTTTCTTTTTTTCTTTGTCTGTTATATATTCAATAAACCAGTTCTCTCAACAGAATTTCAAAAGATGGGTCCATGGAAGCCCCAAGTAAAATTTTAGAGAATCAGTATGTATGTATGTAGTGCTTTATGGTACCTCGGCACCAAAGTGGCTATTCAATGCCAACAAAAAAGAATCAAATCCTCCAATTGAAGAATCAAGTTTTAATTTTCAGGAGTCAAACACATTTTTTCATTCTATATACAGGTGTAACATTGAGGCACCAGAGCTGAGCAATTTTTTTTTTCATCCACTTGTCCATTACAAGTATAATTTAGTAAACTCATTTTATCCACATAGTAAATATCACCATGCTCAACTACTTCTAAAGAGATCATAACATCCTTTCTGTCCCTTAAATATGAAGAGAGAGTTCTTTAATGAGCATAATTGTTTTGCTTCTAATGGATGTGGAAGTTAATCCTCTAAATAATCAGTTAAAAATTAAAGAATCATCACTGCCATCTAATCAGTTCATAAAGGGAACCAACACTAACGTCAATCAAGTGCCTTTCATTAATTTAATTGGATCGATTCGCTGGATTAAAATCATAGGGCGAGTCGTTCATGAGGATCTGATTTAAGTAAACACAAGGAAGCCATTTACAACACTGCTAAAATTAATCATACCAACTTTGTTTTGTCTCATGTATTTTGAGTGGCCAATAATTTAGTCGCTTAGCCCAATATGCAGTCAAGCGGTATAATAACATGCACACAATTAAGCAAGAGTTATCAATGACCAATGGTAGGTGTGATACTGGCTGTAAATGAATACATGAATAGGGGTAGAATCAAGTTTAAAGTACATCCGGATGGCATGCACAGCCAGACAAAGGTAGATAAAGTGATTATGGCATGAAAATCAACACTTGCCTGACTTTTTTAAAAATAGGCAAAAAGCACTTGGAAAATTTTACTTGTCCGACTTCGAAAATGAGGTCGGGCTATGGGATTTGCTCAGTCATGGGCACTAATTCTTCTTGCAAAAAAAAAAAAAACCTGCTAAAAAATAAGAATAATATAGTGCATATTTTTAATGTATAGTCAAACCTGCCTGAACAGTCACCTTTATTTGGCAGTTACCTGGTTTCAACAACCATTCCAACTATTCTCTGTACAAGCATGGAACTAAATACAGAGAATGGAAATCACAGCCTATCTCAGAAGGATTATATAGGCACTTGAGAATTCCTGCAATGAGCAAGACTTGGTGAAAAACATCTGTTGATGAATGTCCATAAAAAGGAGATCCTCTGCGGATTTTTAAAAAAAAAACTTGAACAGGAAAAAAAAGTTTTGTAATTTTTGGTTTTGAAAGCAAATGTAGATCTTAGGCTTGCGCCACTTTGTTTAGCAAATCCTTGACAAATATTAATGATTTTATTTGACTGAATTTTTTTTTTTTAAATTGAAAATAAAAATTATTTTGGTTTTAAAATAAAGATAAATACCCAAATTTTTCACTTTAGCAATTTCTTCCCTTCAGCCCCCTTTCCTAGTAGTAGGTGCCATGAAACCCACCCCAAACTGTTTCATAGGACCTAGGAATAAAAACAGTCGACATTCAATGAGTGTTCAGATGTATACCTGTGTGGATGCTGATGCCGACACAATGGGTAGTACAACAGCATAACTCTACTTCACAGAGCTAACAACTTAACACAAGCCTTTCAAATGTGAAATGTACTTCACAATAACCTCATTTTGTTGCAAGGGTATTGTACTAATAGGGTACAATCACCTAGTTCAACAATTCTGGCATAAACAGTGCTTGACAGTAAAACTAATGCAGTGAAACATGCAATATGGATCACAGTGACCTACTTTTGTGATGAAGGTGTAGTACTCTAGATACATCCTCACTTCATGAATGTTGAGATAACAATGTGTGTTGGGTACCATAAACTTTTGTTGGTCATGAGCCAAATGCAAAAAACTTTCCCAATGCCAGTAAAGTGTAACATGTAGGTCACAATGACCTTTTGTGGTAAGTATATGGTACTAATAGAGATGCATACTCATCTAGTGTGATGATACTAACATAAACAGAGTTTGAGATAAACTTGAAACAACACTTAACTTATTTCTTTATTTATTTCTCTTATACATTAATGACCTGCCATTGTATACAGAAAACACTGAAAGTGATATGTATGCAAATGATGCAACATTCCACACATCGAATCAAAACAGTAACACAATCCAACAACAGCTTTAGTATAATTTTAAGCACATCAGTAAAATGTGTCAAGACAATGAAATGTATATCAATACCAAAAATACCACTGCAATGCTAGTAGGAACATCAGTAAATTGTGTCAAGACAATGGAATGTACGTAAATACCAAAAGACAACCCCAATGCTAGTAGGTACATCAGTAAATGGTGTAAAGACAATGGAATGTATATAAATACCAAAAAGACCAGTGCAATATTACTAGGAACATCAACAGATTATCCATGCAAAACCCCATTCGATTGTCTGTAAATGATGATACTAACTTGGGTGATATTCTAAACACACTAAATGGTAATATTGATAGATGATCAGAATGAATGTTATATTTCAAGAATGTTTACCATTTTCATATATTATAGATGTAGATAACTTAATGCAGTGATTGTAATAGTTTGTCTCATGTTTTTCCTTATTTCCTGTGTCTGCCATTCAGATATGCATGCATGAAATATCCACCTATAAGCATTATGTAATAAGAGGTGTCAAATTACACAACCCCCTATTTTCATCAATTTCTGGTATAAAGATCATATTTTGGTTGCCTAAAATTTCCTTAACTGGAGATAATGTTTTCTTGAATCATATATTAAGAAGCATTTATGGCACCCAACAGGTTTATTTTATTTTTCATCACTTGTCACATGAAAAATTGATAGATGTAGAGGTTTGGAATCTGAAGCAAAATGCAAGTCTGGCCAGACTGTAAACTGATACTAGCTTCCATTGATGTAAAGAAACAATAAAAACAGTGCTGAATGTAGTTCTAACAGTGCTAAGCAGGTACTGAATTCACACTTTGAAACTCAAAACATAAACTAGTTATTTTATCGTGTCAAAAATGTCAAAAGTACAGAGGAAAATCAAAGGTTGTCTTAATGCGAGAATTTAGTTTCACATCAGACCAGGAAATATTCCTCATACCAAGGGTGTAACAAGTGAGAAAACTGTAGATACTGACATCACAAAAACTATATATAAAAAAAAGACTTTCGGAGGAAAAGTACAATATTGTCACAAAAAGACCAAGTTCACACTTTGATATTGAGAAACAGGAAGTTTCAATGCAGTACAAGTTCCTATGGCCAACTCAAACCAAAGATTTAGAGGCTGATCTGCATGCCACCGAACAAAAGAGGTAAATAGAAATTCATCATCATTCAATATTAAAATAAACATTATCAATCAATTTGGTTTCCTATTTTTCAATGCATAATTCATGGGGGAAAGTCATGTAAAGAAAAAAGAAAACAATGATTAACAGGTAAAATATAATTGTAAACAATGTATCAGACAAAATATGTGCACAAATACCATATATTCTGAGAGGCAGATCTCTTTGCATGATTCCTAACTGTAATATAATAAAACAAAAATACCATTAAAGTGTTAAAGTTCAGATTTTGTTACTATGAGATCTGTTAGTTCATTCTAAAAAAATGGACTAGGGGAGCTAACCTATCCAAGGAAACTAATACCTTGACACAGAGTTGTTAATGAGAAATGAATGCATTTAAAAAGCACCTGGCAACATAAAATACGATAAATGTGAGATTCTATGTTCCAAAAAGGGTAATACATTAATAATTTTTATGTCAGGTCTGGTGAAAAGAGTCCATACAGGCTGGGACAGATCAAGAAAATTGAAGAACTGTGGAATACAGTGTTCTCAGAACACAAGAGAACATTTCAGTAATGTCTCAAAAACACTATAACGAAGTGTCAGAATTAATGCTTTGAAAATAATTGCAATAATAACGTAGTGGTAGTTTGCTTTGATGTCAGCAACCTTTAAATAAGTACATATTTACTCAACTATGGTAATCAAGCTAATGTTATGTAGTAAAAGGCCATAAAAGGAGTAATGTTGTAGAACAAAGGGGTACCGGCATTTGGACAAAATTCCCTTAGTATTTTTGAGACATTACTGAAGTTTAGTGTAGTGGTGCCTATGATTCGAAACCAAGAGATGCACTTCATTCAGCGCAAATTGAAGTCTTCAACGTACATGCAGTGAGGCCATGATGTAAACAAGGTCACTATAAATGTGAGCGATTAACCAAAACTATTTTCGCTGTTGTAATACTGGTACCACATTTTAATGAAACAGGTCTTTACATTTTCAAGTCAGAAAATGTAATTACTTGTGACTTTTGACAATTTTACTGAAATAATGCATAAACTGACAATGGTAAACTACAGGTAGAGAAAACACGGGAGTAGTTACTTCAATATGGTTACAACATTGGGAAATAACCGGCGTTATTGTCTCAATACTGGATTAGGTCTCAGTTGCGGAAAACCACATTTAATCTTATGTGATTTTATTTTATTATTTGATTTGGTTTTTGAAAGTAAAATTCTTGAAGCATAATTCTTTATAGAATGCTGGAAGAATGGGATAGGTCTCTAACTCACATGAGAAAAACCAACTTAGAACAAATCTAAAATGTGTCTGATCAGAATCGAAGTCCAAATTTCTCACGTGATGACTCACATGAGAAATTAGAACTCGACCTTATTTTCAAACGTAGTCAGATGTAAGGGGAAAGAATGTTTTCTAAGTCGTACATTCTCATGTGAACATTCAAATTCTCAAGTGAGCAAAATCTGCACATGAGAAAATTTGGTTAGTTTTTCAATGGCTCACAAGATCTAACAAACTGCACACATAAGCTTGCAAAATCTACCCAATTTGCATACGTTTCTAACAAGGTTCTCATGTGAAGCTCATGAGCAGCTCGTGTGAATTGGTGAGATTTTTCTGTACGGGTGGTCACATTTAAATTCCAAGTGTCAAAACCCGAGGGTACACATCTATTGAGAACCCTTAGAATACTACTGATGATAATGCTTAACAAAGAGTCCCCAGTGCAAACAAGGAGTCCCCAGTGCAAACTACCAATTAATAAGCAAATATTTATAGGTATACATTTTCTTTATTTTTACATGTAAGCTTGGTCTTATTTCGGGATGAAATGACAACACTCGCTTGTTAGTTGTGGGATTTATCACAGATGAAATAGTACGAGATAAACCTAAAACAATACAAAGCATATACTTAATATACAAGACAAATACAATACAGTATATACAGTATATAACCGACACAAACACAATACACAACCCACGCGCTAACATTTATAATTTTATCACAAAAAATACAAATAATACCTTACCAGACTCGAAGAGTATAATTATTTCTAATTATATCCAATCTCTTGTCTTTCACTTGCGTGAAAGACAAGTGCTTTAATTATTCACGAATAATTCTGCTTAGATGTTGTCCGTCTAAGAACCAGAGTAAGAATGCCAGAGGATTTTGTTAGTGTGGCGGGGAGTCTATGTTAATACTCGTGAAGTCCGGGAATCATGCATCGCGATCAATCACTCACTCGCTCACTCACTCATGACGAACGCGCCCATAGGTATACGACACAAGTCCTAGGTCACATACTCCCTCCCTACGTGTAAATGTCTCCTGACATTTAGCAAATTTGTGCTTGCTGCGTATAAAGCACAAGAACAAATAACCCTGCGGAACTATACTTCAAGTCTTTTGAAAAAAATAGAGATACTATCAATCATACATATGAAATTATTACGGATACAGAGCTTAATCAGTTTACTCTCCCTGCAGATAATACATAAAACTACTGAAATTGGAAATGCAACTAACTATTTAAAATAATAACGACTGAATTGTCGTCTTAAAATATACTTGCTGTATTTAATATACATTAATTGAACTATCTGTAACTCATACGTAATAAACCGTTTGCGTGTACTCCCACTGGCCTAGCCGGTCGGGTGGTTTTCGGTCCCAAGTTGAACGCCTCAGCGGTTGCTGGCCTAAATCTTCCTGTGGCGTCGGTGGGCTTAGGATCAACCTCACAGACTGGCGGTCCGGGTCTCCTTGTAACATGGTCGGGCTTCGAACTGATCTTTCGGCAGATATCTCTGGGGGACTGAACTGAGTACTCTCATGCGAGACATGAGAGGGAGTAGAAAAATGACTCGTGGGTTCACTTAAATTACTGCCATATTGCCTAGACCTACTGGTTTGAAAGTTTACGCTTTCAAGAGGCTGGCTAATATGGGGATCGATAATAGATGGTGATCTACTATCAGGGGCAGTTCGTGTAGAGTGTTCACGGAATTGAACATTCTCCTTCCCGGCCCAACCGGGTCGTCTGTGTGGTATCACATACCGGTCGGTGTCCGAGTCAGAACTCGAAGATTCAGAGCTTGACTTTAAAGGGGTAACTTTTGGTACACCCGGTTTCTTCTGAACCGGTTTCATGGGAACTGGATCACAAGGAAAGGTAGTCAAAGGGCAAAAGCATGTTACGATGCAATGTGCGCATGGATTTCGAACCATCGACCCTCCTTACCTTGTACACGGGTATATCTAAATTCGGGATTGATATCACCTGATATACATCCTTGGACCACTTGTCGGCTAATTTCTGTTTCCCTTTTAGTCCAACATTACGCACTAAGACTCGGTCCCCTACTTTAAGTTTGGACTCTCGGACCTTTTTATCATACTGGGCCTTGTTTTTAGCATGGCTATTGCTCGACTCCCTCGCCGCGGCCGTGTAAGCAAATTGGAGACGGTCTTTCAGTTTTTCCGCGTATGTGTGAGGCTCTGCAGCAGCCTCGCCACTATCTGGTGTAGTGCCCAGATAGGCGTCTACCGAAAGCCGGGGGTGCCACCCAAACATAAGAAAATGGGGCGAAAATCCGGTGGAATCATTCTTGGTAGCATTATATGCATGGACAATTGGAGCAATGTAAGATTTCCAATCTTGTTTTTGCTCTTCCTCCAATGTCCCTAGCATTTTTAAGAGCGTTCCATTGAAACGTTCGCAGGCACCATTCCCCTGTGGGTGAAACGGGGAGGAGCGAGACTTCTGTATGTTCGCTAATTTGCATAGCTCCTTTATAACTCCACCCTCGAAATTACGTCCCTGGTCGCTGTGAAGCCTTTCTGGGAAACTGTAATATCGAAAGAAGTGTTCATAAAGGGCTTTAGCGGTAGTCTGAGCTGTCTGGTTGCGGCAAGGAACAGCCTGAGCATACCTGGTGAAATGATCAGTTATCACCAAGATATTCTCAAACCCTCCCTTAGATCGCTCAAGTGACAAAAAATCTATGCAGACGAGCTCCATCGGGCGAGTGGTGTAAATTGGGGTTAATTTGGCCATTACCCTAACCGGGGTCTTTCTACGTATGCACCGTTCGCAAGACTGCACCTTGCGATTCACGTCCTTCTCCAGACCCGGCCAATAAAATCTTTGCCTAGCTAACCAGAGTGTTTTCTCCTTGCCCTGATGACCCATATCATTGTGGATACCTTTCAAGGCTAGGCTCCGGTATGACTCTGGGATCACGAGCTGTTTGATCGATTGACCATCAAGAGAAGTGGTCCTGTAGAGAACGCCGTTTTCAACTACAAGGCGGTTCCATTCGCGGAGAAATTTTGCACAGACGCATTTCCTCTCCGGAGATCCTCCTCCCTGGGCCGAAAACGCTTACTCTTGAGGTCAATAACTTTCGCTAGAGTTTTATCAGTCAACTGTTCTCTGTCCCCCTTGATGTTATTAAAATGTTTAGATGGAAACACCTCATCGGCCGAATGAGGCGCCGAATCATCTGAAATACTCCCTATCAAGGACACCGAGACAGTGGCTGCATGGCAAATGGCTTCCACCACGTCTGGGAACATTTGTGGTAAACGCGAGAGACTGTCGGCGTCAACGTTATTTTTGCCAGCTCTATACTTGATGGAAAAATTGTAGTTTGCTAGATCCGCAACCCATCTATGCCCTGTAGCGTCGAGTTTTGCCGTTGAAAGGACGTATGTTAACGGGTTGCTGTCCGTGACCACCTCGAATGATGAACCTAAGAGATAGTCATGGAATTTATCCGTCACAGCCCATTTCAACGCCAAAAATTCGAGCTTGTGAGCTGGATAGCGCCGTTCACAGGGTCTCAATCCACGACTCGCGTAGGCAATGACTCTTTTCACATCATCTTGCTCTTGATATAGGACCGCGCCTAAACCAGAGCCACTAGCATCCGTATGCACGATAAATGGTTTAGTATAGTCGGCAAATGCTAAGATGGGGGTAGTGGTCAACTTGTTTATGAGAGTTGCAAAGGCGGTTTCTTGGGCAGTGCCCCAAGTCCAAGGAGCTGTTGGTTTGTCTTTGGACTTATTCTTTCGAGACGCTTTGGTCGTGCCATGGCCCTCTAATAGAGCGTTTAATGGTTGTGCTATCTGCGAGAATCTCTCGAGAAAGCGGCGATAGTACCCTGCGAACCCTAAAAATTGCCGTAGCTCCTTAATGTTTTTAGGTTTTTGCCAATTCCTAATCGCAGCGGTTTTCTCTGGGTCAGTCTGTATACCTCCCTCAGATATAACGTGACCAAGGTACACGACTGAGGACATGAACAACTCACATTTAGAGGGTTTCAGCTTAAGACCGTGCTGACGTAAGCGTGCGAACGCTGCCTCTAAACGTTTCATGTGCTCGTCGAACGTCCTGGAGAAAATGAGAATATCATCTATGAAAATGAGGCACTCTTTGAGGTGCATTTCTCCCATGCATTTCTCCATAAGACGCTGAAAAGTAGCCCCAGCGTTGCACAGACCAAAACTCATGCGGTTCGCTTCATAAAAGCCGAGCGGACCCACCGATAAGGCTGTATATTGCTTATGTTCTTCCTCCATCTCAACTTGCCAATAGCCTGACCTTAGGTCCAGCTTAGAGAAGAACTTAGCCCCTCGCAATACATCGACTGTATCATCAAACCGTGGAAGCATTTTAGCATCCTTCCGAGTCTTTGCATTGAGGGTCCTGTAGTCTATACAGAAACGTAGGCTGTTATCACGTTTCCGGACCAACACAACATTAGAGGAGTAAGGACTATCAGATTCCCTGATTGTACCAGCATCTAACATTTCCTTAATATGCTGACGCACCTCCTCATACATCCCAGGGGGTATTCTCCTGTATGGCTGTTTGAAAGGCTTATCATCATCAAGCACTATCTTATGTTTGATGATACCAGTCTTACCCAAGTCTGTGGGCCCCCTTGAAAATATGCAGTCCCATTTGCCCAATACTTGCCCAAGTCTATCCAGTTGCTCCGGGGTCAGATTTTCAATATCGATTTTAACCTTCAGATCTTCCAGAGGAGAATGTCCATTGTCTTTGGACATGCTGGGGGTAAAATCAGAAGCTAAGTTGTCAACAACTTTGACCTCACTTATCTGGCATATATCAGATTTGGGTCTTATCGTCACACATTTGGCGGACATATTGCAAAGTTTAACCTGAACCTTGGAATATGACCCTTTTTGATCAATCCTGATCACCCTTGGGCAGACCGTAAACTGTTTAGAGTTTCCCAAGTTCTCTGTAACTGCTTCTGCTATATGAGCATCAACATTGTGGGCAATGCCGTTTATAGTAATGGTTTCATACGGCGCAACGTTGACGGTGTGCGTATTGGTAGATCTTAATGTAAATGACTTGCACTCAATGCTATCAATAGCAATTTTCCATGTATCTGGAATTTTATATGAGGGAGGATTATCGATTATGTAATCCCTACATAAACGAATGACATTTGTTCCAATAACGACAGGACAGGTACTGTTGGACTCTGTATCTGGTACAACTAAAATGGGGACACTGAGTTCAAAATCAGAAAAAAACGGCATTAAAATCGGATACTCAATGTATCCTAGATAACTCAGAAAAGAGCCGTCTGCAATGGTCACCTTGAGACCAAGCGATTCAAGAGAGTGAAGCACTGGCTTATCACTAAGCGACAAATAAAAACTATTCGATACGGTAGTCACCATGGACCCACTGTCAATAAGGGCAGTAACTGGAACATTGTTAAAATAAACAATACTAGTGTTGGAAGAACCAACCAAGCGCTGAAATAGCGTATTCTGGCCTTTAGGATGGTTACCGACCCCTGTATGACCATCTACAGAGGCGGTTACTCTTTTAACTGCTGCACTCCTCTACCGTAGTCACGCCCTCGGTTGCCGTTACCTCGGTTACCGTTTCCCCGATTTCCCCGGTAGTTGTCGTGGCCTCTATTGATGTAGTGGCGTCGGTTGTTTTCGTCGTCATTTTGGCCCTGTCTTTTGCTGTTATCCTGCCCTTTGTTAATTCCAGTCAGTTCTCTGAGGAGTATCGACTGTTCATGCAGCTGTTCAGCAAGAGCGTTGATTCAAGATCCTAATCTCTCCTCTGTTTGTTGCATCCTTAAGTCGAAATCTCTCTCTACCTTGCATCTCTCATGGCCGCTTTCTACCATGGGCTGGTGGTGCATTTTCTTAGGGGAGATTGGGCCGGCGTCCCCTTCGGCAAGTTCAGCTGCTTGTTGACCATCCTAATTTCTCGCAGTAACTTGTCATAGTTAGTGATGGAGTCGAACTTATGGCGAGTGTGACTCTTAAGTAGTTCACTCCTCAGTGAAGACCAAAACTTCTGTCTGAGGAGGCCATCCTTATCTTCTTCTCTAATGTGGCCCACTTCGATCGCAGTCTGGAGAAGTGTCTCCAGTCTGCAACCGAAGGTAGTCACCGATTCCCCTTCTCTCTGGAAAGAGTTGAAAAACTCTTGCATAATCATGCCTTGAGTTGACATATCTCCAAAGGCAGTATCTAGGCGCTTCAATATGACCTCAATGGATGCTTTCTCGCCTAATGCTATGACGGTATGTCTCGCCCTGCCCCGCAGAGACCGTCTGATAGCCTGGATCATGACTGTTGGGGGATATTCAGGCATAAGGCATTTCACCTCGAATCTCCACTCATAGTATGTGACGTCACCTTTCTGCGTGGGTTCGTCCCTCGAAAAGAAAGGGATCTTTGGTACTACGGCGGAAGTGGGTGGGGTGGGTGTAGCAGTGGCTGCGGTGGAGGTACCCTGATAACCACCAAATGGTGCTGAAGCACCTATTTGGACCTTAGGCTTAATGTCCATACTGGATATATTAAGCTGCCTGGGCGAGCCTCTCCCCATACCTGCGATCGGAGTGCTTCGCGACACAGGGGTAGGTGGGGGCATATACGATTTGGCTGGGGTTACACCATGTTTAAGTGGGTCTCCCGCGGGCATCACCACGTACCCACTAGCATTCAATGCTTGTATCATTTCCATATCCGTCATGGGGTTCTTACCTGTCGCCATATCGAAGAGAGAGATCTAAAAAAAATCACGCGTATATCTGATCGCGAGAAACAAATCGCACAACCGCGATTGGCTGTTTAACCGCGATTCAGGATAAAAAAAATCAATCTAATTTACCAATGATAAAAACCCAATAACGGTATACATATAATAAACTTATAATGACGTATTAGCTAGGGAGGTCAGAGAACTGTCTAGTCAATTTAACAACAGTTCAATAAAGCAGACAGAAAGTACACATACGCATATCAATGATAATTGCTATAATGTCATTGGAATGTCCATTGAATCAACGCAAAATTCTATTTGGGTATTTGAGTAACAAACAAGTCTTTGCATTTGCTAACGATTCTCACACTGATACTTGCGAAGGAGAGTTGTTGACGAACCAAATTTCCTGAGCGAATTCTACTCACAGATCGCTCACCAGCGATCTGTGAAAAATCCAAATTCACACATTTCATAAGGATTGCAGGAACCCTGATACTTGGTTATTAGAGGTATTGTTAGAATTGTATTCAATTGCACTTTTCTTTCTTTGTCTTTCTTTTTCTTCCTGATATATATTATTTTTGAATATTTGGACAAACCCATGTTTGTTTGAATGCCTTTTTGAATGTATTTTATTTGAAGTGGTTATTTAAAAGCCACCGTTTGATTGAATTTTTGAGTTTTGCATGGAAAATTTTTCCAGGTAAATGTTTGAACATTAGTTGGTTTCGATATTCGTTTTCATGTGAATTGAAACCAAAATATAATTGAGACTAGAGAAATAGAATTTATTGCATTTGTGAGACAAACAATAGAATTGTAACAACCAAAGCAAAATGGGGAAAAAATTAGAAGAGTATTTTAAAACCCAGATTGAGAATAATGCAGGAAATAGAGTCCTCTTGGCACACAGGTCTTCTGGGTGCCAAATGTTGGACTGCCAGGAATGGCCGGAAACAGAAAGACCCAGACCTGCAGAAATATTGCAGGAACTGGTGAGGAGAGGAGTACCGGTCGAAGAAATAGGCGCCCTACAAAATGGAGGGAGAGGGCGATATTTCCTATATGGAGTTAGAAATATTCCCATCCTACCAGAAGGAGAGTTCCTCTGTAAGGGAAAACCCATAAAAGTGGTCAGGGCGCCCCCTATAGAGAGAGAAATAGAGGCGAAGATGGTAGAAGTCCATTTTTCTGGACTCCCATTGGAAGTTCCAACAAAGGAACTGACAAATAAATTGGAAACCAAATTCAAAATAATTTGGGAAAAAGAAAAAAGTGCAACCTACTGGGGTTATCCAAATATCGGAACAGGGGTTAGGGTGGTTGTAATGGAGACCGAACATGCAAAAACTTTACCAACATTTTTTTATGTAATGGGTTTCCTTCTAAAATCATGGTACAGGGGGTGCATATATCACCGACCCTGCACCCGATGCAGACAAACTGGGCATGTGCCCAGAGACTGTAAAAACCCGCATGTTGCACAGCAAAATACATATGCCGCAAAAGCAGCACAGGTACCAACTAGTACACCCTCGGGCGATTGTGAAGCCCTTGAGAGTGAAGACCCAGAGAAGGAAGGGGATAATAGTAAAACCCAGGGGGAAAAAAATGAAATGGGAAAGACTGTAGAAGAAGAGAATCAAGGAGAAATAGGGCTCGAATGGGAGGATTTCGAGAATAAGAATGAGCTGCCCTTCGAAATACAAAATGGGAAAAGGAAAATTAAAAATAAAAGGAAAAAACTTCTGAAGCAAAAAAAGAGAGAAATGATTTTGAAAGAACAGAGTAAGGCACCTTACTATCTGTTAGTCGAACCGAGTCTAAATGACTCGGAAGATGACACTGGGAAAACCCAGACAAAAGAAGTGGATTTTGCTCCAAAACACTTTGAAAAGGAAACGGAAGAGCAATCAGTCCACATTACAATGCAGGAAGAGATAAGTCAGAGTGTGGATGGGACATTCCCAGCAACATCCACACCCAAAATCTCACAAAAAAGAAAGAGACGAGTTACGGTCTCGACAGAGCCCTCAAGAGAGGACTCGGAGGAAAAAAGAAATAATTCAAAAACCCCCAAATCAGGGAGATCGGCCTCTCTGCCGAGGGAGGGGAAAAAGGTTGAAAGGAAAAAACGGATTACGATAGAACAGTATAGGGAAAAGACGAAAACCAGTTTACAACCAAAGGAAGAAAATGAACTAGAGAGTGATATAGATATAGAAATAGAATCAGAAAGTGACCTGAATGTGACACAGTAATTATAGAAATGTTTTAAAATAAAATAAATAAATTTAACAAATAAAATTGGAACGTTAACAACCATTGTTTTATGGTACCATGGAGGGACAAAACCTCCGTGTGATAACCATAAACATAAATAGAATAAAGGATAAATTAGATAAGCTAAGAGAAATTACAAAATCATTTGATATAATTTTATTACAGGAAACACATAATATAGATAAAAAATTAAAAAGGGAAATAGAGGAAAAACTAAATGGGATAGTACTAGAAAATAACAGTAATAATGAAATTTGGGCAGGATGGCAACAATTTTACAAAATAAAGCTTTAAATCTAACATGGGAGGAAATTATAACTGAAAAGAAATTCAATGGGAGATTAAAACATATAAAAATAAATGGCTGGCATATTTTGAATGTGTATGTGCCAGTATCAAACAATATAAGGATAAATATAACCAAAAAATTACAATTTATACAAGATTTAACAGAGTATATACAAGACTTTTCTATGGAAAAATTCATAATTGGGGGAGATTTAATTGGATAACAAATAATTTAGATAGGACCGGGGGGATGAAAGGGCAAGAATTAAATGGACGAAGGGTGGAAATAATAAAAATCTTTATAGAAAATAATGAGATAGAAGATGTTTGGAGAAAACTAAACCCTGAAAAAAGAGAATATACATATGAATATGGTTTTAGACAAGGGAGTAGATTAGATAAATTTTATATATCTAAAACAGAAACAAATAAAGTTGTAATGTGTGAAATTCATAAGGAAAAAATAGCTGATCATTATCCGGTTATAATAAATATAAACATGGAATATAGAAATAAATGGGGACAAGGATTTTGGAAATTCAACAACTCTATCCTAATGGAAAGTGAATATACAGATAGGATAACAGAAATTTTAAATAGGTTTAATACAGAAGGTTCAAGGGATATCCTCAAAGCATGGGAAGATTTAAAAGATTTAATGAAAAAACTTACGAAGATATATGGTACTATAAAACAAGATAAAATAAGGGGGGTGGAACAAAGGTATAAAAATATATGTATAAATAAAGATGTAAGTAAAGAGGAAATAGATAAATATAAGGAAGAATATGAGAATGTGCAAAAATATAAAAGGGCAGGGAATAAAATTAGAGCAGGGAAATTTGATAGTATGTATATAAAAGCAAAGGGAATATATAGGAGGGAGGAAATAAGGAGGGGAAAAGGGAAAAAACATGGAGACTTTAAATAGAAATAATATAATACTTAAGGAAAAGGGGGAAATATTACAAGAAATACACGATTTTTATAAAGAGTTGTATACCTCACAAAACATTAGGAATGAAGAAATAGATAGCTATTGCAAGAATGTACAATTTATAAAAATAGATGAAGACCATAGAAATATATGTGAAAATTTCATAACTGCAGAGGAGATTAAAAAAGCCATAATACAATTAAATAAAGGTAAATCACCCGGTACAGATGGCCTCACTGCAGATTTTTATAAAAAATTTCAAATACAAATAACTCCAATTTTAGAATATGTATATAATAATATTTTGATAAATAAAGAAATGACAGGTAAAATGAAGGAGGGAATAATTACGATAATATATAAAGGGAAAGGGGATATACAAGATTTAAAAAACTGGAGACCGATCTCTTTACTTAATACGGATTATAAAATTTTAAGTAAAATTATGTCTAATAGACTTAAAATGTGCATGGGTAAAATAATAAATATAAATCAAAGTTGTGGGGAAGAGGGGAGGAGTATTCAAAATAATTTATTAAATATACAAAATGTAATAGAATATATAGAGAATAAAGGAGAGAAAGGAGCTATGATTCTATATGATCAGGAAAAAGCTTTTGATCGTGTAGAACATAGCTATATTGAAAATATTTTAAAAAATTATGGCTTTGGGACCCATATTTTGTAAATGGATCAAAGTAATGTATACGAACATAACATCTGTAGTACAGATCAATGGAGCCAAAACAAAAAGTTTTAAAATTGAAAGATCGGTACGACAGGGATGTCCCCTGTCTATGCTGCTATATGTATTAGCAATTGAAGTTTTATGTATTAAAATAAATAACAATAGAAATATACAAGGTATAAAAATACCTAATATAAAAAAGGAATTTAAAATGCTTCAACATGCAGATGACTGCACCAATTTTATAAAAGATGGCTTTTCTTTTAAACATTTGGAAAAAGAATTTTTTGATTTTGGAAAAGCATCGGGATCAAAAATTAATCATATGAAAACTGAAATACTTTTAATTGGAAATTGGCGCGGGAATCACCCAGGTTTACCACCAGATTTGATAAAACCAAAAGTGAAAGCTTTAGGGGTGTATTTTGGGAAAAACGCGGGAAAAACAAATTTTAATGTTTTAAAAGATAAAGTGCAAGAACAAATTGAATTATGGATATGTACACCTTTAAATATAATGGAAAGAGTACAAGTAGCACATACTTATATATACAGCACTCTGTGGTATATTATGCAAATTATTGATTTTAGGGATACATGGTTAGAAATTATAGATAAAAAGATAATTCATTTTATATGGGGAAGGGGGATGCACCTCCTCCAAAGGGAGTGTCTATATAAATCAAAAATAGAGGGAGGAATGGGCATACCATACCTGAAATATAAAAAAAGAGCGTATATTATAAACAGAATAAGAAACCTATGGGAGAAAAAGGAATACGTGTGGGCGGCTTTATATATATATAATTATGGATTTTTAATTAACAATATGCCTGAAATATATAGAAATAATAAACTAATTAAAACAATTGAACCACCGAGGAAACTGATTCCAATAAAAAATGTTATTATGAAATATAGGGGGGATAATAAAATATGGGAAGAAGAGAAAGATATTTTAACGTATATAAATATAATGAAGGGTGTAAACCAACAAGCCATACATAAGGTACAAAAAGAAAATCCGGGGCAACAATGGGAAGCAACATGGAAAAAATGGAAAGGGATTAAATCAAATTATAAGCAAAGTTTAATATATAAATATATTCATGATGTGTGGTTGACAGGAGATGTGGCCTTTAAAAGGCATATATCACCGGTAATAATAAAATGTCCTTTGTGTACAAATGCTTTTGTACACAAAAAAACATGTAATCTTAAAATGTAAAGATACAGAACAGGAGAGGGTTTTAATAATTAATATGATAAAAAGGGAAAATGGGGTGTACAAGGAAGAAAATTTATTATATACTCATAATATAAGGAATAAAAAATTATATGATAACATAGTAGAGTATATTACAAGAAATATGATAAAATGTTATAGAGGGGTAGAAGGATAATAGATTAAATTTAGAAATGTATACCATTGTTTTTTTTAACATTTAACAGGAATTTCGCAGTACTAACATAATTTAACAAACAGATAGGAAACAAAAAGGAAACAGATTTAAATACAGGGGGGGGGGTATGTAACTCAAAGTAGGATATGATGACGAGTGATACCGAAGCTACATGGCTAACGCGAAGTAGTAAGGGTCACATCAGAGTACCCGAAAAATGAGGCATAACCGATATAAACATTACAAAACAAGAAAACAAGGGAAAACAAAAACATATACTAACAACTGCGAAATTCGATCATGACTACACGCATCTCAGGCATACAAACCAACCATACTTTTTTTTTTTTTGAAGCATAAATAGGAAATATAATATAGAAATTCTAAATATGGTCTTGAGCAACCAAAGCAAAAGGAAACAGGGGGTGCACAAGTATGGCCTATGGATGGAGGAAAGGTACTAATAAAATCTACAAACCATAATACCTCCAACATGGGCCAACAAATAAATTTTGCACCACCAACATCCTATTTTTAATCTCCTGAGATTATATTTTGAACTATATATATGTATATATTTTTTTTTAACTTCATTAAAAGTAATTAACAACTACAACAGAATTTGGAACCTAAAAAGCCAGTCCATACAAGAATACAGGGGTTATAGCACATGATAACACAATATAGCAACACACATATAGCATACATTGGACTTTAAAAGATCCTTGGCAAGGATCACTGATAACAACTTTTATAACATGGCAAGGAAACCAGCCGCAAGGGCAATACCTGAGGAGGGGAGTACAAGCCATGGAGTAAATTCTTTAGGCCTCGGGTGGAACGATTGGGAACCTGGAAAGGGTTTTCGATCAAGTACGCCCTTCAAAAATAATATACAAAGAGGAACCCTAATCTAAAAAGTAATAATAAAATTTTCTTTTCAAAATTCTTTTTGATTTTTTCAAAACCCACAACAACAGACTTTACGGGGGTACAAACAGATATAAAAAAAACCTTTAAAAACATTTCGGCACAAAGGGGGACACCTTAAAGGCTGATAGCTTAACATAGCTAGAAGTCTATGAGGGGTCCACAAAAAAAGATTATGCTTTGGCGTGTTATAGCCAATATGTCAACGATATTGCATAAGTGAACAAAAATATATTGAAAATAAAACTTACAACATTTCGAAATCCACGAGTCCTTCCTATTACACTAACTTAACAAATAACACGGAACACAAAACGAACATCACTATGCGTCCTATATATTGTATATATGTAGAAAGTATGTCCCCGGCATCTCCACCATATGTGCAAAATTTTCCTTTTCTTGTCCGGAACAGAACACTACATCACTTGGAAGCCATGCTGGAACTTTCCAATTGGACTCTTTTTCGGGTCCGGAACAGAACACTAAATCACTTGGAAGCCATGCTGGAATTTTCCAATTGGACTCATTTTCGGGTCCGGAACAGAACACTAAATCACTTGGAAGCCATGCTGGAACTTTCCATGCTCCAACTTTCCAACTTTCCTTTTAGGGATCCCTTAGTAGCGGCCCTTCGGTCTGGTTTACCCGTAAATACGATTTTCTCGTTCCCACTGCGGTCCCACAGTGGGCGCCAGATGAAAGCTTGGTCTTATTTCGGGATGAAATGACAACACTCGCTTGTTAGTTGTGGGATTTATCACAGATGAAATAGTACGAGATAAACCTAAAACAATACAAAGCATATACTTAATATACAAGACAAATACAATACAGTATATACAGTATATAACCGACATAAACACAATACACAACCCACGCGCTAACATTTATAATTTTATCACAAAAAAATACAAATAATACCTTACCAGACTCGAAGAGTATAATTATTTCTAATTATATCCAATCTCTTGTCTTTCACTTGCGTGAAAGACAAGTGCTTTAATTATTCACGAATAATTCTGCTTAGATGTTGTCCGTCTAAGAACCAGAGTAAGAATGTCAGAGGATTTTGTTAGTGTGGCGGGGAGTCGATGTTAATACTCGTGAAGCCCGGGAATCATGCATCGCGATCAATCACTCACTCGCTCACTCACTCATGACGAACGCGCCCATAGGTATACGACACAAGTCCTGGGTCACATACATATAAAAATGCGAACAAGGGAAACACAAGCTTCATTAATTTTCTCTTACATTTACCGAGATCACATGTCGCAGACATGTTGGCACACTAATGCTATAGTAAAAGTCATACAGGTCATGTATGCATTCCAGGGATCGCGCTGTGGATCGCCAATATCGCAAATTGCGGTTACCCTTTATTCTCATACATAAATTGATTTTACGCAAATGTATTCATGTATAAGGTTTTCTTGCCCTATAAGAGGTAAACTATTTTCAATAAATTCTATACACATAGGAGGCATACTCGTGATTTTCCGTGTGCTGATTATCCGTGTGTCAGTGTGGGCAAAAAAAAAAAAAAGAAGAAAATATATAAAGAAAAAACTAAGTCTGTAATAAACTGAATACAGTGTATCATTTAATATGATAAAAAGTCGGTCAGTTTATACAACTGTTTAAAGACAATTAAAGGGTAAGGCGGTCAGTGATAAACAGACACCTTTCAGAGATTTATTGAATTGACTCACAATAGCTAGGGTGATGTGTCATGTCAAATCCTTTGAGCACTGCTGAGGGAGAGACCATTAGGTTAATTTAGATAGGTAAAGTACACTAAGTGGAACAACCCAATTTGTCTTAAGTTAAGTACATCAAAGAGAGAGAACCTAATGAGAATCGGCACGTACGAATGTGAAGGAGACTTCGACTTTGAAACTGCATTCAGCAAGTGGGCACGATGCATACTCATGTGACATTCGATTTTATTATTTTTATGAAACAACATTTTAATATGCAAAACAATAAGCACACAAAACAGTCATGCAATGATTTATTCTGTAATATTGTGGTATTGTATTGTTTGCTGTCAATAAAATAATAAATACTCCATCTTTTTCAATTTTCATTGCCTACCACATCAATAGAGATGGAAATATACTTACTCCTTGCTTGGCGACACTTTTTGAAAATTGGCGACAAAATATTGAGATTTGCGATTTTTTGGTGACAACTTTTTTAAAGCCAGCAACATCCCTGCATTCAGTACCGACTACTTCAGCAATGGGCGTCATTTTTAGAATTTGATTACACATGCTTTTAAATGGCAATTATTCACTTTATTTGGATCCTCATACATCTATATTCCTTTGGAAGGTCATTATTTACAAGCCCTGAGAAACACATATGGAAAAATTCAATGTTAAAGTATGTGGACAATTTTAGATGAGGTCAACCAAGAGGTGTGATTGCAGGCACTTGATTCTATCAATCGAAAGGGGGTTCACTAATGATAACACCCTCCCCAACTCCTAATTAATACAAGGTAACTAACTCTCGCAGTTCACAATCTGACCTCTCTATGACTACGTTCTGATTTTCCTATACTATTTGTGCTTTTAGTCACTCATAACTTAACACCACTGTAAAGACATTCCAAACCTTTCCCCCATGTACCAATTACGTACCTTATTGACTCTGAATGACCACTTTTACACAAATTTATCCGTTGCTTCAGGTGTTGCCCACAATATCATGGTTTTCAAAAACTATTCTTCTGGTCTGCTTCAAAGTAAATGCATTACTATTGGGTATTATGCATATGAACAATGAATATAAAAAAATAAGAATTTAATTTCAATTCAAATCAAATTTATTTTTCTTGTAGAATCATTTGGAAAATAAAATTGTGTACATACTTTTCTCAGATAATCTGCTCATTTACTATATTTGCCAGGTTAGGCCAAGATGTAGCGATTGGTGCCAATCTTTGAAAAGACTTGTTGAAGGAAATAACCAACCATTGAAGCAATGACAATCTATAGTATTCGCACACCCTCCCATTTGTTTGTACCCCCACCACCACCGATTTTAAAAACAAAAAGCATGAAGGATATGAAAAATGCACAAAACTTGGTCATTTAATTCATCAATTTATAATTTCTAACCCGATTGTCACCAGAGAGTCCCTAACACTACCAACTTATTGGCATTTCAAACCAAACGGAAGCTCTCGATGTAAACAAGCAGACAGACTGCTCAATGTCCTTCTCTGGTTTCTAGAACAGTCCATTTCAGTACGAACAGTGTCGTCCAAGTCCAATATTTGCAATGTGTACTTTTAATATCGCTAAAAATAACTGAACAAATAAAAAGGAGGAACTCGTACATACATGTGTTCAAAGAGATTAATGCGTAAATTTACGGAATTATTGAGATTATCAAAGATGGTGAACTACATCACAGCTGTTGCTTCAAAATATAGACTCGCCCATGCAAATATGGTGACTGTATTACTAAAGTAACTCCCGTTTGATTGGAAACGCCAACAAGTTGACAGTGTTAGGGACCCCTTGCGACAATCAGGTTTGAAATTAGAAATTGATGAATGAAACAACGAAGTTTTGTGCATTTTTCATATCTTTGATGCTTTTTGTTTTTAAAATCGGTAGCAGGGTACACACAAATGGGAGGGTGTGACTATAGTCGTATTCATTCCGCAGCAAACCAGGTGTAGTCTTCAAAAACCATCACAATGAAAGCTACGCATGTCGGAAAAAAAATTGTACTACCCTATATTGCGACAATTAGACCCGACATGTTCTAATCTTGACCCAGTTTAGAACCTGACCATCACTGTAAAAGTCCATAGTGATCAATAATTTTTGCCTAGAAGTTTCTTGATGACAGTTAAGGTGCAGAGCATTAAATAATCAGGAATGAATAGACTTGTGTTAAACTATATTAGTATTAAATTTTAGAACAACAATTAACATTTAATTTGAGTAAATGCACGTGCATGACCACACTGATATGCTTGCATAACTTTATATTCAACTGCAGTTTTTACGTCTGAAAAGTGTCATGAAAAAAATATGACCTAAAAGAAAATGTTATGGTTTTTTTTTAAATAGTATCCAACATTGCAAAAATATTTGAAAAAATTGTCATGTAAAGCCAGATTGACCAACGTCACTGCATTCTCTCATACTGCTACACCATTGACTGACATAATTTCCAGTTCTACCCAACTGCTTGTCTGATTGGTCTTCAGTACGAATAGGGTTATATAATATTGTAATAACGTTAGCTGGGATTCTTCCATGGACGAGAAATGCAAGTACATGTAAATAGCTAATAAAAAGCTACATGATACACACGCTTATAATACATGCTTAGTGTGAAATGGGCCTCCAATTACTCGTTATTGAGTTGTGCTCGGTGTGACACAATCATAGTAGCAACAGGCGCCGCCGCTAGAGGGCACTGCCGATCAAGATTAACATTTTCTCAAAATGTCAACCTCATTACACCTGGTACTTTCTCCGCTTTCGTATGTAAAAAGCCGACATTATTATATCCGAATGTATTCATGGTTGAAAGGTCAAATGTCTAAATTTAGCGTATATGACATTGGGCCTTTTCTACAACATATTCGGCGAAAATAAACGAAAACCGAATTTTTCAAAACGCAGAAAAACTGAATAAACGAACATATACGCTAACCTACGCCTACTTTTTAAATACTTTGGAGTTCTTTTTACGAGAATAGTGGTAAAATGTGTGCGAATATTTGCAGAAACCCCACGAATTACGTCTTTTTTAAATGTCACCCATTCCAGCAAGAACGGTAACTCCTCCCAGCACATGGGTACGTTCAAAATGTAAACAATGACATCAATACGACATAACTTGAGTTCAAAAACACACGTATTGTCATTCATTACAGGGCTTGAAATTAGCGATAGTCCGCTAGCACGAGGCTAGTAGATTTCCTGTTGGACTAGAAACTTTCATAATGTTAATAGTCCGATGGCTAGTAAGTTTCGGTTATCAACAGTCAGCGTTTGTTTATGCCTCTCCCTAATAAAGACTTGACTTCAGCAGATGTTCTGTAGAATCAAGGCAGTGACCATTGTAAACACAGTCATAAAATATTGGCATCAGAAGATGAAGTCGATTTCTGCCTCGGAAAGGTGCGTTTCTACAATAAGAAGCCATCCTATTTTGCGCATTTCGCTTAACAACGCCAATTATGGTTCCGTCATTAACAGCGGAAGTTTGGTAATTGATCCTAATTAATCTGATAACCTGATAACGTATGAAATGAAAAATGACGTGGAAATAGTCAAATGTTAGTTGTTAAGAGATTTTTATTTCCAACAAATTTATGGCATTCTACAACTTTATATGCGGAAAGTTATTCAGATTTAAAATCTCTCCCCTCAACCATAAATAAAAACAATTTTGTTTCTTGTGTTTCTTTTGGATCATCTGATTGCAACGCGCGCTGTTATAGAGGGGCTGAACTTCACTATATTAGACATGGATAGTGAAGAGATCGTACTTATGTTTTACTTATTTCTTTTTCTCTCCATTTTTCTATTGGATGTTATATATAATATATAAAATTGAGATTAACCTGTTTTAAAGCATCTCTCTCTCTCACACATACACACACACGCATAAAACATGGAATCCAAATCATCACAATGTTCGGTAAGAGTTTACGTATTCCCTGATTGCCAGCCAAGACCTCATCGTTCACACCAAGCCATAAAGATGTATCTTCCGTGAAAGATTTTTAAATATTCTGATAATGTTTAGAAGAATTTTTCACCAAAGTTAACATTTAAAAAGTAACGCTAGAATGCTTATTAATTATAACCAAATTTAACTTTTTCAATGCATGACATGATGACATTTTTAGGAAATATTCAAAAAATATTAAAATTTGACCATTTATAAATCTACACATATAAAAATTAGGAAAAGTTCATAAAAGTAAGAAAATTAATACAGAATCTGTATTAGACGTAGCGTCATGGAACAAAAAGCACGAACGAATATTCCCACCATTGGGTGCGAACTCCCGACCTCGTGTTCCAAAGTCATGTACGTGTGCGTTTGTATGCATGCTGGTATCACAGTTTATCCACTTGACCACAGTAACAAACTACAAAGTGGTATACCACACACAGAAACACGACAAAAACTATTCAAAGAAATTAGTTTGTATGTTTGTTTGTTTAATTTTTTTTTTTTTTTTTTTTTTTGCTCGCTAGTTAAACGCTGCAACAGTCACAAATGGGAAACTGCATATTTTACATTTGCATCGAAATAATTATAAGAATTAGATCAATGTTACGATTACGTTATTGACACATTATTTCCATATAACTACTTTTTCTATGATGATAAATAATTGAATACACGTGGAGATATCCAAGCAGAACGCCGTACATTTGTTGGGAATTAAAATCTCTGAGCATCTAAGATTTGAAAATTTTCCACCTTATTATTAATTTCAACAATACCATGAGGTCGGATTAATTAGGAACAATTACCAAACTTCCGCTGTTAATGATGTGACCATAATTGGAGCTGTTAAGTACAACGCGCCGAGTTAGATGGCTTCGTTTGATACGAACGCACCTTTTCCAAGCTGAAACTAACATTATCTTCTGATGCTAATATTTTATAACAGTGTTTACAATAGCGACTGCTTTGATCCTGCAGAACATCTGCTGAAGTCAAGTCTTTATTAGGGAGAGGCCATTTAATTTCAAGGGTTGTGGGGGGTGGGCAGGACTAGTAAAGATTTGGCAGGACTAGTATATTTCTCAGTATACTAGTCCTTCTGGCTACAAAGCAATTTGTGTTAAATTTGAGCCCTGCATTATACCAAATTTATTACAAAATTGTGGTACAACTTTTGTTGTGTAATGTATTTTCGAGGTTAGAGACTCGACGGGTGATACTGATAATGATATTGATAATATGTATGTGATTGTGATCACTAAGATATTATCAATTTCAGGTCATCTGCTCTAGGTACGATTCTTATTCAAATTAAAATGTTCATGTTTAATAGGGGCAAAAAAGAGGTAAAAGTTCAACTATTTTTCAGAATTTTGAAGAATGAAAAAAAATTCATTTCATGCCATTTTTTGTGAATATCGATATGAATATTGTCATCATAAAGAACAGAAAATCGATCTGTAGAATATCTCTATTTAAACAAAAACATAATCATAACTATTTCTTGACAACCAACTCAATGCCAGAAGTAGAATTGTGGAAGTATTCAAAGTAAGTTATTTTTATGTTGTTTTTTTTTTTTGTCATTGATTTTATTTTATAGATAAAAAAAATTGACCAAAAATATCTTATCTTAACTAAATTCTAAAATGGCAATTGTTATTTAATAAATTGTGTTTTCAGATCAATGTATATATGTACAAGAACACTGTAATGCATTTGGACTATTGCTTTTAAGAGTTACATACAATTTAAACTTGTGTATGACTCATGATTATGTATTTCATGCAAAAATGTTAGGGGGGCGCATTATAAAAAGGAACAGAATGGCGTCGAAAGTACATGGAACATATAAAAAGTGAATTTATTCTTGAAGCTGAATGTTCACAACACATTTATATATAACCATATGTAAGAAATATGCAACTTTCAGCATGAAATAACATGATGTCAAGAATTTGCCAAAAGTGACCAAAGACCAATATTAACATTATGGTGGATGGCTCATGTGTTTGAATGCTTCCTGTGAATTTATTTGAAAAGATATCATAAAGATGGGTTCATTTTTGAATTATGCACACTCAAATTATGCAGAAAACATTCCATTTTAAGAGCAATATATAATTTCAACTTGTATATGACTAAAAAATATAGTATTTCATTCAAAAATGTTAGGGGGGAGCTTGGTAAAAAGGAACAGGGGGGCTTCTGAATTACATGGAACATAGAAAAAGTCAGTTGATTCTTAAAGCTGAATGTTCACAAAACATTTCTATATAAACATATGTAAGAAATATGCAAATTTCAGCTTGAAATAACATGAGGTCAAGAATTTGCAAAAAGTGCCAAAGACCAATATTAAAAATGGTGGACGGTACATGTGTTTGAATGCTTCCTGTGAATTTATTTGAAAAGATATCATAAAGATGGGTTCAGTTTTGAAATCTGCACACTCTAATTATGCAGAAAACATTCCATTTTTTTACATTCTATAATTCTGAAAAAATCATCCCGTTTCTAATCATAGAAATGAATGCACGTGCAATCATTCAATTGTAAACACAAGTTGCATTACCAAAAATTTGTACCGAATTTCTAACGTGAGAATATCTTCAATGGCAGCATACAAAATTCGAAGTCAATGTACATATCATTTAAGATACTCACTTGTAACAAAATCCTGCCACAGCCCTACAAAGTCCCAAACATGTCCGCCTTCCTACAGCTTATTCAATTACGGGGCGGGTTAACTTTTGGCGGGAACTAGTCTCGTGACTAATTACTTTCCTGGAACTATGAAACGGAAAAATTTATGGACCGACAATTTAGGGGGGGGGGGGATATTTTCTTTTTTGGTGCGCGAATATTTTGAACTGACTAAAGAATCACGGGAGGGTTGTAATCGCTTTTTTTTTTTTTTTACTCTAATTACATAAATTACCTCCTCCAGCAGATATGTGTAAATTGCTCATCCATCAGAGCATTATCGTCACCAGTTTTGATGTTTATGCACGGCTTCTTATCATGATCATACCCATTCTGATTCATTTTTCAGTCCCGGAAAGTTGATGTCTCTATCTGGCGCGATCACACTCTTGCTCAAAAATACCAAATCCCTTTATATCTTAAAAAATTTAAAACCATACCATCATCCTATGTTCGCACAAACCTGTACAATTTGGAAAAATGCCGTTGTCAATGACAAGTCCAGTGTGAATTCCTTGCTATTTTGGGGACATAATGTAGAATACTGTAACATTATTATCAGATTTAAGGGTCCAGTTAGGGAAGGAAACTCCTCAATATAATATATTATTGATGGACTGGACGTTAGTTTATTTAGATGAGGAAATAAAATGAACAAAATATAGTTTAGACCTTTATATCAAAATCTTTTGTCTGAATCTATTGCAGTTTATTAAAATATTAATATACTGAAAATGGTAACAATTAGAAAACAGCAGATATTAATGAATATATTACTGACATCTGATGTCATCAAATACATTAATGGGGGGCGGACAGATCATGGAACTCTTTGAAGTCATTGACAATACCTCCCTGAAACTAGAATAAAATGGACATTGCAAAAGGAAAAGAAATTAATTTCAGTCGTATTATTATTACAGTGTTCATAAATTCTTCTTTTAAAGGAGTAATAGGATTTGAATATCTCCCATTTTCTATTTTTGGATTGCGGGAGATCGCTCATAATTTTGTAAGAATACGTCTTTCAGAGAAGTCTTTGATTTCCAGAGAGATATTTTTTTTCACGTGCAAAGTGTGACTTGAAGAAGAAATATGTTTTATATTTCCAATGGGTGCGATCTGGCTGATAATGACACAGAGATGATATGCTATATTGATTATACGCCACCTGTCGGCCATAATTTTTATTTTGAAATATCCAATTGAAAGTTAGTATAAAACTGGCTTTTGCCCGAACTTTACCCTCAGCCTATTAACATCTTAACATGTGTCACTAGATCTGAACCATAATTTTACCTTTATCTTACCAGAAGTCACCTTAATCATGCAAAAGCCTGGGATTGCTACTAAGTTACTTTAATTGTAATTAGTCATGGTCCAAGTTGGACCCTAATATTAGGGCGAAATTACCTCTCTTCAACCAGAATAAGGTGAAGTTGGTGAAAATAGAGAAAAGTGGGGTGTAGAGAGTTAAAAATAGTCTCTTTAAACTAATGTGTTTACATTTTTTCATATCAGATTATGAAAATGATGATGAAATATTATTAAAAGTTTGTACAAATAGTATTATTTTTGTTTGTTTCGCCGCATTTGTTGTATAACAGACAACGGCAACCTCAAAAATAAGTTGTAGTCGAAAATCGGCACAATTTTTGACAATAGAAGTCCTTTTTTGTTGTGTCAGTAGAATGAAATATCGGATACAATTATGAGTTTTGTTAGTAATGGACCTGGATGCGTCCAGTGAGTCATAATTTGCTTCAAACTGCGATAAAGGAAGTCAATTTTTCACTTGTTTTTCAAGGATAATGTGTGAAATTTCGATGGGAATTCCGTAGATAACAATGTACATTCTGGTATTTATGATCATCAATTTAGCACCAAAATTGACTGCAGAGACATAGAACTTATTATTATTTCTTTGCACCTTCCACTTTTGAAGAGAAATTTACACGAAAGTCGACGTTTTACTTCGATTAATAATGCATTTTATTTAAACAAAATTGGGAGGGGGCGATAATGTCATCAAAGCAGTGCAGAGCAAAGTGAACTTCGCCTTTGGGATCTGTTTAGGTGACGGACTCTAAGGTGACTATTTCGCCCTTATCACTCTAGCGTGGACTCTATAAGTATTTAGATTCTGCAAAGTGTGCATTGTCGAAAAGCTGACGAGAGCAGACGAATCCCCATTTTCATAACGACAGATATGTACATGGGCCTTCTTTAATTAGATTTTTTTCCTGTTTGGATAGTTGACTGTACATGATGGTATTTTAGTTAGTTGACTTCTCTGTGCTTGGTAAATATGCTGCAAAGATTCCTATCCTTTAAAGCACATAACTTTAATTTGATGTTAAACAAACTAATGGTGCCATCTGATCATATGGCACCTTTATTCCAATAACACCTGTAAGTAACAAATAGAATTATTATAATGCAGTCTAAATTTATATTGTGTTAGGTGAAAAACAGTCAAGTTTGTTTTATATTAAGGACCTGCTTTTTATACCAAGAACACAACAGCAACAGAAATTTCTACTACCGCTACTATTTAAAAAGGCAACTTCTCTACAAAACAAGAACCAAATTATACAACTAATTTTGGTTTACATCTGCCATAAAGGGACATATACAAATAAATTGCAACAAAAATTATGAGTGATGAGGGTTAGGAGGTTATAAACAATAAGCCTATGCGTTAAAAATTCCCCAAAATACTGGTTTCATGATGAAAAGTTTCCACTTTTATTGCTGGAATCATACCTGTAGTGTTAACATTGTTTATATTTGTCATACAAAATTTGTTTAAAGAACATTTTAGTGTCATTCATTTTCTGGTAAAGGTCTATAATATGCAATCGAATGTTTACAATATTAAACATAGATTCAAAATACTGGAAAACCAGTAATGTCTCCCTTGTTCATAAAGAGTTCTATAGTGGTATACCCTGGAGTTAAATGGGCCGATCTGAGGTCAGTGGGAATTAACACTATGGTCGCCATCTACAAAGTATGGGGATCTGGGGTTAATGGGAATTCCATGTAAAAATGCCGATAGGATTAATATGTGAGTATGAGTCTGGGATCACTGGGTTTTAACATTATGAAATAAGCATGACATTTTCCCTTCACCAAATAAATTGTTTTTAGTTTAGATACAAAATGGTACTCTGAAGTCAAGGGAAAAGATAATGTTAAAAATGTTCATAGGATTACCATGTTAGTGGGAATCTGGAGTCAAAGGGAATTCTATGTTAAAATGTCCATAGGATAAAGAGGTGAGTGGGAGGCTGTGGAACAAGGGGAATTTAACATGAACTTTGGACTCAAACGAAAATGCAATGTGAAAAAGATTCACCATGTTACTAATCTACACGCCGTTTGACTGAACATCAACGACACCTACTAACCAATAAACCGTTTGACTGACCAGGGGCCCGGGTGGCCGAGTGGTCTAAGGCGCGAGCCTTTACATATCACTCACATCTCACTACTGTCGCGTGGGTTTAAGTCCCTACTCGGCGAACGTGGGTATGTGAGAAAGCTTGCAACTAGCTTCCCGTGAGTCGATGGTTCTTCCCGGGTTCTTCCTCCACCAAAATATTCAGGATTAGTAATGGGGGGGGGGGAGTACTGGGGAATTAACATTAGCCCGTAGGTTAACATTGCGGGGGGTGGGGCATTTGGGGGCAGAAGTGTTTATAGGGCCGAAATGTTTGTAGGGCAGACGTGTTTATAGGGCCGAAATGTTTGTAGGGCAGACGTGTTTATAGGGCCGAAATGTTTGTAGGGCAGAAGTGTTTATGGGGAAGAAGGTATTTATGTGGTAGAAGTGTTTATGGGGTAAAAGTGTTTATGGGGCAGAAGTATTTTATGCGGACAGAATAGACACATGCACCCAACAAACACACAAACATAGAAACATAGAAATACCATTGGCAATGTTTTTGATTGTTTCTTTTCTAAAAGATGTGGGTGGCCCTGAAAAGGGCCGTTTCTTTTAACTTTGACCTCCCTGACCACCATTTCTTCAGGAAGCCTAGGATGTTCGTCTTCTTCTTAGGTGGATCAGGGATCCAGTCCAGTTGACCCAATCTCCTGAATTTCTCCTGGACCTTGATCCAATGAGCATTCAGGCGGTGGAAGTCCCTTTCTCTCTTCTCCTGCTTCTTCACCATTCTTTCCTGAGCCCAAACCTTCTTGATCTTCACCACCTCCTTCTCTATGACTTCTCTAACAATACCCTTGGCTGTGAGCAGGGCAGACTCTTCCCTCCTCACACTACTGAGGGGTTGATAAAACCAAAAGTCTTCATGCACCCTATCTAGGAAGTACTCCACCTCTTCCATCAAACCCAAGGCTTTCTTTAACTTTCCCACTTGACAGGGTGCAACTACCGAGGACACATTCACCTTCATCGCTTCCTCCTCCATGACGTCATGGACAAGACCTTTAGCTCTTGTAAGGTCTGACACTTGCCTTGTCACATAGTGTAGGGTGACTGGATAACGCCAATAACACTGTATCTTTTCAAGCAGATACTGCACTCCCAGCATCCAAGCCCATGCTTCCTGCAAATTCTCCACTGTTGTCATTCTTGTCTTCTTTTCAGTTGACGACGAATGGCGCAAATGTTGTTGTTTCTTGCATTAGAGTCGTGTGCGCCCATTCGGGCATGTACGACTATTTACCTCCACAGCGTGCGAAGCACGCATAGGGGGGTTCGTTATGGTCAGGTGTGTTGACAGTTTGCAACATACCTGATACTTTATTAATTTAGTACACCCCTCCAGCGCAGCATGGTTCCCCACAATTAAAGGGGTTAATTGAATGCGCGCTATTGGAGGATATGTACGGTTTACTTTACTTTATACCTGTGCATAGGAATAGAACCACAATGTTTACAGGTATACATGAGTGCGCAGAGCGCACTTAATTATTGAATAGGTTTGTTGATGTCAGGACTGGTAGGAAGCACGGGCTAGGCAAGGAAGGCGCTAAAACGCCATGAATGTATATTATCAAATTCTGCCCAATCTACAAGGTTTAATACAATTTTCCTAATCCCTAACCATTTTTGGAATTTTGTGTACATAGTGTACTCTGAATTTTCCGAAAAATATATAAAGCTTTCCGGGTTAAAGTAACCCTTTGATAGAATTTTGTGATCTTAATTTGAAAACATTAAGTGATCGTTTTAGAACGGATTCAATGGATCGTATTAGATTATTAAAAAATGGTATGTTTCGAAATGGGTTTTCAAAGCCAAACAGAAAACCCTAAAGCAATTGAGGCAATTCTTTTGTAGCTCTTAAAAGGGCTGAGGTGTAACCTCTGTTGGTGGAACTAGATATGGCCTCAGGTGTTCGGGCGGCTCAAATTTTCGTCTGGTGCGGCCCTTCATGCTGTCTGGGTCTATGAGGTCGCAAACCACAAGCTCCTTCATCGGCAGCCACACGGTGACGGGATTTGCGGACATCTTCCATTGCTGTACTAGTCCATTCAAGACTAGTACAACTAGCGGGATTGGGCTCTCCAAGTACGACCTCCCAAGGGCTAAGATGCTATTTGCTGCCTTGTCATAGTCGGATTGCTGAGTTTTATTTAGCAAACCGCCACATCTTATTCTCTTTGAGCATGCTGTGACCGTCCGGAAGTCTTCTACATGCTGTTTGGCTGCTTCCCTATTTCCTAACAGCTCGCCCAGTCCCATTTTTTTGGTTTGGTCAACAAGGTATTCCTTGACCTGTTGATGAGTCGATGGCGTTTGGAGCTCTTTTTGCTGTTTTTTTGCCATTGCTCTCGTTTCCGGCTGCAATAACGGCGGTCCCTGCTTTTGCGTCGCCGGCTGCGTCGCTGCTGGTGTCTGGGCTTTTCTCCTTTCGGCCTCTAGTTTCTTTTCTTTTGCCTCTTGCTTTTTTCCCCCTTTCTCTCCTCCTCCCTTCCCTGCCTTGCCCCTTGTTGAACTGTAGTTATTTTTGGCAGCGGAGGTTGCGTCCTAGCCTCAGGCAATTGCGAGGCTTGGACTGGTGTAATTATTGGGGGTGGAGGAGCTGTTAGCCTGGGTTCCACGGTGGTAACGCTGGTTTCGGCTGAGTCGTCTGATCCCGCTTCAGCTGATTCCTCGTTTCTCCTCCGTGTCCCGGTTCCATGGTGGTGTCGCCAGTTGTCGCCTTCGTCGGCTGAGTATGCTCAACTCGCCGATTCAGTTGATCCCTGGTTTTCCTGCCATGTCCCGGTCTCCCTGGGGGGCTACCTCTACTTTCTCTATTGTTATTTGTATCCTCCTCCCATATAAGAAGAAGAGTGGTTCTTCTTGCCTGAGCCCGAAGGCTCCACCCTGATGCAATCCTAAGACCTAAGCTCTGGATTGCAAGTAAGGCGCGGGACGGTATCAACGCTTCCATCTTCTAGTACAAATGCTACTTAGTGTTACTTGTTGCTCTGCTAACTGAAGACTATGGCGCAAATGTTGTTGTTTCTTGCATTAGAGTCGTGTGCGCCCATTCGGGCATGTACGACTATTTACCCCCACAGCGTGCGAAGCACGCCGTGGGGGGGTTAGATGTGTGCAAAGCACGCTTAAATTAGGGACAGGTGTGTTGTAACAACACACCTGTCACGTTAAAGCGTATAAGAACGCTTGTTATACACCCCTCCAGCGCAGCATGGTTCCCCACAATTAAGGGGGTTAATTGAATGCGCGCTATTGGAGGTTGTGTATATTTTAATTTTGAAATTTTGAATTATACCTGTACATAGGATTAGAACCACAATGTTTATAGGTATAAAGGTGTGCGCAGGCGCACTTACAGAATTGTTTCAAGGGCTCAGTCTTGAGTGGCAGGAAGCACGGACTATGCAAGCGAAGGCGCAAAGCGTGACGGAGAGCTGAAACGCCAGGAAAAGTACATGATCAAATTCTGCCCAGTTAACTAAGTAGGGCTGTCCCTATTACCAATTGTGTGTTAGCCACATATTGCAATTACGGTCACATTTTAGTCAGTTGTAAAAATTTTCCTAATTTGCTATCAATTTTGAAATTTCGTGTACATAGTGTGCATATTTTTCCGAAAGAAACTAATAAATGAATTTGGGTTTGAGTAACCCTGGCGCAAATGACTGACTGAATTTGAATTATAGACGTGTGCGACGAATCTCGTCATGTACGTCTGATTAATATGCGCACAACGCACTATTTAATTTGCCCCCAAACTGTTGCTGTAGCATCAGTTTGGGGTTCGTCAAGCGGTTTAAACAGAGCTGTAAAAACCGCTTGCGCTTTACTGCATGCACCGCATGCTATTTAATTAATCGGCGTGGGGGTGCGAATCGCCCTCACGCCATTTAATTGTGTGCCCAGCACACTGTCTGTTGCGATGCAATGTCCGGGCGCGGAAAAGGCGGAGTCAGGGACGGCCAGGGAGGAGCTTTTGCGTCACAAGGTGGTGTCTGTGGTCCAGGGTGTGATTTGGCCTAAATATTGATGTCGTCTTGCACGTGTCGCTATTCTTTTTTAAAAAAATTTTAATTTTAATGAACTCTATATGATTGGCTGACTGATACCGTGTTGAAGTTGGGTTAAGTCCAAGGAGCTTTGCCCTATACTTGATTCTATGCATGTTGAAGTAATCGTTGCCACTTTGTGCGGCTGGGCCTGATGGCTTTTGGTTTTTAAGCCACCTTATATTGTCTATGGATTTTGGGTCAAAGTTTTTAAGTTTCTTGTTAGCAATTGAATTTGCTGCCTTTTTGTTTGGAAACTGGGTTTAAGTTGTAGATTATATACCGCTTTGTGCAGTGGGCCCCTGATGGTTTGGACTTGTGACCACCTTATATTCTTAGGTTCGATTTGAGCCATTGAGAGGGTCCTATTGGATAGTTTCAGTGGATCTGGGATAAAGCATGAACTATATACCGCATTGTGCAGTCGGCCCCTGATGGTTTGGACATGTGACCACCTTATACTCTTAGGTTCGATTGGGGCCATTGTAAGGGTCCTATTATTGATTCATTGGTGCGTTGTTCTGATACTCCTTGGACTGTTTTTTCCGAATATCGGTACCAGTGTGGGTGTTTAGAAAGAGCGTAGAGAAAGCAGAGTATATAGTCATGCATGTATTAATTAAAACAGAAACAACTTTTTTTTTTTTTTTTTTTTTTTTTGTTGTTGTTGTTGTTGTTATTATTATTTTTTTTTTTTTTTTTTTTTTTTTCCTTTAGTAATAAAAAGAAAAAACATTCATTCATCAATTCATCCATTCTTTTCCTTCCTTTCGTTAGTAGTCATGCATGGGGTAAAAAACAAATCTTGCTTTGCTTGTGATTAATTAAGTTTAGTTTAGATTTTGTGTCTAATTTTTCCTGGCTGTCCTAATGATTTGAGGTTCAAATACTTGCAGTGCGAGGGCCCAAGTTCGTTGAGACGTACCCTCCAACCGTAAGGGCTGTGGATTTACCTGGTTCCTCCCTGCGTTGTGATCTGACCTTTTAATTTTATTTTAAATTTTAAGTTTAGTTTAGATTTTGTGTCTAATTTTTTCCTGGCTGTCCTAATGATTTGAGGTTCAAATACTTGCAGTGCGAGGGCCCAAGTTCGTTGAGACGTACCCTCCAACCGTAAGGGCTGTGGATTTACCTGGTTCCTCTCTGCGTTGTGATCTGACCTTTTAATTTTATTTTAAATTTTAAGTTTATTTTAGATTTTTGTGAGGAGACCGGAATTTTATGTGTATGTGTGTGTGTGTGTGTGGGGGGGGGGGGTGTTATAATTGGTTATAATTTTCCCCTTTTTCCTATGGCAGATATGAACCCCAAGATGTTTGCATACATCGAGTTGATGTTGTTCGTTTTGGTGTTAAAAAACGTCGGATACTGGGCTGGCGCGTTTATTTTGGTTTGTTTTTCCTGGAAATCTGTCCTTTTTGGTGTGTATTTGGGGCAGGTATTAAAGATATGATCTAATGTTTCCGGGACGGGGCAGTGAGGGCAATTTATGCCTGCTGCTCTTATCTCTGGTATAAACCTTCCAAAACTGCTGGCTAAAAGGGTTTTGCCAGTTTTGAGTCGTGTTATGACTTTGGAGTCGTATGGGTTTACCAATTTAGGGGTTGATATATTCCTGCTAACTTGCTTTTGCAGTTGATAGAGTTTTCTCCCTTTTGCTGAGTTATCCCATTCCCTTTGCCATTTAGTATCTATTTTCTGCCTTATGATACTGTAAATTTCCAGTACGCTATAATCCATTTGGTGTATTTCCAATTCTTTAAGCTTTCTTTTAGCTTCTTGATCTGCCCTTTCATTCCCTGGAATATCGATGTGGGAGGGTACCCACATGAATTCCACAGTATATTTGTGTTGGTCCAGGGTTTTTAGCTTTAAATATATTTCCCGTAGCATGTTTTCCCTGCTGGACGAGTTATTTGTTTCCAGGGTTCGTAGCACACTGAGGGAGTCGCTGATTATCACTGTTTTGGCTGTGTGGGTCTCTTCAATCCATTTTATAGCTTCCTTAATTGCCCAAAACTCGACTGTATAAATGGAGCAGTGATCAGGCAGCCTTGCCCCCAGTGTGATATTCTCCCCCGGGATTACGACTGCGGCTGCCGTACGCATGGGTTCCAGTGATTTTGACCCATCGGTATATATTTGTGTGTAGCCCTCATATCTATTCGCAAGATCAGTTAAGATTTTTGCCCTGATTTCTAACGGGTTATGTTGTTTGTCCCCATAGTTTAATGCTTCGACATTGATTTTGGGGGCCTTACAGGTCCATGGTGCGGTGTCCGGGTGTTGTATTATTTCCGCTTGGGTAGTGATTAGTTCTAACTCCCTGTGTAGTTCATGGATTTTTTTCCCTCCTGGTAGGTTTGCTTTAAGTTTATGTCAGAAGGGCTTGTTGCACTTGTTTATGATAATGCGGGTGGGGTGAGATTTCGGGTGAATTGACAGCCGTGTCTCGTAGCGCAGGAGTAACTCCTCCCTTCTAAGGTGCAGAGGGGGTTCACCTGTTAAAACTCGTAGCTCGTCCCCAGAAGTGCTAGTGAGAGCGCCGGTGCAAATAACAAGAGCCTGGTACTGAATTCGATCTAGTTGTTTAAGTACATTAGGGTGAGCCGAAGCATATGCCTGGCACCCGTAATCTATTTTCGATCGAATGAGTGTCCTATATAATGTAAGGAGTGTGGTCTGATCCGCCCCCCCCCCCCCACTCAGTCCCTTTAAGGTTTCGTAAGAGGTTTAGATCTTTTTCGCATCTCCTTACTAGCTCTGTTATGTGCTTGCTCCATGTAAGGCACTCATCGAATAGCATTCCCAAGAAACGAGCCACTTTTTCAAACTTTATTTCTGTACCGTTTAAGTATAATTTTGGGGGGGTCCCTGCGTGTTTTAAGTTTAGGTGTAAAAAGCACCCCTATTGTTTTACCGGGGGATATTTTGAAACCCCACCTATCTGCCCATCTACCAATCCCATCTAGTCCCATCTGCATTTCGCTCACCACAGCTTCACTGGACGGGTTTCCATCTTTCCAGATTCCGCTGTCATCAGCAAACTGAGATATGTCCAGCTGAGTTTGGTTTATTGACTTTTCCAGGTCATTTATTATGATATTGAAAAGGGTGGGACTCAGTACACTCCCCTGAGGGGTGCCGTTTTCCAGCTCATGTATTTCCGAATACCGTCCTCCCACCCTCGTTTGGATAGTTCGACCGGTTAAGAAGTTTGATATGAATGTATGCATGTGACCAGTGATTCCATATTTGTTTAATTTGGCAATTAATCCTTTGGTCCAGATTAGATCATAGGCTTTTTCGAGGTCAAGGAAGACGGCGATTAGATGACGATTACTTTTATATTTTGCATTGAATGCCAGTCTTATGCTTGACTCCAGTCGTATAAGTTGATCTAATGTGGAGCGTTTATTGCGGAATCCGTTTTGATTTTTGGATATCAAATTCTTACTCTCTAGGTGGAATTTAAGCCTATTATTTATCATTGTCTCCATAACCTTGCATATGTTATCTGTTAGCGATATTGGTCTGTATGAATTTATATCTGTTGGATCTTTTCCAGGTTTCGGGATTGGGATAACAATTGCTTGCTTCCATCTTGTTGGAATCTTTCCCGATCGCCAGATCGCATTCAACAGATCTAAAATCACCAGTTCGGTTCTTTTGGGGAGATTTTTGTAAATTTCATAGCCTAGTGTGTCCTCCCCCGGCGAGGTAGTTTTTTTCCTGCATAGAGCTTTTCGCCATTCATGAATGGTGAAATCAACATTTAGGGGGCTGTCTTGGTTACTCCTATCTGTGAATAGGTGAGGGTATTGTGTTTCAACCCTGTTGCGGTGCATTTGGAAGTTAGCTGTATGGTTTGTGTTGCTGCTCATCCCGGCGAAGTGTGATGCTAATTTTTCTGCTTTTTCCCTGTCAGTTGTAAGTCTTGGGAGTTTAGGGGTTGCAAAGGATTTTTTCCCTCTTATTTTCCTAATTTTATCCCATACCTGCTTTGAATTAGCCTTAAGATTTATGGATGAGCAGAATTTTTGCCATGAGGTTTGTTTTGCCTTAAATATGATGTTTTTCGCCAGGCGTTCTTTTTCTTTGTAAACAAGGAAATCGAGGTTGTTTTTGGAGTGCCGAAACCTGTTTAGGGCCCTTTTTTTATCTCTTAACGCTTGTTTACAATCCTCATTCCACCATGGTACGGACTGTTTGATGCCCCGCCCTCCCGTTTTGGGAATACTGTGCTCCGCTGCTGATGATAGTGCTTTAATGACGTTTTCGTTAAAGGTTTCGATGTTTTCGTCATATAATTGGGCGTCGTCTATCTCCTCACAGAGAGTGCGAAACATCTCCCAGTCCGCCTTATCATGTCTCCATTTTGGGGGCATTTGTGTATTGTTTTTATGTGTTTTAAGTTGAACTGTGGTCAATATGGAAAAATGGTCGCTGCCTAGTGTGCTGGTATGATCTACTTCCCAATCAGCTATCTCCGCTACCTTGGGTGTGCACAAAGTTAGATCGATTGCTGACATGTTCCCATTTATAGGGTTAAGTCTGGTACGTGCACCATTGTTTAGTATGACTAGGTTGGATAATGCGACCCATCTTTCAATATTGGCCCCCCTCCTATCCAAGTGGGTCCCTCCCCATTGCTCGCTGTGGGCATTAAAGTCGCCGCATATAATTGTGTGATCTCCGAGCTCGCCAACGATTGCGTTGAATGTTTCCGGTTTAATGACTTCCCTACCTGGGTCGTACATGTTTACAATTGTTATTGGTCTACTACCATTGTTTATTTTGACAATTTGATGTTCCGGTTTCGGCTCGGGATCTGGTATTAGTTGTGTACATTCGACTGCCTCACTTGATACAGCATCGCTGACATAGATTGCAAGTCCGCCTCCCTGCTGCCCTTGAGGTCGATTTTTGGTGTAACGGGTAGAGTACCCTGGTAGTTTAGGGCAGTTTTTCTGCTCATTCAAGTGAGTCTCCTGAATGCACACAACGTCCGGCTTGTTTAGGGCGCTATTTACTCTAAGGACTAATTCGGCAATGTTTTTCCGTATTCCTCTACTATTCCACTGTAGTATGTAAATTGATTCTGTTGTGTTCATTGTTGGGTCCCCCTGTTTACGTTTATGTATTCACTACCGTGGTTTTCGGTTTGTGTAGAGTTCTGGGGTCTAATCCGCAGTATTGCAAGGTCTAATATCTGGGTAAGTACGGTACCGGCATGGATTTGATTGTCCTTAGTTAGTTTGATGACCCCGTCAATTATGTCCCGGATAAGTTCTAGAACTTGAATAGCTGTTAGGGATTTCTTCCTTGCCGGTGGGTGGTGCTTTAGTTGATTTTTTATCCGGGGTTGATTTAGTATTTCTATTATTATTGTTTTGTGCCGCGCTGGAGGGATGTTTTTTGGTTGTCGGTATGGTATTTGTTTTATCCTGCTCCTTAGCTCTATTGGGGTTGGGAGGTGTTGTTTTTGTTGATTCGGGTGTCTGTCTGTTGGTTTGTTTGGTTGTTTGTCCTGTTTTGTTGTGTTGGTGTGCTGGGACCTCTCTGATTGGTTTAGATTTAGTTTGACTGGTGGATGGGGCGGTAATTTTGGTGCAATTAGTGATTTGCATTCTATTATTGATTTCAGTCTTAGCGACTGGGTATGGTACATTGTTTATTGACATGTACTCGATGATAGCATTTTCTTTGATGCTGTATCTGCACTCACGTGATCGTGGGTGGTGGGGTTCTTTGCAGTTTGCACACTTTTGTCCCTGGAATTTACATTGACCCTCGTGGGGTCCCCCACACCTTCTCCATCTTTTGTTAAATCTGCACTTGCTGGTGAAATGCCCCCACCCCTGGCATCTGGTACAATACCTAGTTTTGGGGATGTACTCTGTCACCTGATAGTTTCTACCTGTTGATCCTAGGCGGATTGTAGCTGGGGGGGGGGGTCTGTTCAAATTGTAAGAGCACTGCAGTAGATTGCTAGCTCTGTTTATTATTTAATCGTTTTGCCTGATTGATTTCCTGGCCCTGTCTATTTAATTCCTGTCTTAAGCACTCTGTGTTGTGCTCCCTATCTATCCTAATGATTTTGTTTATTACTGGTTTAGGTTTACTGTTAAGGTGGACGTGATTTTGCGGTCTTATATTCATGTGGCGAGTAATTGTTACTCGGAATGGGCCAATTTTTTGGATTTCTAAGTATTTGGCGACTTGTTTGGAAGTAGCGCATCTAATCACTACATATTTTTCCTTGGTGTGAAGGATTTTGAAATTTCCTCCTTGGGTTTTGCTCAAAGTGGTGGCTATGGTCCTGTCGCTTATGTTTCGAATATTTATTTCCCTGCTTGTTAGGAATAGTGTTAGTTCCCGTGGGTGGTACGCGAGCTTGTGATTTGAAGGGTAGTTGAATGTGTTGTTATTTTGGTTTTGTTTGTTTTCCTTTGGAGGTTGTATTTCTTGTGTTTGTGCCCTGTGGTTATTGTGGCTGTTTTTATAGTTGTTTTGTTCAATATTGCCTGATCGTTTGAATTTGGGTTGTCCTACAAGTGGCCTTTTCCCTTTGCCTTGAATTATTGTTGTTGATTTTTTAACCGGGGTGGTTTGCGGCAGCCTAGTGGGTTTTTCTGGGGTTATCTGTCTGGGTTTTGAGGGGCCTGCTACCTGACTGTTGTGTACATGCTGGTGGTTGTTTTTTCCGTGGGTGGGTGATGTTATTATTTTTTCCCCGTTTTTGTTGTTAGTAGTAATGCCTAATCCTGTTTGTTTGTTTTTTTGTGTATGGGTTGTTGTTTGATTGGAGTCTTTGTGATTTTCCTTTTGATAATTGGTGTTAATCGGGGGTGGTGTTTCTATGACACGGTGTGTGTCTTGGTTCCCCCCTTCCGCCCTGCTAATTGGAGTTATGGTCATAGGTAGGGGTTTGGTTGGTTGTGGCGATAGTTCGAACATGGGTAGTGTAGAGTCCTGGTCATAAGAGTCGACTGTGTTTCGATTCCTATTTATAAATACCTCTGAATCCGAGTCTGAATCCATAATGTTTAAGTTAGGAGTGGAGGTCATAGGGTTTGCAGTGGTTTCTATGGGCACTGTATCGTTCATATCCGGGGTGTCCTGACTGGAGTTTTGAGACCTATTGAATTTGAATGACACCCCCGACGGCGTGCTATCTAGGGAGGACTGGCTTTCATCACAGATTAATCGGGCTGCCCTAACTGTGCTGGTTTCGTCTAAATTTATTGCACCTATGTAAGCTGCTGGCGGGGTTTGAGTAATACTTCTGATGATCTGTTTTCTGGGGATCCTTTGTTTCTTCATTTGAACTTTGCTCATTTCCGTCTGGTTTATTTTTACTTACTTAGTGAAACGGAAATGTGGTTTGAAAAATAGCTAACACGGTGATTTTATTGTTGTGTTTGGGATTAAGAATTAACCCTAAGTCCTATGAATGACAAACAATGCAAAAACCAAAAACGGAGGGATATGTTAAAATACCAAATTGTTAGATTAGTGAAGGGTCTTAAATGAAGTTATTTGTTATTAGTTGCCAACACCAGAATGGAAAAAAAAAACGTTAGGATAAATAAAGGATACAAATGAGCATGATTTAAATATGAAGAAAGTATAGAGATATTATAAAATTGTTAAGTGGTTAGATTTTGAACTGAACCTCGGATTTGGGAGCGAGTGTGAAGATTTTGTTTGCAAAGCTCAATGTAACAGAAAATCTTGCAGTGATCTCACGGAGCTGGAAGATATGCAAGGATTCTGTCCATGTTTTATGCTAGTATGGTTCCTAGCGCCTGTTTCTAAGCCTGGTTTTAAAATCTTCACAAAGTACTCGGTTTGAAATATCAAGTATTTAAATTGGCGCCAAAAATTGCTGAAAATGGGATTGAATTTGTAAGTCTCGGTTCAGAGAATTAAGTTACACTGTTAGTGAATAAATTAAAAAATGTAATATGTTATTAAATTCTGCACTCACACACGCTTTAAATAATAAAAAGAAAATTGCTAAAATGGATGATAGAGAGAGGGAGAGACAAGAAGTGGTTATGTGTTCCTATTTCGCCAATTACAGAGTTCAAGTTTGAAAATGATTCCTATCTTACCCTAATGATTTGGAATTGACCTAAATTCCGGTTCAAATGAACAAAGAGAATTTCCTAAGTTGTGGTGGTGTGATTTTAGCTGGCTGGTGGGCGGGCTGCTAGGCGGGCTGCAATAGTGATGGTAGTATAGATCTGCTAGGCGGGCTGTTAGGCAGGCGGGGTTGATGGATGCTGCGAAGTGCTGCTGGTGGTGATGGTGGTTAATAGCCGAGTTGAAAACGGAGGGTAAGCAAGCTCTCACCGCTCCGTGGCTGCGATAAGTCCGAACGACCAAACTACACAAAAAAGACTGGAGCTCCTGCTGACCGACTGACTGTGACCCTGCTGCTGCTGGCGCAAATGACTGACTGACTGAATTTGAATTATAGACGTGTGCGACGAATCTCGTCATGTACGTCTGATTAATATGCGCACAGCGCACTATTTAATTTGCCCCCCAAACTGTTGCTGTAGCATCAGTTTGGGGTTCGTCAAGCGGTTTAAACAGAGCTGTAAAAACCGCTTGCGCTTTACTGCATGCACCGCATGCTATTTAATTAATCGGCGTGGGGGTGCGAATCGCCCTCACGCCATTTAATTGTGTGCCCAGCACACTGTCTGTTGCGATGCAATGTCCGGGCGCGGAAAAGGCGGAGTCAGGGACGGCCAGGGAGGAGCTTTTGCGTCACAAGGTGGTGTCTGTGGTCCAGGGTGTGATTTGGCCTAAATATTGATGTCGTCTTGCACGTGTCGCTATTCTTTTTTAAAAAAATTTTAATTTTAATGAACTCTATATGATTGGCTGACTGATACCGTGTTGAAGTTGGGTTAAGTCCAATGGGCTTTGCCCTATACTTGATTCTATGCATGTTGAAGTAATCGTTGCCACTTTGTGCGGCTGGGCCTGATGGCTTTTGGTTTTTAAGCCACCTTATATTGTCTATGGATTTTGGGTCAAAGTTTTTAAGTTTCTTGTTAGCAATTGAATTTTCTGCCTTTTTGTTTGGAAACTGGGTTTAAGTTGTAGATTATATACCGCTTTGTGCAGTGGGCCCCTGATGGTTTGGACTTGTGACCACCTTATATTCTTAGGTTCGATTTGGGCCATTGAGAGGGTCCTATTGGATAGTTTCAGTGGATCTGGGATAAAGCATGAACTATATACCGCATTGTGCAGTCGGCCCCTGATGGTTTGGACTTGTGACCACCTTATACTCTTAGGTTCGATTGGGGCCATTGTAAGGGTCCTATTATTGATTCATTGGTGCGTTGTTCTGATACTCCTTGGACTGTTTTTTTCCGAATATCGGTACCAGTGTGGGTGTTTAGAAAGAGCGTAGAGAAAGCAGAGTATATAGTCATGCATGTATTAATTAAAACAGAAACAACTTTTTTTTTTTGTTGTTGTTGTTGTTGTTGTTGTTATTATTATTATTTTTTTTTTTTTTTTTTTTTTCCTCTAGTAATAAAAAGAAAAAAACATTCATTCATCAATTCATCCATTCTTTTCCTTCCTTTCGTTAGTAGTCATGCATGGGGTAAAAAACAAATCTTGCTTTGCTTGTGATTAATTAAGTTTAGTTTAGATTTTGTGTCTAATTTTTCCTGGCTGTCCTAATGATTTGAGGTTCAAATACTTGCAGTGCGAGGGCCCAAGTTCGTTGAGACGTACCCTCCAACCGTAAGGGCTGTGGATTTACCTGGTTCCTCCCTGCGTTGTGATCTGACCTTTTAAATATATTTTTAATTTTAAGTTTAGTTTAGATTTTGTGTCTAATTTTTTTTTTTTTTTTCCTGGCTGTCCTAATGATTTGAGGTTCAAATACTTGCAGTGCGAGGGCCCAAGTTCGTTGAGACGTACCCTCCAACCGTAAGGGCTGTGGATTTACCTGGTTCCTCCCTGCGTTGTGATCTGACCTTTTAATTTTATTTTAAATTTTAAGTTTAGTTTAGATTTTGTGTCTAATTTTTTCCTGGCTGTCCTAATGATTTGAGGTTCAAATACTTGCAGTGCGAGGGCCCAAGTTCGTTGAGACGTACCCTCCAACCGTAAGGGCTGTGGATTTACCTGGTTCCTCTCTGCGTTGTGATCTGACCTTTTAATTTTATTTTAAATTTTAAGTTTATTTTAGATTTTTGTGAGGAGACCGGAATTTTATGTGTATGTGTGTGTGTGTGTGTGGGGGGGGGATGTTATAATTGGTTATAATTTTCCCCTTTTTCCTATGGCAGATATGAACCCCAAGATGTTTGCATACATCGAGTTGATGTTGTTCGTTTTGGTGTTAAAAAACGTCGGATACTGGGCTGGCGCGTTTATTTTGGTTTGTTTTTCCTGGAAATCTGTCCTTTCTGGTGTGTATTGGGGCAGGTATTAAAGATATGATCTAATGTTTCCGGGACGGGGCAGTGAGGGCAATTTATGCCTGCTGCTCTTATCTCTGGTATAAACCTTCCAAAACTGCTGGCTAAAAGGGTTTTGCCAGTTTTGAGTCGTGTTATGACTTTGGAGTCGTATGGGTTTACCAATTTAGGGGTTGATATATTCCTGCTAACTTGCTTTTGCAGTTGATAGAGTTTTCTCCCTTTTGCTGAGTTATCCCATTCCCTTTGCCATTTAGTATCTATTTTCTGCCTTATGATACTGTAAATTTCCAGTACGCTATAATCCATTTGGTGTATTTCCAATTCTTTAAGCTTTCTTTTAGCTTCTTGATCTGCCCTTTCATTCCCTGGAATATCGATGTGGGAGGGTACCCACATGAATTCCACAGTATATTTGTGTTGGTCCAGGGTTTTTAGCTTTAAATATATTTCCCGTAGCATGTTTTCCCTGCTGGACGAGTTATTTGTTTCCAGGGTTCGTAGCACACTGAGGGAGTCGCTGATTATCACTGTTTTGGCTGTGTGGGTCTCTTCAATCCATTTTATAGCTTCCTTAATTGCCCAAAACTCGACTGTATAAATGGAGCAGTGATCAGGCAGCCTTGCCCCCAGTGTGATATTCTCCCCCGGGATTACGACTGCGGCTGCCGTACGCATGGGTTCCAGTGATTTTGACCCATCGGTATATATTTGTGTGTAGCCCTCATATCTATTCGCAAGATCAGTTAAGATTTTTGCCCTGATTTCTAACGGGTTATGTTGTTTGTCCCCATAGTTTAATGCTTCGACATTGATTTTGGGGGCCTTACAGGTCCATGGTGCAGTGTCCGGGTGTTGTATTATTTCCACTTGGGTAGTGATTAGTTCTAACTCCCTGTGTAGTTCATGGATTTTTTTCCCTCCTGGTAGGTTTGCTTTAAGTTTATGTCAGAAGGGCTTGTTGCACTTGTTTATGATAATGCGGGTGGGGTGAGATTTCGGGTGAATTGACAGCCGTGTCTCGTAGCGCAGGAGTAACTCCTCCCTTCTAAGGTGCAGAGGGGGTTCACCTGTTAAAACTCGTAGCTCGTCCCCAGAAGTGCTAGTGAGAGCGCCGGTGCAAATAACAAGAGCCTGGTACTGAATTCGATCTAGTTGTTTAAGTACATTAGGGTGAGCCGAAGCATATGCCTGGCACCCGTAATCTATTTTCGATCGAATGAGTGTCCTATATAATGTAAGGAGTGTGGTCTGATCCGCCCCCCCACTCAGTCCCTTCAAGGTTTCGTAAGAGGTTTAGATCTTTTTCGCATCTCCTTACTAGCTCTGTTATGTGCTTGCTCCATGTAAGGCGCTCATCGAATAGCATTCCCAAGAAACGAGCCACTTTTTCAAACTTTATTTCTGTACCGTTTAAGTATAATTTTGGGGGGGTCCCTGCGTGTTTTAAGTTTAGGTGTAAAAAGCACCCCTATTGTTTTACCGGGGGATATTTTGAAACCCCACCTATCTGCCCATCTACCAATCCCATCTAGTCCCATCTGCATTTCGCTCACCACAGCTTCACTGGACGGGTTTCCATCTTTCCAGATTCCGCTGTCATCAGCAAACTGAGATATGTCCAGCTGAGTTTGGTTTATTGACTTTTCCAGGTCATTTATCATGATATTGAAAAGGGTGGGACTCAGTACACTCCCCTGAGGGGTGCCGTTTTCCAGCTCATGTATTTCCGAATACCGTCCTCCCACCCTCGTTTGGATAGTTCGACCGGTTAAGAAGTTTGATATGAATGTATGCATGTGACCAGTGATTCCATATTTGTTTAATTTGGCAATTAATCCTTTGGTCCAGATTAGATCATAGGCTTTTTCGAGGTCAAGGAAGACGGCGATTAGATGACGATTACTTTTATATTTTGCATTGAATGCCAGTCTTATGCTTGACTCCAGTCGTATAAGTTGATCTAATGTGGAGCGTTTATTGCGGAATCCGCTTTGATTTTTGGATATCAAATTCTTACTCTCTAGGTGGAATTTAAGCCTATTATTTATCATTGTCTCCATAACCTTGCATATGTTATCTGTTAGCGATATTGGTCTGTATGAATTTATATCTGTTGGATCTTTTCCAGGTTTCGGGATTGGGATAACAATTGCTTGCTTCCATCTTGTTGGAATCTTTCCCGATCGCCAGATCGCATTCAACAGATCTAAAATCACCAGTTCGGTTCTTTTGGGGAGATTTTTGTAAATTTCATAGCCTAGTGTGTCCTCCCCCGGCGAGGTAGTTTTTTTCCTGCATAGAGCTTTTCGCCATTCATGAATGGTGAAATCAACATTTAGGGGGCTGTCTTGGTTACTCCTATCTGTGAATAGGTGAGGGTATTGTGTTTCAACCCTGTTGCGGTGCATTTGGAAGTTAGCTGTATGGTTTGTGTTGCTGCTCATCCCGGCGAAGTGTGATGCTAATTTTTCTGCTTTTTCCCTGTCAGTTGTAAGTCTTGGGAGTTTAGGGGTTGCAAAGGATTTTTTCCCTCTTATTTTCCTAATTTTATCCCATACCTGCTTTGAATTAGCCTTAAGATTTATGGATGAGCAGAATTTTTGCCATGAGGTTTGTTTTGCCTTAAATATGATGTTTTTCGCCAGGCGTTCTTTTTCTTTGTAAACAAGGAAATCGAGGTTGTTTTTGGAGTGCCGAAACCTGTTTAGGGCCCTTTTTTTATCTCTTAACGCTTGTTTACAATCCTCATTCCACCATGGTACGGACTGTTTGATGCCCCGCCCTCCCGTTTTGGGAATACTGTGCTCCGCTGCTGATGATAGTACTTTAATGACGTTTTCGTTAAAGGTTTCGATGTTTTCGTCATATAATTGGGCGTCGTCTATCTCCTCACAGAGAGTGCGAAACATCTCCCAGTCCGCCTTATCATATCTCCATTTTGGGGGCATTTGTGTATTGTTTTTATGTGTTTTAAGTTGAACTGTGGTCAATATGGAAAAATGGTCGCTGCCTAGTGTGCTGGTATGATCTACTTCCCAATCAGCTATCTCCGCTACCTTGGGTGTGCACAAAGTTAGATCGATTGCTGACATGTTCCCATTTATAGGGTTAAGTCTGGTACGTGCACCATTGTTTAGTATGACTAGGTTGGGTAATGCGACCCATGTCTGACTGACTGAATTTGAATTATAGAAGTTGTGCGACGAATCTCGTCATGTACGTCTGATTAATATGCGCACAGCGCACTATTTAATTTGCCCCCAAACTGTTGCTGTAGCATCAGTTTGGGGTTCGTCAAGCGGTTTAAACAGAGCTGTAAAAACCGCTTGCGCTTTACTGCATGCACAGCATGCTATGTCAGGAACGTGGCAGGCGGCTTGGGCTTGGCAAGGGAGACACGAAGCGGAAAGGTCAAATTCTGCCCAGTTAACTAAGTCGGGCTGTCCCTAATACCAATAAAGTGTTAGCCACTTGTTCAATTATGACAATACTTCAAGTTACAAAGAATTTTTTTTTTTTTTTTTTAAATAACGCGCTTATTCCTGATTTGTAAAAATTTTGTGTACTAAGTGTACATATTATTTTCCAAAAACAATACCAATCTTTGAGTAAAAATTACTCGTCTCATTTTCGTATCACGCACACTTCAATTTTGAGTAATAATTTTAGACGGTGGTTCGAAATTGATCAAATTTGTGTTTAAAAGAGTATAATCAAAAGGGGTTTTCGAAAATACCAAATTGAAAACCCCATTGATTTAGGTAACTGAGGCAATGTAGCCCTAAGAAGGGCTGGGTAGTTCCCCTGGTGGTGGCATGTATTTCTTCAGTTCTTCCGGCACCTCGAAAAGCTTTGATGGTCGATGTGAGCTGCCTGGATCCATGAGGTGAAGTAGGTCACGATCTCTCATCCAGTCCTCGCATTTGATAGGGGGTAGGTTCAGCTGATGGTAAGTGATCAGAAAATTACAAATTCTCTCTGCTAGTGGGACCGGTGTTTTTTGATACTCGAACTCCATGAAATTGGTTTTAGCTCGATTGAAGTGAGCCCTCTGTTTTTTGCTCCCTCGCCTGTTTCCTGCCTCCATTAACGCCCTGTGGTCCTCAATGAAAACCTTGGCTTCATCTTTATCCTCCCATATGTCAGTTCCCGTTTCAGCTGCCAGGGAGGTATGGTACATGTACTGCCAAATTAATTCACGAGGTGTACCGGTCAGCGGTAAAGATTCCTCCGCTGTTTGAAGATAAATTGTAGAGGTGGGCATTGGTGGTGGTGGTGGTCGAGGTGGTGGAAAAACTTCCTTCCTTCCTTCCGCCGCTTTTTTTTGTTGCCTCATTTGGTTCTCCTCCTTCTTCTCCTCCGTTTTCTTCTTTGAAGAGGCTGTCGCCTGCGTCCCAGCTACAGGTGTTGCCGCTGGGGGTGGGGGTGGGGGCGATGTTGGTTTTGGAGGAACCAGCGCTGCTGTTGATTGAGTTTCCGGGACAGGGCCGCTCGCTCTCGGCTGGGTCTGCGCTCCTCGCTCCCTCTGTTGAGGCTGTGGTTCGCCTATCTCTGGTCCCCTTTTCCTCCAATCCCTTGGGGTTCTGTCTGGTCCCCTTTTCCTCCAATCCCTTGATGTTCTCTCTTCGTAGTTGCAATTGATGTTTTTTTTCCCCAGATTAAGAGAAGAGTAGTTCTCTTTTCCTGAGCTCTCAAGCTCCACCCTGAAGCCAATGAAAGGCCAAGGCCCTTCAGGGCGTTCAGTGCGATCTCAGGGATAACTTCCATGGCTAGCGATTTTTGTACTACTTGCTACTTCCTCTGTTCGCTGTCCACTACTGACTGACTGACGCTGAATGCGACCCATGACTGACTGAATTTGGATTATAGACGTGTGCGACGAATCTCGTCATGTACGTCTGATTAATATGCGCACAGCGCACTATTTAATTTGCCCCCAAACTGTTGCTGTAGCATCAGTTTGGGGTTCGTCAAGCGGTTTAAACAGAGCTGTAAAAACCGCTTGCGCTTTACGGCATGCACAGCATGCTATGTCAGGAACGTGGCAGGCGGCTTGGGCTTTGGCAAGGGAGACACGAAGCGGAAAGGTCAAATTCTGCCCAGTTAACTAAGTCGGGCTGTCCCTAATACCAATGAAGTGTTAGCCACTTGTTCAATTATGACAATACTTCAAGTTACAAAGAAATTTTTTTTTTTTTTTTTAAATAACGCGCTTATTCCTGATTTGTAAAAATTTTGTGTACTAAGTGTACATATTATTTTCCAAAAACAATACCAATCTTTGAGTAAAAATTACTCGTCTCATTTTCGTATCACGCACACTTCAATTTTGAGTAATAATTTTAGACGGTGGTTCGAAATTGATCAAATTTGTGTTTTTCAGAGAGTTTTTTAGTCAAAAAATGGGGTTTCTGTGCCAATTTGAAACCCGATAGGCATTTTGCGTACTCTTTTTAGTCCTTAGAAGGACTGAGGGGTTTCTTCTGTAGCGGCTTCAGGAAATGCGGCTTCAGGTGGTCTGGCATTCCCTGTGTTAGCGTCCGTCTGGTTCGCACTTTCGGACTGTTGGGGTCTAAAATGTCCGCCATATCCAATCCGCCCAAGGGTGTGTGGTAGGTAACATAGTTGGTTTGGAGCCCGTGGTACACTATCAGATGATTGCAGGTGTATGCCGCTAGTATTAACGGGCATTCGGTAAATTTCTTTCCCCATTGTAGAAGATTTGCTGTTGATTTTCTTTCCCGGTTTCTGCCATACTTCGATTGTGGGACTCCTAGTTCTTTCTGCCTTCTTGCATCAAGGACCTCCCTGACATCCTCAATATATCTCTGGGCAGTTTTCTTCTGCAGCCAGACTTCATTCAACCCCATTGCGTATGACTGGTCGTAGATATATTGGAACGCCTGTTGGTCTAATTCGGCTCCACTCATTTCCGGCGGTGTGTTCGGTTCCGGGGTGGGTGGGGGTGACTTCCACGCTTCCGCCGCTACCTGTTTTACCGATGGTTTGGCCGGATAATTTACAGCCGATATAGGCGCGGATGAGGCTTGAGGCGCAAGTGGGGGAGTTTTTTTTCCCCTCGCATCCTGCATGTTGGTCCCCTCTGGGGTGTTTTTTCCTTTTGTGTTTTCCCTCTTGTCCCAGCTACAGTTTCAGCTACAGCTGCTGCTGCTGGGGGTGGAGTGGTCAGCGCTGGTGTTGCTGTTGGTAGTACCGTGACAGGGCCGCCAGCACTCGGCTGGGTCTGCACTCGTTGCTCCCTCTGTTGAGGCTTCGGTTGTCCTCTCGCCGGTCCTCTGTTTCTCCAATCCATTGGGGTTCTGTCTTCATACACATTTCTTTTATCTTCCCAGATTAGGAGAAGAGTTGTCCTTTTCTCCTGAGCTCTTAAGCTCCAGCCTGATGCCAGTGAAAGGCCAAGGCCCTTCAGGGCATTCAGGGCGTGCTCTGGTATAATTTCCATCGCTAGCGCTATTTGTAGTGTTATCTACTGCTCTGTTCGCTGTCGACTACTCGTGACCCTGTGCGACCCATGCTGACTGACTGAATTTGAATTATAGACGTGTGCGACGAATCTCGTCATGTACGTCTGATTAATATGCGCACAGCGCACTATTTACTTTGCCCCCAAACTGTTGCTGTAGCATCAGTTTGGGGTTCGTCAAGCGGTTTAAACAGAGCTGTAAAAACCGCTTGCGCTTTACTGCATGCACCGCATGCTATTTAATTAATCGGCGTGGGGGTGCGAATCGCCCTCATGCCATTTAATTGTGTGCCCAGCACACTGTCTGTTGCGATGCAATGTCAGGGCGCGGAAAAGGCGGAGGCAGGAACGGCCAGGCAGGAGCTCTTGCGTCACAAGATGGTGTCTGTGGTCCAGGGTGTGATTTTGCCTAAATTGATGTCGTCTTGCACGTAACGCTATTCTTTAAAAATTTTTGAATTTTTTTGAACTCTTTATGATTGGCTGACTGGTACCGTGTTGAAGTTGGGTTAAGTCCAAGGAGCTGTGCCCTATACTTGATTCTATGCATGTTGAAGCAATCGTTGCCACTTTGTGCGGCTGGGCCTGATGGCTTTTGGTTTTTAAGCCACCTTATATTGTCTATGGATTTGGGTCAAAGTTTTTACGTTTCCTGTTATCAATTGAATTTTCTGCCTTTTGTTTGGAAAACTGGGTTTAAGTTGAAGATTATATACCGCTTTGTGCAGTGGGCCCCTGATGGTTTGGACTTGTGACCACCTTATATTCTTAGGTTCGATTTGGGCCATTGAGAGGGTCCTATTGAATAATTTTTGATCTGGGGTAAAGCATGAACTTATATACCGCATTGTGCAGTCGGCCCCTGATGGTTTGGACTTGTAACCACCTTATACTCTTAGGTTCGATTGGGGCCATTGTAAGGATCCTATTATTGATTCATTGGTGCGTTGTTCTGATACTCCTTGGACTGTTTTTTCCGAATATCGGTACCAGTGTGGGTGTTTAGAGAGAGCGTAGAGAAAGCAGAGTATATAGTCATGTATGTATTAACTACAACAGAAACAGCTTTTTTTTTTTTTTTTTTTTTTTTTTTTTTTTTTTTTTTTTATTTTTTTTTTTTTTTTTTTTTTTTTTTTTTTCCCTAATAATAAAAAGAAAAAACATTCATTCATCAATTCATCCATTCTTCTCCTTCCTTTCGTTAGTAGTCATGCATGGGGTAAAAAACAAATCATGCTTTGCTTGTGATTAATTAAGTTTATTTTAGATTTTGTGTCAAATTTTTTCTGGCTGACCTAATGATTTGAGGTTCAAATACTTGCAGTGCGAGGGCCCAAGTTCGTTGAGACGTACCCTCCAACCGTAAGGGCTGTGGGCATACCTGGTTCCTCCCTGCGTTGTGATCTGACCTTTTAATTTTATTTTAATTTTTAAGTTTAGTTTTAGATTTTGTGTTTAATTTTTCCTAGCTGTCCTAGTGATTTGAGGTTCAAATACTTGCAGTACGAGGGCCCAAGTTCGTTGAGACGTACCCTCCAACCGTAAGGGCTGTGGGCATACCTGGTTCCTCCCTGCGTTGTGATCTGACCTTTTAATTTTATTTTAATTTTTAAGTTTAGTTTTAGATTTTGTGTTTAATTTTTCCTAGCTATCCTAGTGATTTGAGGTTCAAATACTTGCAGTACGAGGGCCCAAGTTCGTTGAGACGTACCCTCCAACCGTAAGGGCTGTGGGCATACCTGGTTCCTCCCTGTGTTGTGATCTGACCTTTTAATTTTATTTTAAGTTTTAAGTTTTAAGTTTTAAGTTTTAAGTTTTAAGTTTAAGTTTTAAGTTTAGTGTGCGACCCATGGTGAATGCGTCGCTTTATATGCTGGAAGTACGGACGTGAAGGAAAACATCCCCAAAAAAATAAAAATAAAAAATTTAAAAAAAACTCTTACACACAAAACACACCAAGTTCGCGACTTAAAGCAAAGTATTTTTAAGATAGGAAGGGCAAGGGAGTGTTTATAGACACACTCTACACAAACAAACTCCATACAAACACACAAGGGAAAGGAATTTTTAGTTTTTTAAAAAGACAGACACAAACACACACCCAACATACAAACACAAATTTTTTAGGCAAATAAGATTTCTTTTCTTGGTAATTGTTGTGGCTCTGAAAAGTTCCGTTTGGTTTTTGTTTTTGTTCACCTAGAGATGTGGACACCTCCCCGGTCTGGCCCCACAGGCAGCACATCTCCCACTCCATCGATCTCTACCCCAGGGATTGATGGAGATGGGAAAAGAGGACGGGAGTTGAGTGGCTTCGCCGTCCCAATTCTCTGTTGCAGGGACAGTGATCTGCTGTGGTTGCTGACGCTGCTGCTGCTGCTGCTGTGTTTGCTGTCGCTGCTGTTGTTACTACTGCTGCTGTGTTTGCTGTCGCTGCTGTTGTTACTACTGCTGCTGTGTTTGCTGTCGCTGCTGTTGTTACTACTGCTGCTGTGTTTGCTGTCGCTGCTGCTGCGACCTCACCATTGGTTTGACAGCACAGTTGAGACGTAAATAAGTCGGGCGCAATTGTTGCCAAACGGTCCACATAGTGCGCCAATTATTAGACGCAATTCAACAAAATTCAGTGCATCATATAAATATGCAAAGGATTGTTACAATTTACAGCTTTTTATTCATGGAGAACAACCCGATGTTATAGAGGAACTATTCAATGGTCGGATGACACATAGTCACAACAGATTAGAAAATGTCTCCACACATGAAAACTACTCACTGAATAACAGAGTGGAAACAGCAGAACTTAAAGCAATCGTACACAGCTGTAAGAGTGACTTGAACTCAGTGCAACACGAACTTAATAAAACAATAGGTCATTTGAACAATCGGATTGTCATCCTTGAAAAGCAAAACAAAGAACTCTCTACCGACAACATACATCTTAAGCATGCCTTTCTCAGACTTGAGACCTTAGTAACAACTAAGTTTCAGCAATATGACAGCATAATGAAACACTCTCTTAATACAAACGTATCTTCTGTTGTTACCGGTAAAATTTCAGATGGCAATCACAGTGCAAATCAGCCAGCATGTGACCATCTACAAAACCAACAAACGGGAAGCAACGCTGAACAGCAATCTCAACACCAAATGAATTCAGACCCAGTAGCATCATCTACAAGGTCAACGCCTAACTCACTACCACGTGTTCAAGTACAACCAGCGTGTAATGTTCCACCAGAGGATATTACGATTCACCCCATACGAGGCGATCTCCAGACGTCAACATGCAAGAGATACTCTGATGCCCTGAATGCGACTCTGAGCCCATCAGAGACAATCAACTCAGTCGCACAAACTCGCCGCACAGTATCTACTTCTGATGATGATGAAAACACTTCTCCCAAACGGAGTGCACCTTCTCTCAGCATAATCTCAAATACTGATATTGCAAATGAAGCACATGATCAACGGACTCGGTCTCTTGCCATTGATGGACAATCTCAAACAAGAGCAAGTTTAAAGGATATTAATGTATGTATGAAACCCAATCATGTACAAGCAAACAAAATGTCAATCCAAGAAAAACTATCTAACTTAGCGCATGGAAATAATTCTTCGAATAATTCTTCAAGTAATTCAGAATCCCCAAACACAGTAAAATCTCACCCACTATCAACAACAACAGGTCAAAATCTATCAGACCAGGAGGAACAAAACTTTGAAAATCCCGGTGAAGTTTTCATAGGGGTATATAGGAAAAGAAATGTCAGCTATTTTATTTGGAGAATTGATAATTCATCCACTACGGCGGGCATCTATGCCCATTTCCAAAAAAATGGCGTAAATATAAGCTCTCTGGCCTTGTACCGCAGCAAATCTGGAACCTTATATGCACGTATAAATGTTAATTCACAATATGCACAATATGCACAAATAGTAGAATCGGAAGATTTCTCCTGGCCCGATGGTATCATTTGCACTCACTGGAAATCTCCTGCTAAAAGGGTCAAATCACCTGTTCAAAACTACAATAATAGATAACATATTCCTTACATGATCTTTGAAACTACAAGAAAGCTCACAATGTCAATTTTATTTCTTTACTTATGTAAACTAAGTTTAACAATGGCTTTAAATTTACTTGTATGGAATGTCAGAGGCATAATGTCATCGACAATATGTCTGGGCAATTTATTGGATCAGTATGACTGTGATATTGCATTCATAAACGAACACAAACTGCGTCCACAAAATGCATCGTTTATGGATTCCATACATTCCAAATATGCAACTTTTACCTGTTGCGAGGAGACATCAGATCCTTTCGGGCCAATCAAATGTGGCAAATCAGGCAGATTAGGGTCTATGTTGTTGTTCTACTGATTAGTCCTTACAAACTGCATAGACCCAGATCTGCCGGCGCATTATGCGACGGCAGATCTGGGTCTATGCAGTTTGTAGCTGGTATCGGATTATACGCGAGTATATTCGGTACCTTCGGACATTCTGTTCAACAGTTTTATGTAGAAGACCAAGTCACCTCACCGTGCAAAGGGTAACTTAAACTGTCATACTTGAACAGTTTGCGCCCTACTACAATCTTATAATTAAAAAATGTTTACCAAGCATTGTGATCAGCATTTATTTTGTTTAAAATCGCCTTCTGTAATGCAGACAAACACAGTGCCGCAGATATGGGGCGTATCGGCATAAATTACATCTAACATATAATTAAAATACGCCAAACTTTTAATTGGGACAGGTACTGTATAGTTTTAAAAGATCCGTTATGCATTGTTACATTACTGTAGGCACTAGATAATCCAATGCTACGTTTCGCTGTTGCTAAAAGCTATCAGCTGCTTGAAAATTCAGTGCCCATTTTTAAATCGCTGACGGCCGAACGTAATAGACAAAGAAAAAAAATAGATTTCAAGATTACAAGCTTATTTTAGAAGCAAAGTTGCTCAGTTTTGGAGCTGACATTAGATTCTATTGTCACATGAAAACAACCGAGGGTTTACTTCTATGATTCAAAAATTATCTGGAGCAATGTAACACTAGAAAGGAACTACTTATCCCTTCATGCGATTTGACAATATTTGTAAACAATAGTTCAAATATAGTTATGTAATTTTAAAAAAAATTCTTTTATATTTGTTATTATTTTTATTAGTTTTTGTAATTATGATAATTGAACTCCATATTATACAGAATTTATGAAGTCATACAGCTTAAATCTTTGCTACCTCTGTTCATGCAGTGCGTAATCGATTTCCAAGCTTCATGACTTCAAGAATCCTGTAAAATATGAAATTAAATTCTTAAATAATACATTTAATAAAATGTATCTGCTGAACATCATCTAAACGTACCTGTTTAGTGTCTCTTTGTTCCTGGCTCAAAACATTGTTGACGTTCACCAGACTTGATTTACAAACTTTGGTCTTGCTGCTCCCATGTCTTAATATTTATGCTTACCCCATCAAAACTTCCATTACATATCCTTGTTTTGCAAAGATCCCTTGACTAAAGTCCATATATTGTTTTTCTTGTTCTATTTTTAAACATTACATGTATTATCTAATGCTACTCGGCTGAGAAGATTTGTACGGGAACAAGAGTAGGATTCGATCAGTAAATGCATCGTTCTGATAAAAACATGGGGAATAAAAGGGCTTACATAATGTTGTACAGGATCCTGGATACAGGAGCAAAGATAGTGCTACACTAGTGCTATAATTTAGAATTTTATAAAATAGACCGTGATGTTTATTCTACAAATATCTTAAAAGGAAAAGATTTACATTCATCTTCGCAACTTCAACAGTTGGAAATAATTCAATGTACTCGTATCCCTGATACCCACAACCTTATATAACCTTCTCCGCATGATCAGTGTTTTATTTTTCAAACTTTCTACATCGAAAAAAAAGAAGAGAAAAATAATACATGAGAGCCGTTATGTAAGTAAAGATACAAAAAGGTGGATTTTGTTTCTCCAGGAAATAATACCTGATAATTCACTACTTTAAGAGAAAAATAACATAAATGGGGGTGGGGGTGGGGTGAATGACAACTGCTTACATGGGTGGAAACTTGCAAAATTACCCATTTTTGTCACAAGAAAATGCGGCACATCTCAGTATGTTAGGGCAGGAATTAAATAACTAATACCTATTCTGCAGCCTTGCAAGACGAGCCTTTACGCCAAGATTCACTTGTTCATAGTTTATGCACCTGACTGCTGATATACTTGAATTTCCACAGGCAGGTCCTAATAGGTGAGTTGTCAAACAGAATCGGTATATTAACAACGACAATATTACTTTCTGTTCTAAACAAATATTTAGACACTTTCCGTAAATTTCTAAATTTGCTTCAGTGCAGTTAACAGGGGATTTCAAAGGTCAAACGTTTATGTCCTAACAGCAATATGCCAACTAATCTAGCAAAATAAAAGGTTATCCAATGAAAAAAGATTGTCATTATTTTCTATAGATATTTGTAGACCTAAGGCCGAAGAGTGCAACAACAAGTTTCTTTGTCTCCTTTTTAATCTCGGTTGAATTTCAGGTCCAGCAAGGGGATTGGCCAGCAAACCCATCCCGGGTCCATATCGCTCATCTCGATTTGCACTTCTTGGAACCATAGCTGTCGGAGTGACTGGCTACGGGTCTTACAAATACTTCAACAAGGAAACCCTGCAGGAGATGATTCCATTCAAGGCTCACACAGTCTCGGCAGCAGCACCCCCAAAGTCTCAGCCCTCGGTAAGACCTGTTTTCATTCATATGTCGAAGAAAAGTGAGAACTTGATGATTCTTTGGGTCCATTCTTGCGTTCGTTTATAATGCTTTATGTTTTACAATACTAATTGAGTTTCTTCTATATTTCTTTAAATCTACATTTTTGATGAAATCAAGTGCATAAATGATAAGTTCGGATTCACCAAGACTATCTTATTTAAGTTAAGCAATGACCGGTAAACAATATATTTTAAAAAGCATAGACTATGTTGCATTGTTTAAAAATAGTTGCATTTGAATGAGATAACTGGAAATTGTAGTGTAGGTGATCTTTCCGTACCCGGCCGAATCCCACCTATTTCCTGTCTCATCCTACGCAAAAGCAAAGAGTCTGAACTCAATAAACATTTTTTTTTCTGTTTAGACTTTAATTCTGCTTTATATTGAATGCAAATAACATTCTTCACTTGTTTGCAAATTTCTTGGAAAAATCAGAGAATAGTTTAAATGACTTTAGGATGGAAATAACTTTAGTTTTCATTATTGGAAGGTGTCCCACTAAGAATTTTCATTTTAATTTTTTTTTAGCAAAAAACAATATATTGAGTTGTTATAATACTGCCAAATGCGTCGAAACTGATGTTATCATTTGAAGCGATCTTTTTGTAATTGCTGACATAGTATTTTCAATGCACTCTAATCCAGAATCGAAGCTTTAGAAGAGCGTAAATCCATGAAGAATCGCACGTAATCCCTTGGAACCGTCTCTCCAATACCGAAATATGCCCCTCATTTTCTCCATGATGGCAGCACAGATTTATGATAAATAAAAATGTCAACGCCTCCCAAAGAATAAAAGAAAGACATTTAGTAATTTGACTGTATGTAGATGTGTGCACTGTCTTTATAATATAATCATCTTATGTTCGATAGCGCTATTCAAGACAAATGTTATTGTCTTGTAAAAAAAAAGTTCAGAAAATTACATGAATGCCAATACTTGCATAAACATAGTCACTAACTTGAACTCTATCCGTCATTTCCGTTATAATTGTGGGGGGGGGGGAGTGTGTGTGTGTGTGGGGGGGGGGGAGTGAATTGGCATAAAAAATAATGTTTGCATCAAAGGAATCTGGGCATCTTAATAATGTTTGCATCAAAGGAATCTGGGCATTTTAATGTATCTTCTATGTGTGCAATTTTTCTGCAACAGTGACAGGTAGAACGATCCCCAATAGTTTCCTTTTTTGACCTGGTGTTAGAATAATAGAGTATCCTGACAAGTTATTTTAGTATCCGCTTTAACAAATGCTGCATGCAGATTAAAAAAGCAGTCTAGCAGCTCAAATCTGGATAATCTTATGGTAGAATGTTTCTAGGAATAACAATTTATAACAATGAGGTGAATCAAACAAGCATAGAAAAAAAACCCAAATACAATAGTTGGTGTTCTTTGAAGAAAAGGGGAGTTATATGTACTAATCGATATATATATATATATATATATATATATATATATATATATATATATATATATATATATATATATATATATAGAGAGAGAGAGAGAGAGAGAGAGAGAGAGAGAGAGAGAGAGAGAGAGATTTCCAAACGATTCTGAATTCTCAATCTGGAACTTAATTCTTCTGAAATCATATTATCAGTCACATTTTTCACACTCTGATTGACTCAGGTAACTTCCAGATTATCTCAGAAACGTTCTTGCAAGTTGACTAGAACCCTTATTATTGTGTTGTTTCAAGAACAAATCCAACTCATGATTATATGATATATTGCTTAAAGTTATTGGATAACTAATTTCAACACTATATTTGCCTTAGAAAAAGAGCCAAGAGGCATCCCTTGAATGTACTAATAATTTGATCAAATTAGATTGTTATTTCTGTATGTGGATTGGGAACAAACTAAGTTTAAATTCTCTATTAGTACTCCTTTTTTCAAAGTTTTGTCAAAGTTCACATTTTCTTCCATACATCTACTTACTTTCGCACAAAAGTTTGCATTTTGACTCTCCAGATATATTTGTTTGTCTTTCTACAGCCATATCATGCATAATACAAAATGATTTATTTTACATGTTCTTCCGTTACATTTCCTGCTGTAGTTTAACTGGCGCTTCGTTGTTAGCCTATTGAGGTCTGTATTCATTCAACACTGTTCAATACAGGACTTATAATACTGGTTTATATAGGTCTTCGACTTTGTTGGTTTATTAGGTGTGGACTGCAGATAAAGAACATCATCTGTACCTATGGATTGAGGTGAATCCTAGATCAAGCCACAAAGAGGTTGCAAAAGTTGCAGCAAGGCTTCAAAAGATGGTGGATAAGGTGTCAGACCCCAGTACGAGAGATGAACGTGATGAAATATTAGTGGGAGTTGGATTCGGCCCCCGCTTCTATAAACAGGTAATCAAAATGGACCAGGATGCAATTGAAGGTTTACTTGTTAAGGTAGTTCTTTGTTCAAATAATTTTTTTTTATCATAATGAGGCCCTGAACATAACAAGATGTTCCATATATCTGCATATATCTTTTTGGGTTATAAAATGTTGACAGTTACATCTAGAAATTCACGAAGGAAAGGCTTGATTTAGCAAAACGACTACTTTCTTTGATAACTGAAATCAGGATAGACTTCAGTCGTGCAAATCACACAAAAGTGTAGCTAGACTTATATATATGTATCTTTGAAAAAGTCTGCTTGTTTACCAAAAAGAGTGTCATTCACGGAGGGTGTGGGGTGTGAGGAAAAAATAGAAGTGGTAATATTGATACTAATATTTTGAAGACCATACATGCTTATATGCCATAACCAAAACTTCTCCGATATTTAATTTCACTAATGGGGGTGTTTTAATTAATAAATCTGGTCTATCATCGGTCACTTTTGGTGAGGTGACGAAGTACTCAGTTACAATTGTTGTGTTCGCTTTTGGTCGAAATTCAGTTCTGCACCATTTCTGTTGTTTCGGACTTAGACTACTTGAAACATATATCCACGGTTTTGGACTTAGACTACTTGAAACATATATCCACGGTTTCGGACTTGGACTACTTGAAATATATATCCACGGTTTCGGACTTAGACTACTTGAAACATATATCCATGGTTTCGGACTTGGACTACTTGAAACATATATCCACGGTTTCGGCAAGACATATGGAAAAACATATTCGTTCGATCAGCCGTGTGTACCACATATAAGTTTAGTTAGATTTACATACACGTATATTGGAAACAGTCAGTTTAGTTTTATGTTGAAGACCATACCCGCGCACAAAACCGAACTTGTTTAAAAAATGGTCCTGCACCGTTTAGTCGATTTGGTCGATCATTGGTTACTTTTGATAAGGTAGCCAATTAATGAATTACGGTTTGTGAGATCAATTTTGGTCGAAATTAAGTTCTGCACCATTGCCACTTTTCCTGCTTTGACCACTTGCAAAATAACCCGGACTTCGGCAGGACATATGGAAAAAGATAATCGTTTATTAATCGATCATTGGTCGATCGTCAGAGAGGAAATTGTGTCAGATTTACAACGTTTGTTTTCGTTTCTGTTAAAAACAAAGGTATTTATTCACTGAGAAATTACATGGATTATTTAATTTATTTATTCTGATCTTTAGACAAAAAAAAACAAAAACACAGCAAAAAACAGTATTTTGCAAGAACTATATTGTCACCAACCCCACACCCCGGCAATTCTTTACAGGCTAATCGATTAGAGTGGGTGAAGCCCCAACTTCAGCTGCAGGACAATTCACAAGTAAATACAAATGTGGTGAATAGCTTTCGTTTTACTGATCCTGATTTAAATCATGGAAAGGATAAGTTATGTATTCCCACACCTATGTTTTGCAAGGTTTCGATTAATAAATCGGAAATATGAATCAGCCTCTACAATAATATGAAACAAACTTTAAATAATAGCAGAAGGAATCTTCCATTAAATTCCAACGGCATAATATACACAATGGAATAAAATCGGTTCTGAAATTATCTGAAACTATCAAGTAAATCTATTTTCAATTTTCAAAAATAATTTTCAGATTGGGGGACAAGCAAGGAAAGACTACACCTACATCGACCGAAAGGGGGCAAACGGTGCAATGCCAAAATCAGGTTTTAACGATTGTATCATTTAACATTGTTTTCCTGAATACCGAAATTTTATTACGTGGATGAAAACATAAAATAAACTATGATGGGAGTTGTTGAACTACCGAGTTTGTAAAATTTGTAAAATGTTATATTTTGTTCTGTCTGCAACAGTTATAATATGATAGTTACTAAGTAACTTTTTATTCCAGTCGCCGCCGTTTTATCTCATCCTGTGCATACGGCATAATCCAAATGATAGATGAAAATTTCACGGAGTCCATCAAGCGACCAATCATATTTTTTTGTTATGGTAATTCGAAATTGTAAATCTGGCTTTTGCTAATAAACAGGATTGTTCTTTCTGGAATCATGATACAATTCCCTTGCAAACGTGAAACGAATATCTTCCAGCTTGATGTCAATCCAAATGAGCTCAAATGACGCATCACTGAGTATTGCACCAACTCGAATACGACCAGACTTTGTACGTTTGTATCCAGTAATATCAAATGTCTTGGAGTGCTCGTATATCTCAGCTATGGTTTTTTCTTCATTAGACTTGAAAATTGCTTCGGGTAATTTTCCCATTTTTGCGGCTTTGTAATATACCTCATGGAAGTCATGTCCGGATGCCATTGCTATTTTAATACTGAAGGTATTTCTTTATTTGTGATGATCCTAGCTACATTCACTATCACTGGTGACATTTTTTCACTATCTTCGTCGCTAGGTTCACTGACGTCAGCGACTTGAAGTTTTGTTGCACAATATCAAACAATGACGTTTCTGTGTTTTTCTTTTTTTTTTTTTTTTGTTATACGCTTGACAAAATCTACGTCGTTGTGCTTCCAATAAAATCCCTAAGTCAATTAATCCCTAAGTCAATTAATGTATCGAGATGCTCCGGATACGTATTCGAAAAGTCGTACAACATCTTTTGAACCTCTGTGACAAATCTGTATGACGCATTTAAGCGAAATAGTGATTCAATCTTTTCTGTAAGATTACAAACACTCTGTTGTTCTGGTAATATGATTCCAGCATTAGATATATTCATAACTTCTTTCAAAATACAATACGCGTCAGTGTGTGAAGTTTTCGACATTATATATATATATATATATATATATATATATATATATATATATATATATATATATATATATATATACACCGCGGCAATTGTTTCATATAATATTCGCATACATTCTCTGCCACAGTCAATAGAAAATATAGACACACAAAGAAAACAATATTTTATACATAGTATAATAGCGATCAATAATCCTATTCCTGCAATAGTATTTTGGTCTCACAGAAAAGAAATCTCCACATATGTAGTATAGTCACAATCATGAACATTCTCCTGACTGAAAACTTCATTTATGCGCATAGGTTGTGTGTGGAATACAATTCTAATAATAGTGGTCGGTTTGTTCACCACACGAGCGTTGATATAAATCATGACAGTGGTCAGTGGATAATGCACAGTGGGTGTGGACATGGATGTACTCGCGTCGTACCCGCTTTGTATCTGCGTCATACCCGCGTCGTACTTGTGATCGTATTTGTCACATTGACGGAGTTTATGTTACAAGTAGTATGATAATAGCGCTTTGTTTGGTTACTGATCTAGTTTCAAGCCCCCCCCCCCCCCCCATGACAATCCTCTGGCATGGGCGCCTCATGGTAACTTTCGCGCGTGGGTTCGCATGTGTAGGAGTGTGATGTGAGGACAAAGTCATGGGGGACGTAGAAGATTTAACCGTGATCAGTAAAAAAAATCTCAACTGGCTATTATCATACTACTACATAAGATTTCAAACTGTCGTGAGCGATGGATAGTTATGGACTTGATAGCATTAGCTGTAATTGCCTCAAACCGTTTCCAAGTCCAAGCTGGCAGAGAGAGAGAGAGAGAGTGTGTGTGTGTGTGTGTGTGTGTGTGTGTGTGTGTGTGTGTGTGTGTGTGTGTGTGTGTGTGTGTGTGTGTTCACAGGTTTGGTACATAACAAGTCTGTCCAAAGTTTGGAAAATGAAAGCCGCATGTCATGGAAATCATGCAGAAAATCTGTAAGAGTAGGAAAATTGGTCGAGTGAAAAAAATTTCGATAAGCTCGTCCAAGAAAAATTTACAACTATTGCTTTACAAAATCTTACGTATCATTTCATTTTCTTTTCATAGGACTAGAGCATTGTTACGGACAGAAAAAAATATTATTTTCTTAACAAGTACGGATACTCCATGTACGATAAACGACTTCAATGTACTTAAGTTTTGCCGTTTTCAAACTGAAACAGAAAATGTCACAACTTTGAAGTACAAGTAAAACCCTAGCTTGACGCCATATTCCGACTTTATTTGACAGTGTTGCAAACATACCCCTTGCTTCTCTTCATTCGTAACATTTCACTCAGCGTATTAAATCTAGGACGACAAAAACATTTGTAACGAAATGAACTGACATTGGGTAAGCAAGGTCAGTCGGAGTATTAAATCCAGGGTGGCAAAAACGAAAAGTGTAAATTTGTAACAAACTGAAGAACCAAACCTGCCTTATACATGCTCTATGAGATATGATATTGGATATTTTTGCAACAAAACTTTCTGTCAGTGTTTATCAAGCTACAATTGGTACCCGTTTAGTGAGATAATTAAATCTAGAACAACAAAAAGAACAGTATTGCGAATTATAAACGCCACTTGACTCCATATAGGATTAATATCAATGTTGGATATGTTTTAACACACTTCTTGGATTGTAAAGGTAAGCCAATGCCTGTCCGTATGTGTGTGTATGTTCTTCTCTCCACCCGGTTTTATGTCTGTAGAAGGCTATGTTTGTGTATGTGTATAAGCACTCTACTCTTTTCTCGTTGCACCCCATGTATGATAGTGTATAAGTATCTTTGTGTGTATAATGTGTATATATTCATACCCACTTCTCTCCTTACACTTCACTGCTAGGGTTATATTGCTTTTAAAGGTGGTAGGGTGGTAGTTTTGTTTGTAGGGGATCACTCCGCATTTGTACGAACAAAAACAAATAGTTTCTTAACAAGCACAGAAAAAAATATTATTTTCTTAACAAGTACGGATACTCCATGAACGATAAACCACTTCAATGTACTTAAGTTTTGCCGTTTTCAAACTCTAACAGAAAATGTCACAACCTTATGGTACAAGAAACCCTAGCTTCATGCCAAAATTCTGACTTAGTTTGACAGTGTGGCAAACTTATCTCTTGCTATTAAATCTAGGACGACAAAAATATTTTTAACAAAATAAAGTGACAATGGATAAACAGGTCAGTGAGTGCATTAAATTTAGGGTGGCAAAGCGAAATCCGTAAATTTGTAACAAACTGAAGAACCATACATACTGTATGAGATATAACATTGGATAATTTTGCAAAATAACTTTCTGCCAGTGTTTATTAAGCGACAATGGGTATCCGTTTAGTGCGAGAATTAAATTTAGGACGACAAAAACGAGAACAGTATTACAAATTCTAAAGCCCAGTATTAATATCAATGGCATATATGGTTTTTTTTTACACACTTCTTGGATTGTAAAAGTAAGCCGATAACTATCCTTAAGTGTATGTTTTTTCTTCTCTCGATCCTGTTTAATATCTATAAAAGGCTATGTTTGTATATGTGTGTAAGGCTCCAACCTGTTTTATGTCTATAGAAGACTATGTTTGTGTATGTGTGTAAGCACTTCGACACTTATCTCTTCTTTCACCCCATGTATGATAGTGTATACATATGTTTGTGTGTATAGTGTGTGTATATTCATACCATTTTTTTCTCTCCTTACACTTCACTGCTAGGGTTGTAGGGATTATGTGGGTGGTAGGATATGGCAGTTTTGTTTAAAAGGGGATGGTAGGGACGTTATAGGGGAATAGGGGTTTTACTTTGTTTATAAAAGAATAATAGGGAAGTTATAGGAAGACAGGGAAATTAGTTTTGTTTACAAAGGGTTTAAATTATATTTTATACCCCTTCTTTTACACCCTACCCTGCGTGGTCAGCAGATGAATGGGTGTTGGTCAGTAGGTATTGTATGTTAAAATCTCTGGACATTTTTAACATTATCATTCCCATTGTACACATAGTCCCATGTGGTGTGTTGGATAGTATGTGTAAGGTGTTGTATAGTAGATGAATGGGTGTTACTCACTCCAGCGGCGTGTTGAATAATAAGTGTGGTGTGTTGGATAAGAGATGACCGGGTGTTGGTCACTCAAACGACATGTTGGATAGTAAGTGTATGGTGTTGGGTAATAAGTGCAGTGTTAACATTACGTTTTCCCTTGACTACATATTCCCTTGATTCTCATAATTATAAAAATGGCACTATGGGGCCATTATGTTAATTTCCCATTTACCCCATATTCCCTTGCAAAAATGACTCTATGGGGTCATCATGTTAGTTTCCCAATAACCCTATATTCCCTTGCAAAAATTGTACTATGGTGTTATCATATTAATTTCCCATTGAGGACATGACCCATGATCTCTACGCGTAATGATTCCCGATGACACGGAAGTGCTATATTTGACCCGCAAGTGCTATACTAATATTAAACCTATGGACTTTTTAACATGGAATTCCCATTAGGACCCCAAGTGCCTTTTGACCCCCAATTGTCATATTATTGTTAAACCTATAGACTTTTTAACCTGAAATTCCCTTTAGACTCCTAAGTGTAATTTTGACCCCCATACAAGTGTCAGAATCGTCGACAGCCGCAGACTGCACATGGGCTCCCATAAATATTCAATTAACTAGAGACAAAATACTACGGTATATTGATCGTGCACAATTTTTTCTCTCTGTCTCTCTGTCTGTCTCTCTGTCTGTCTCTCTCTCTCTCAAGCACACAAACTCTCTCTCTCTCTCTCTCTCTCTCTCTCTCTATATATATATATATATATATATATGTATATATATATATATATATATATATATATATATATATATATATATATATATAACACAATGTTTTAGTTGGTATCACGTGACAACCACGTTGGCATGTGCTACCCTGCTTTTGAATCTTTAAAAAATAATGCCAGGCTTGCCATTGGATCACGATAAGGCAGCCTCTGTTCTTAATGAGAACCAGGCCGTGCGATAACCTGTCCTCTCCCGGAACTGACTGATGAAAGATATCAAAAAAGGATCTTACAAAACATCAAGCAATATGTGCAGGACAACAGATCATTACAGCAAAAGTGAATAGCTGATATCTACAAATTATTCTGTCTGTATGGCGGGAAATCAAACATAGGGAATTAAGATTTTCATCTGGTTCGGATATCAATTAGAAGGATCGAAAGAGATTAAAGTTTTGTTACAGCGGGTTGCATACAACATTTTTTGCGTTTCATTTGTCTAATCAGAAAGCGTATTACAAGAATAGACCACCCCACAAACTAATGTTTCAAGCGTTTATGAAGCCAGTTGTACCCGTATGTTTTGCTGAGTTAACCAAGTGCTATCTAATTAATACAGGTATGTTGCCAGACAGATTATACATTCGGTACACGAGTTGTTGCGATGCAGTATTATCGTTGTAGAGCATCACTAGGCCACTTCTTGTATTTGGAATGTAAATAACAAGTGTAGGAGTACTTAAACAGCATTACGCCACACCTCGTATTTGGAATGTGAACAACTCGTGTAGGTGTATGGTAACTTTACTAGGCCACACATAATATTTGGAATGAGAAATACTCGTGTAGGTGTACGGTAACTTTACTAGGCCACACAGAATATTTGGAATGAGAATGTTTGTACTGTAGAGATGGCAAGTTATAGGTTCCCCCTTCCGTCTTCATTAATTTTTCGTTTAAAATCTGGAAGAGCAATGAGAATTTTGTCAGTTTAATTGATGCTTGCGTAGCAGCGAAGCCATTCCAATTGATTTCAAAGTTCTGAACTCACTTTGTTTTTACTACCCCACTTTTGAAACTTTAGTAAATTAATCACAATACAAGGGGTAGCCTAGAACTCGCTATCTTTGTACTACTAGAGTCTATAATACCAAACGTAATGCTAAATTTTCATAGACCCCCATAGTGACATCCATAATGTTCAATTCCCATAAGCACCATATTTCGTCGACCCATCCACCCAAAAAATGTTCCCACAGTGCCCCCCCCCCCCCAAAAAAAAAAAAAAAGTTGTCACGGCTTAAAACACAAAGCCATTTTAAAGAGCTATTACAGACTGGAAGTTAACTTTATGATATACATGCAATCACTTAAACAAAAGGAACAACAGTAGAATATTTCGATTTTAGAGTATTTCCGTGCAATCTTAATATTGTTGTAAGATTTTGTATGTGCAGGATTCCTGAAGTGGCAGTAAATGCACTGTCGGCATTAAAAATAAAAGGTTTTAAAAGTTAGGCGTGTGATCAGGTTGCAATTTTATAACAGGGAGCAACTCTGTCCGAATTCATAGGGTGATAGTTACATGTGAAACTTTAGAAATCCAGACAAATCTAACATTTTCCCAAAATCTCAAAACATTATTTATTCATAACTAAATACTTTAAAGATAGTATACTTTCCTTGAGCCGTTCCCTTGCCCCAGAACTTTGGAAATACTTATGTGTTTCTCAGTTTCCTATGAAATATGGGTATATACAATACATTGAATACTATATACGGTAAAAAACCCTCCTCACGACCGGTACTAAGACCCCACCACCACCACCACCACCACTGTAGCGATCAAAAATCTATAGAACCGATTTTGTCTTCTTTATTCCAGTATTATACGACCCAGAAGTAAGACCACTCGGATATTCTTTTATTACGACCAGATATTCTCACTTTCCCTATCAGTATGGATAGAGATTTTGAAGGCGGAATGCCAATACGGAAAAATTCTTATCCTACCTCACACGTGACCTTTATCTTGACTTGGGAACTATTTAAACTTTCTACTGCGAGCATAGTGCACACAATATACAAAACCTCCCTAATTTCCATCACCACTTGAGCATTCTTCCACAATAATGAAGAAACACATTAACTGCAACACATTTAAGTACTACAACGGACAGTGGTTGAAGGCAAGTATCCCGCAAACAGGACATTTCACACTGATCGAACTAGCTACATGCACAGCTTCTATAATCCGATTTCAAATCGAAATAGTCACTGTTGTAATTGTTATTTATTTTAAATTAATATTCTCATTATTATTTATGAATGTTAAATCAATTCTAGGTCAAAGTTCAATGAGGACTATATAATTATTTTATGTCTGTCTTAAATAATTTTATGGATATGAGTGAACTTTATTTTTTGCCCTGTTCATATTTGTATCTTTATTTTTTGCTCTATTCATATTTGTATTAATGTACAAGCTATCTGCAATACACAATTCGGACGCTGTGTCTTGCCTTTACCTTACCCGTCTCTACCACTGTTCCTTGAACACTAAAATGTGTTTAACCTCGGGTGCAATTTCCTATCCTACGTTAACGCATACAAAGGATTATACTATTCCAGTCCTGTTTGATATGTCCCTTTGATATTTAACTCCGTTAATGCAGACAGCGCCGGCGTGATGGCAGGGGGGGGGGGGGGACACCAACGCGACCGAGAAGGCCCCTAAAAAGAAAAAAATCGGAAAGACTAGTGCTTTTTAATTACCAATTAATTTTAAAATTCAGGCAAATGTTCACTTTGCACGACTTTCTAATGAGTAAGAGGATGAAGCCACCTTGTATTGAACTTCCTTAAATAATAAGTTTCATCTCTGGACTTGCGGGGGGGGGGGGGATCTGTCTCGCACATGGGCCCCCAAAATGTTGAATAACATATCATTATAACTTTGTGTATGCATTCTTTGTCTCCAATGAAATTATTTATCAATATATCAGTACATACATACATACATACATACATACATACATACATACATACATACATACATACATACATACATACATACATACATACATACATACATACATACATACATAACCACTACCTGATAGATCCCGAAAGCGAAGCCACGATATTTAGACCACCCCGCTTATGTAACCACTTACATTTAGTCCCGCTAACGGTCGCAATAGCGAATTTTCACTGTATATTGGGTGACACATATTTATTACCTTTGAGCGTCATATATACAAAATACCACTGGGCAACACATACACATGAACTATTGTATCACAGCTCTGATGTTATCTTGATTTCAACTCAAATTCCTTCCAGTTTGCACCAGTATGTGTCTTAATTGCATAAGTAAATTTACACCCTACATGACTTTTCAAGATATAGGGGATCATGATCCAGGATACAAAATCCAATATGTTTGTTATGAGATATCATTTGAATTGCCCACGTGCCGGAACCCAGGAGGACTTGTTACGTTGTCAGCTGGTCTTTAAATTCTAAATCCGTGAAGATTCAGCTCTATGTATAGTCCAATTCTGCCGGGCGCGACGTTTTCAGCTTATATTAATTTCGAAGTCTCCCGCAGATGGCTTCAAGAAGCTGTTTCAGACTCTTCCAGAATGTTCGACCGCGACTCTTTGGTAAGAAAATATCATAACTGTGTTTAAACTTCTGCAAATATTATATTTTTAATAATAGTCTTTTTTCTTTCGTCATCATGGAAATGTCTTCTTTTATGTGTCAAAAATGTTCTATGCGCTTCAGCAAGGGAAGAATGTTATTTTGCATGATTTGTGCCTTTAAACAATGAAGCACACATCATACTCTACTTTTAATTTCCCGATTGTACATGAAAACATGCAATGAACACTAAAAAAAAAGTAAAAGAAAGTTTGGGAGCACTTTTTTTATCAGTGAGCACTTGTTCTCAGAAGCAAGGATTTTTTTTTTCTATTACATTGTCGATAACCGAAAACAAACATAAATAAAACCATTTAGGGAGTACGCTGAGAATTTGATACTAGCGTGACATTTTTCACTATTTTCGATTTTATTCACAAACTTGACTTTTGTAAAGAATATTAATATTTTCAAAGAGAGAGAGTGAGAGTTTAAGGTTACTTTTGTACCAAGTCTACCTCCCAATGGGGAAGTTGCTTGTCCAGCGGAAACTGGTTTTCGTTACTGTAACACAAAACATCCACAAGAAAATCAGTAGGGATAATCTATCTAAACGAGACAAATACAATAACCGGGTGGCTAAAATTTTCGAACAAATTTTTTTTTATCTCTGCTCTACTTCAAAACTGCATCTAGTGTCCAGCGTTTTGTTAAAAATGCATATTTGTTTAAAATGCAATTTTCTACACATTGTATCTTACTGCTGTATATGAATTATTGCTATGATAATTAATATTTACATGCGTATTCTTAGATTTATGCTAAATTCTTGAATCAAAGTTTTTCTTTTTAAACAAATTATGATCTTGTACGTGATCTTTGATTCTTGGTGATTACCATGTGACTCCTTAAATTGAGAACTGGTTTCAGTGCATTCATTGGCTCCAGATACATTGACCAGTAGAGATGGGATACAGATTTGAAGTTGCTTCTTAATTTTGGATGTATTTACAACATTTCTGCAGATTATAATATCTTTCAATAAAATTGCATGCACAGACAATGCATTTTTATCAATGTCGGTAAAAGGGCTTTCATTTAGACGTATTGTGTAGTGTTGGACAAATATTTCGTTTGCAAACCTGCCCAGGTCTGGCCTTCGGCTCGGGTTATATCAACGAGGCGGTTCAGACTGTGCTACGCGGGCTGTCTGTGCCCCTTGTTATTGCCTTCTACATAAATAGCTATTGGTTAAATGAGTCTTTCATAACCAGAATCGCCATTTAAAAGTTCAGTTGACAAATCACCATGTCAGGCGTAGCCACACTTACTTTGAAAGCTGTAACACTGTTACTCCGCTTGGCACACTTCCTCCAGAGATGACAACACTAAAGGATTTAGATGATGATTTTTAAGTGGGTTCAATATTAGATGCATCGATCTAACCATAAACTATTTTAGGCCAACCTAACCAATGTACTAATGCTTCTTTTTAATCCCTTTTTGAATCTAGTTTTAATAATTGTAACTATTTTCTATGTATTATTCGGATTTATATCTACCTTTTGCATTCCAAATTCATAAACAGAACCATGCAATGGATCTTCAGCATAATCTATACTTTTATTAAATTTTCTACCATTTCTGATAGATCTATGTGTAATAATAAATGTTTCTTCTGTCCATTTTTGTTCGTAATCTCTTTGAAAAGTTTTTCATTAAAACTTAAACGATCAACTTAAAATTAAAAATATTCTTTTACTTAATATTTTTAATTTTCGTTTGCTGGGTGCTCCTAACTTTTCCTAAATTAAAAATTTCGTATCTTTCATTAGGTTTATAAAGAAAACAAATTAGAATGAGAGGTATTGTTATAATTTTGAACAAAATCTTGTGATACATCTAAATATTTAAAAGCTGGTTCATCTTTAAAGTAACAACAGAGTACATTTTTAAAAGTTTTATTGTTGCAAGGATTGCAGTAACATGCTACAAAAAAGAAATGTCAAAACTGAAAAAAATAGAGTATACAGAAATGAATAAATTAGTAGCAAAATATGAAGAAGAAAAAAACAAGTGTTAGAAAAAATAAACAGTAAATATTTTATTATTATTGTACATGAAATAGAAAACTAAATATTTCATGTATTAATGTAAATATTGTAAATAGAAAACTGTAAATATTTCATTTATTAATGTAAATATTGTAAATACAAACTGTAAATATTTCATTTATTAATGTAAATATCGCAAATACAAACCTGTAAATATTTCATTTATTAATGTAAATATTGTAAATAAAAAACTGTAAATATTTCATTTATTAGTGTAAATATTGTAAATAAAAAACTGGAAATATTTAATTTATTAATGTAAATATTGTAAATACAAACTGTAAATATTTAATTTATTAATGTAAATATTGTAAATACAAACTGTAAATATTTAATTTATTAATGTAAATATTGTAAATAAAAAACTGTAAATATTTCATTCATTAATGTAAATATTGTAAATAAAAAACTGTAAATATTTCATTTATTAATGTAAATATTGTAAATACAAAACTGTAAATATTTCATTTATTAATGTAAATATTGTAAATACAAAACTGTAAATATTTCATTTATTAGTGTAAATATTGTAAATACAAAACTGTAAATATTTCATTTATTAGTGTAAATATTGTAAATACAAAACTGTAAATATTTCATTTATTAGTGTAAATATTGTAAATAAAAAACTGTAAATATTTCATTTATTAATGTAAATATTGTAAATAAAAAACTGTAAATATTTCATTTATTAATGTAAATATTGTAAATAAAAAACTGTAAATATTTCATTTATTAATGTAAATATCGTATATAAAAAAACTGTTCAACAATGCTTTATGACCCTCTTACTATAAAGTATCTTCAAAGAAAGTGACAAGGAGCATTTTGGCAAATGTGAAATAACTCTTACATTAGAACAAAATTTACTATTTTACGTAAAATTAAGCCATTCTATATGAAAAAATAATCGTAATATCTCTTTTTTATATTATACACGAAAAATAAAGTATTTTTTATTCTTCTTACATGAAAATGATGTATTTTTGTGCATATTTTACATAAAAAATTAGTAATTTTTACATTAAAAGGGAAATAACTTGTTGTTGGAAGATAAATATTATTTCGCACAAAATTAAGTCATTTTTACATAAAAATCAGGGAAATAATTCTTATTTTTATATTTCGCATAGAAAAATAAGCAATCTTTACATAAAAATAAGGGAAATAACCCTTTTTTATTAACTTCTTTAATAACATTCTACGTGAGAAAATATACAAAAAAGTTATTTTAACTTAAAATAAGGGAAATAACTCTAAATGTTTTATATTGTACGTGAAAAAGTATTTTTAACAATATTTTTACAAACAAATGAAGTATATTTTTATATTTTACATATTAAACGGAAAGTTTAGAAAAAAAAAGGAAAATAACTCGTCCTTTTATATTTACATCAAAAAAAGTATTTTTGTTTTATATCAGAATGAAGTATTGTTTTATTTTACATAAGG